>OZ024826.1:10397256-10997256 GCA_964016985.1 Anodontia alba
AAATACTTAAAAGCATATATCTATTTGTCATTTGAACGAAAATGTTTTCTAAACTTGACATTTTTTTTTTTTTTTTTTTTTTTCAAAATTCCTTGCCGTTCGACGACAGAACTATCATGCTATTTGTCATCCCTTTTTTTTCAACCCATCACGAAAACATAGCTATATAATTTTGACCCCCTTAAACCCCACTTTTATATAGTAAAACTGGGATTTACAGGGGTCTACGTTGTTTTTCTTATTTTTGCTAAAAAAAACATAGATTGTGAGTACTCGTTAGAACCGCCACGCCGGGGCGGCTCTGACGAGTATCCACAATCTATACTTTGAGCAGAAATATGAAAAATATCAGAGCTTTTTATCTGAAAAGTTTCATTTTTTGGAGGTGAAATGTTCTATATATTTGAATATGCGAGTTTTCGTAATGCGCATTATTACGTTAAGGATATTTAGCTGCAGAAGATGCGTGTTATTCATCACCACTTTTTTTTTCAACGTTTTAATACTTGTGAACATCGAAAGGATATAAACGATTTTTGTAAACTCTGTTTGATCTGAAGTAGGGTTTAAGTGTGGGTTCCAAATGTGTACAGTGAGTTATTACGTATCGTTTTGCCGCCATGTACTTTACTTATGTATGTTTTTGTTTTGTTTTGATTTTGTTTTTTTTGGGTTCAAATTTACGTTACTTATACAAGTATAAAGAATAAAGAACTAAAGAAGGTAAAGGACCAAAATCTATTAGGAAATCAAACGAACGGGTAAAAATTAGATCTACCTAAAATTGCGAATAGTGAGCATGTTTGTTTGTATGTTTTTTGTTTGTTTTTTTTTGTTTTTTTTTTGTTTTGTTTTTTGTTTTTTTGTTGTTTTATTTTGTTTTTTGTTTTTTTATTATTTTGTTTTGGGTTTTTTGGGGGTTTTTTGGGTTTTTCTTTTTTTTTTTTTTTTGTTTTTTTTTTTTTTTTGTTTTTTTTTTTTTTTTTTTTTTGCTCTAAAAATCTTGCTGGCTTCCGGGCTACATTGTAGTTATACTTTTTCAGGACCAGTCCGAATATTCCGGGTGGCTGGTCGTCCTGTTGTGTGATCTCACTTTGCTTTGTGATATTTTTTTTTTTTTTTTTTAAAGGCGGGTAAGTATAATGATTATAGACCGCTTCTGGCGTGTACACAACGAGTTAATTAATCCTGGATTATGTGTTTAATAGGTTTGTACAAATAAAAATATAGCTCTAGATAAGAAGCTTTTCTTTACATCAGGAAAACATACCTATATAATTTTGACCCCCGTAAACCCCACTTTTATATAGTAAAATTGGGGTTTACAGGGATATATATTATTTTTTCATATTTTACAATAAAAACATAGATAGTGGGTACACGTTAGAACCGCTTTGCTGAGGCGGTTCTAATAAGTACCCACAATCTGTGTTCTGAGCAGAAATATGAAAAAAAATCAGATTTTTTGGTCTCATTTTTTTTTTCTCCTTTTTTTGGTTGTAAAATTTTCTATATATTTGAATATGCGTGTTTTCGAAATGATTCATTCTTTTTTAACAAGAAAAAAACATCGAAAATGTTCTTGATCTCGTATTTATGAAATCATAAGGGTTTGCTTTAGAATCGCCTCGGTGTGGCTATTTTAATGAGTACGCTAAATGCACGCCTGTTTTCTTAGACATAGGAATCAAAGCACAGACAGCAACCCAGTAAACACACAATGTCACAACAACGTCGTTACAACGTCGCTGCAACGTCGTGACGTTGCAGCGACGTTGTAACGACGTTGTGTGTTTGCTGGGAATGGTAGGTCGACTGCCTCTGAGTGTATAGGTCGGGAAAATGGTCCTGAACGGGGACTTAAGACTGTTACATTTAACACTTAACTTCCTGTAATTTACGCAAACTGTCAGACCCTGATCAGGCGCCGCGTTACGTCACAGTGACAAGAATAACGCGGCTATAAATAACCGTTACCTGGATTTCGTACAAATTCGCGGTTTGATTTTTATTAGTCAATGATAACTACCGACGGAAATTCTGGATATTGATTGTAAACAATCGACCCAAAAATACTTTCTAGAAAAAAAAACTGCACACATCAAAACGAAAAATGAGCATTTTCTTGAAAAGGGGGATAACTATGATCACAACCACGAAGTCTCATCAAGCCCTTGGATGCTGAAGAATAAATTGACGAACTCTAAACACCATGACTAGACTACATGGGTATGCAAGAAGGTTTGAGCGTTTGTTTTCGCATATTCCGAACGGCCCTTTTTTATATGGTCAGTTGAAAATCTTCTTTTTTTTTTCTTTTTCCTTATTAAACCTAATATTGGACAGACATACCTGAGCAAACGCTGTAGATCTCCCAGAGTAAACAGTGTAAGCCCAGATCAGACGCTGCGTTTTGCGGCGTCTGATCTGGGCCTACACTAGTTGTCAATGTCACTTTTCTAGGACGCTGGGCTTAAATGCGTTAACCGTGGTTGATTCGAACACTTTTTTGAGTCCCGCTGTTTGCAACTCATCTAGCAACGTTTAGACAGAATATAACAGCTAGTTAAACAGGGCTTATTGAAATACCAGGTCAAGTATGACAGAGAATTAAGGTGTCCGAATACTTGGTGAAAAGACGGTATTTGAGCCTAACCCCAGAAAATGTACCGTCTGACGTGCCCAGTCAAGATTCAACTCAGCCTGTACATTCGCGCATTCTGATCAGAATATTTACTGGGCGCATTTCCGATAGCCAAGGGTGCAAGATTTCTTAACACCGAAGACTCTTATCAGACTGCGCGAACGCGCAGGCTTATTTGAATCTCCGCTGGGCTTACTATAAATGTACCCTTTTTCAAGCTGCGGCACAATTAGTCAACAAATTTGCCTAGGGTATATAGCGGTTTAAACCGATGAGCTGTGTTGTAATTCCTATTATTTGTGGCCCTAGGCTAACAATGATACTCAAGGTAATTTTCAGTTGACCACTAACACAAAGAGGAGCCGAAGCTGTCGAAGTCGAGGTATGTCCTTTAAACTTTCTTGATTCTCCGTTTTCCACACGTTTGTACTCCACGAAAATACTTATTTGAGACGTTTGGAATATCTGGCAGAGTTTAAGTTGTAGTCTTACGGCCCAGTCAACACTATTAAGGTCATGTCGATCCGGTCGATTTACCTAAATACACTTTTTCTAGACAGGCTGAATCCTCTAAGCGGTGCACATTCTTTCGCCATACACTGACATAATTTAAATGTTTAAATTAGAGCCGACTTGATTCGGAATTCAATCTCGAAAAACCTCTGCCTTGTGTTTTACTATATACTTGACTCATTTTAGACTGAATATTAAACTCCCCCACATTATAGGAATAGTCGATTTTAGGTATGTCAGTCAATGTGATTTCTCAGTAAGCATTCTACATAAATCTATAGCGGGCCGTTATCGGCCCGTCAGGGTAGCTGACCGGCCGATAACGGCCCGCTATGAATTTATAAAGAATGCTAGCTGGGTTAGCTATTCTTTGAAAATTGTGACAACTCAGAGAATATTGTGAAATTAATACCTAATTGTAGCCTGTTTCAGTGTCTTAACAAGAAAGAAATTTTAGAATCAGTAGTAAAAGCCACAACAGAGTTATGCTATAAGCTTCATATGGAAAGGTTAATCACGATTGAAGGATCTACGTAACAGACCCTCTCTACTTGTACAGATCTATGTATATTTGTGAATATTGTGTTCTTATGAACTGTTCTGATCTTAATGCGCCCTCTCTTACACATATACAGATATCCATATTTCGATCATAATATAGATATCAACATTTTATTAGACATATCGCTAATTAAGGTGAATTCAGACATCTGCATTTAAAATACAAATATCTCTAATTGAAATGCAGACATCTGTATTTGAAATGCAGATTTCTGAATTTCTAAATTAAATATAGAAACATGTATTTGCATTTCAAATAGATATATCTGTATTTATAGTTGAAATAGAGATATCTCTATTTACTTCACTTATGGGAAACTGAAATCTCCCTCGTCATATGTCCGGTTAATGGGGATGTATGTTGTTTATTAATTTTCTATCAGAGATACCTTATTTCATGTTCATAGTGTATGCCCTGGTCAACGTTTAAGGTCCTTTTTCAGCACCTTTTGTAGAACCTAGGACTCAGGACCACTCGAAGTTAGACATCAGAACTATTAATTATACAACCAGACATAATAATTAAAACAGAAGGAACGAAAGAAAGAATAACAAGAAGCTGGAGGGTATATTGGGTTTTGGTCGTTCGGGCGTCCGTCCGTTCGTTCAACACACTTTACAAGGAGATACATGTAGGATCTTAAAATGTTATGTGTGGAATCAGGAGAGACAAAAAAAGTGAACCCGTAATTTTTTCTGTCGGACTTGTAATTCGAGAGTATGCCCCTTTTCCGTGGAATCTAGTCAGTATGATATCTCGACAAATGTTTGAACTTTGAGCTAGAACCTTGAAACTTGGTATGGTGATTGGAAATTATGAGTCGATTATATATAGATAACTTTTGAAAACCATCTGAATTTTACGGAGTTATGTATCTTGTAATATGAAGATCATGAAATCTTGTCGGCAAGATTTATCGAAAACTATTTGAGTTACTGTTGGGCATTCCCAGCAAACACACAACGTCGCAACAACGTCGTTGCAACGCCGCTTCAACGTCACGACGTTGTTTGCTGGGAAATAAAACTTTGTGTGCTTATACTGTATGGTGAGTAGATCTGACCGGCCTGGCATGACCTTAACAGTGTTGACTGGACCATCAAACCAAATCAAACAAGCAAAGAATCTAACCACGGTCGGGAAACAAACTCCGTGGTGGCTATCATTTGTGTATACGTGCTATCATTTGTGCATACGTCATCAGTTTGCGCACTTGTTCGACAAGGATATTTCATCAGCAAACAGATAGATGACAAGTTATTTAATTTTAAACAGCGATCGTTTTTGACGCATATCCTATCATATGCGGACTAAAGTCCTGTAATGACGATATTTTAGTTTTCTACCAACAACCTGTGGTTTGTCAGAACACTCGTGAAGTTTTTCTGAAAACATGTGCGATCCCTTTCGCGGATCGAGATTATTTTGTTTTGTAATCTCTTTTCTGTCCAAAATACGAATTCTTCCAACCAATATCTCATATGCCCCAAATCATCATTTAAATACACAGATATATTACATATTGTATCCGTAAAACAATTGCTGCGTTTGTGGTAAAACGTATAAGTTTTGAAAAACGATAGCAGCCACGGACAAATCATCAGGATGCAATTTATGTTAGATTCCACTGTCAGAAAACACTATCTACTAAAACTAAGATGATAATGCTGTTTACTCCGGCCGGGTGACATAGATCCTGAATAGGTGTCGCATGCGGACTCCGGTCTTGGTCTCAACTATTTTTGCGTGTCTGTCTGTCCGAATGCTAGGTGTGAGTACGGCTGACCAAACCAATTTATTGTTTAGGCTTGCTTATCAGGTCTTGGATTTACACCTACTGCCTGCTGATGTGTCTGGCGAATGCTAGCCGTGCAGAGTAAGCCTTCAACAGACGTCACGTGCGACGTGTCTGATCTGTCTGTCCGGATGCTAGATGTGAGCACGGCTGACCAAACCAATACTGTTTAGGCTTGCTTATCAGGTCTTGGGTTCACATCTATTACTGCTAACAGGAATGATAAAAGTACAAAAACAAAAAAAAAGTTATCAGCTTAGTCCGACATTCTACCATTTGCACAATCAACCGTACAATAATAGACATCTCTTTGTTTACCGTTTTTCTGTCGAAGGTGCTAGCTCGAAAGTTCCAACCAAATTCCAATGACACATTTTCGAGGTAATTCCCTGAAACATCAAGCATGTCAAAAACCTTGAGCAAGGGAGAATTGATTATTTGTTGAAAATAAAAGTTGAAAATAATCAGGTTCATAAATAGAGATATCTGCATTTCAAATACAGATATCTCTATTTAAATTAAAGATATCTGTATTTTCAATAAATACAAATATCTATATTTGAAATAGAGATATCTGTATTCGAAATACAGATATATTTATTTGGGTTGTAGATATCTATATTTAAATGATAGTCATAGATATAAGTGTTTCAGTTAGACATTACTGTTTTTCAAAGACACATATCTGTATTTCAAATACAGATATTTGAGATTCTAAAACTACAGATATCTTTTAATTAAAAAAAGAGATATATGCATTTGAAATGCAGATATCTATAATTAAAATGCATATATCTCTAATTTAAATTCAGATATCTCTATTAAATAACCACACAGGGGTTTCTGCATTTCAAATACAGATATATGTTTTGAAATGTTGATATCTGTATTTAAATGCAGATATCTCTATTTAAAATGCAGATATCTTTAATAATAAAGAAGTCACGAAATTTTGTAAAAATGTGAATGATATACCAAGTGTGCCCATAAACACAACTCGAAGCAAATGTGCTTTCAGAAGGCGTTTTTACAAACAAAAGAGCGTAACAGACCTAGTCAGGCTAGGTCCAGAACCTAATAATGTTTTTTTTCCCACAAACAGACTTCGCAAAAACATTGTAGACCCACTATCATTCTGCTGCGTCTGACTGAATATATTTTCTGTTGTTATATTTGAATATTTTATGTCACGCGGTCCTATATTGGAGGAAAAAAAAGCATATGCAACAATGGGTCCCATGGCCAGTTCATGAACCCAGCTAGCATTCTACGTAAATCTACATCGGGCCGTCATCGGCCCGTCAGCTACCCTGACGGGCCGATGACGGCCCGATATAGATTTACGTAGAATGCTGACTGGGAATAGACCGCACGAGACTCATTGTTGGATAGCCTAAGAATATCAATCCATCTATCTGTCTATTTCCATTACCTAGTAGAACGTCACTGCTGTTTTGTGATAACTAGCGAAAACAATCATTACATGGTGTTGCAAATCCGTTGGCATTGTTAATCAAAATTTGAGCTGGGCCACAACAGTTCCTACACATCACGAAAACACGCCTATATAGTTTTGACCACCTTAAACCCCATTTTTATATAGGAAAATTCGGGTTTACAGGGGTATACATTATTTTTCTTATTTCTGTTCAAAAACATAAATTGTGGGCACTCGTTAGTACCCACAATCTATGATTTGAGCAGAAATATGAAAAATATGAGAATTTTTTATCTGAAAATTTTCATTTTTTTGGTGGTGAAATTTCTAGTATACTTGAATAGATATGTTTTCGTAATGAACAGTGCTGTGCACCCAGCGAAGACACAGATCAGCACAGTCTAATAAGAGTCTTCGCTGTCCGCCTGACGACGCTTTGGTACCTTGTCTACCCACAGAGTGGTCTGTGAAGACTCGGATCAGGCTACGCGAATGCTGTAGGAAATGCTGTGTCCCGGATCAAAGTCTTGAATAGTTTTACACTTATTAATCTGTCAGCGCATCGATCAAGCTTTTCTCAAATTGCTTGAGGACACTTAACACTTACCATGCTATGTGAAAATTCAGCAGACGACAAATTGATCATTTCACAAAACAGACTCTGACATTTCATACAAATTGTCTCTTAAGGAGACACTTTTCATGAAATGTCAAAGGCTATTCTCCGGGAAAAATAAAAAAAAATGTCTAAATTTTTACCCATTGTGCTAAGCGTTAATTATTATGCACTGAATGGCGAACCCAGCTAGCATTCTTTATAAATCTATAGCGGGCCGTTATCGGCCCGTCAGCTACCCTGACGGGCCGATAACGGTCCGCTAGAGATTTAAAAAGAATGCTTACTGGGAAGTCCTGCCGATCGTTTGGAAACTTGCCTTTTCTATTGATCAGGTATAAACCTTTTTTTTCCTTCGTTTACCAATTTACCCTAAGTATTCGGAAAGACAGGGCTATACATAGACTGGCTCCAGTCGTTTTTGTTTTATATCTATTTCTCTCTTTCTCTACATTATTTTTTTATCATGATCCTCTTTAATCCAACTTCAAGTTACCTATGGCTAGCCAAGGGACCGAAGTAAACAAAAATTCTACAAGCTATACAAGTGTTGTGTCCCCTCAAAAAAAAAGAAAAAAAAAAGAAGAAGAACAAGAAAGAAAAGAAAAATAAAGAAAGGGTCTGGGGCCAGACTAGGCTTAACAGTGAAGACTCAGATCAGAAGCCAAAGAACGCGGAGTCGGATCAATATCTTCGTTGGTTGTTACTTGTCCAGCAAATTTTAGACACACTGACAGGATGTAAAATGGACTTGTTTAACCCGTTTTATACTGAATAGACTCTCCTACACTATATATTAGAAGAGTCAAATTTCAATTTTAGGTACGCACAGCTATGCGATTTACTTATTCCTAGAGAAAAATGGCCAAACTATTTGCAAACATTGGAGATCTGATCAGACGCCGCGTTCTGTGGCGTCTGATCTGGGTCTGCACTGTTAGCCCATTACCATTTTACGGGTCTCCCGACTACAATGGGTTAAATTTTAAGTATGGTGAAGACTGATTTGTTTGTGTTGAGGTTTTACGGCCCAGTCAAGCCAATGGGGTCATGTCGAGCGCGGTCAGTTTACCTAACCACACGTTTACTGAGCAGGCTTAGTCCTCTAAGCGGTTAACCAGTATTGTGCACATTCTTTCGCCAGAAACTGACAACTGCCCTTCTTGAATCCGCGGAAGGGATAGAATGACCGTAGAAAATATTTCATGATCAATCTCCACGAAAGAATGTTGCCGACCTCGGCGGGGGTTGAACCCGCGACCTCCTGGTCTCCAGTCGGACGTCGCATCCAACTGAGCCACCGAGGCCGGCTGGTGGACTGAAGATGTTTGAATGTTTAGGTAAAAACAGTAGGCTTGAATAATATAAAAGTAATAAAACAACAACAAAAGCAACAGCAGCAATGATAGTAATAATGATGATGAAGATAATGATAACAATAAACTGTATACTTATAAAGCCATCATCATCATCAACATCGTCGTCGTCGACATTATCATCGTCATCATCGTCGTCGTCGTTGTTTCCTCCAACCTTTTTATACCCCGCCACACAATGGTGGCGGGGTATTATTGTTTCACGTTGGACGTCCGTGTGTCCGTCCGTCCGTCGTCCGTCCGTCCGTCCGTCCGTTTTTCGTTTCCGGATGATAACTTGAGTAAACATCAGTGGATTTTCACCAAACTTTGTATGTGCATTGATATTGTGGAGATTTGGTTTGGGATTGCTAATGGGCAAATTTCGTCAAATATTTACGGAGTTATCTGCCCGAGACACGCATATATTTTCGTTTCCGGACGATAACGAGTAAATAACAGGGAATTTTAACCAAACTTGCTATATGCATTGAAATTAAGGAGATCTGGTTTGGGATTGCTAGTGGGCAAATTTCGTCAAAATTTTTACGGAGTTATCTGCCCGAGACACGCCCATATTTTCGTTTCCGGAAGATAACTTGAGTAAATAACAAGGGATTTATATTGACATTAAGCAGATGTGGTTCGGAATTGCTGATGTGCAATTTTCGTCAAATTTTTACGGAGTTATCTGCCTGGGACACGCCCATATTTTCGTTTCCGGACGATAACTTGAGTTAATAACAAGGGATTTTAACCAAACTTGCTATATGCATTGACATTAAGGAGATCTGTTTTGGAATGCTAATGGGCAAATTTCGTAAAATGTATACGGAGATATCTGCCCGAGACACTCCCATATTTTCGTTTCCGGACGATAACTTGAACAAATAACAAGGTCTTTTAACCAAACTTGTTATATGCATTGAAATTATCAAGATCTGCTTTAGGATTGTTATCTGTCCATTGATATTATCAAGATCTGGTTTAGGATTGTTATCTGTCCTTCCGTCATTTTCTTTCAAGCCATTTTCGCAACGATAATTTTAATACATAAACAAATAATTGCTGTGGCGGGGTATTATGCTTGTGGTGCTTTTATTTTATTTATTTTTTTTTAAAGCGATGGTATAGTGTGAATGCCTCCGTTCGTCCGTCCGTCATGCTATATCCTAAACCACTGGGCGGAATTCAACCAAACTTGCTACATGACTTCCCCTCGTGGTAAGGGTGTGCAAGAGCAAAATTATTTTCCCGTCCTGCCGGCCGGCGTCCGACCATCTGTCCGTCACACTATTTCCTCCTAAACCACTGGGCGGAATTTAACCAAACTTGCCACATGATTTACACTCCTGGTAAGGGTGTGCGAGAGCAACATTATTTTTCCGTCCGTCCATCCGTCCGTACACAGAAATGAGTACTTAGGTGGCTATATTTAACGGTCAGTTTCAATGTATTTAAACGGGATTTATTACGAAGACACATAAAAATCTTGAAATGTGTTGCTAAAAATCGACTTGTGAAGCTATAAAATTGTCACATAAGAATCAAAATTAATCTTGATAACCATGTAAATACGCATTCGTTATGTCCGTCCGTCTGCCCGTCACGCTATCTCCTCTAAACCACTTGGCGGAATTAAACCAAACTTGCTATGTAATAACTTCTCAGCGTGGTATAAGGGCAATACAGTTATTCCGTCCATCCGACCGTCCATCCATCCATCTGTACGTCATGCTATCGCCTTTTAATCCATGAAGTGGAATTTAACCAAACTTGCTACATGACTTCCCCGCGTGTGGTGAGGGTGTGCGAGAGTAACATGACTGTTCGTTGTTCTTTGCTTAGTGGTGAAAGTGTGGGGATTCGCGATGGCGTGCCATCGATTGCACGATCTAGTTGTTTTTGCATGTACCTGTAATATTGATGTGATTATTTCTCACCTGGACAACAGCCGATTTTCTGCTGCATTTTTTATACGCTTGTCTAGGTTGAAATTTGAAGGAATCATTACGAAAACATACCTATTCAAATATACTGAAAATTTTATCACCAAAAATTGAAAATCTTCAGATAAAAAATTCTGATATTTTTCATATTTCTGCTCAAAACATAGATTGTGGGTACTCGTTAGAACCGCCTCGCCGAGGCGGTTCTAACGAGTACCCACAATCTATGTTTTTGAGCAGAAATAAGACAAATAATGTATACCCCTGTAAACCCCAGTTTTACTACATAAAAATGGGGTTTAAGAGGGTCAAAATTATATAGGCGTGTTTTCGTGATGAGTCTGCATCTTTGTCGTGATGAATACTTCACATGCTCCTACGTGTGTAAGGTAAAATTATCCAGCTTATCATTTGGACTTCACCTTTACAACTCTCTAAACTAATTCGCCAGAGGACAAGTGATTTCTATACATTTTTTTTTTTTTTTTTTTTTTTTTTTTTTCAGAAATAGGAGTTGACATTTTATGCAAATGGTCTCCATTTGAAACAATTTGCATAAAATGTCGAAACCTGTGCTCTGGAAAAAATAAGATTTCGACCGGAAATCCAAGATGGCCGCCGTGGAGGCCATCTTGAAAATCTATTTTTCGCTTCTTCTTCTGAATTGAAAGGCTATTTGACTTGACATTTGGTAGGAAGCATCGGGGTGGTTTGTAGATCGAAAATACACCACAGTATCCACAACATATCTTTTCGTGGAGACGTAAGAAACATATCAGTATGTTTCGGCTGATAAGAGAGTGTAGCCTACAAATATTTTCCATCACACAAACATACCATTACGAAAACACGCCTATTCAAATATATAGAAAATTTCAGCTTCAAAACCTGAAATTTTTCAGGTAAGAAACTCTGATAAATTACATATTTCTGCTCAAAACATAGATTGTGGGCGCTCGTTAGAACCGCCTCGTCGAGGCGGTTCTAACGAGTACCCACAATCTATGTTTTTGAGCAGAGATAAAAAAAAATAATGTATACCCCTGAAAACCCCAGTTTTACTATATAAAAGTGGGGTTTAAGGGGGTCAAAATTATATAGGCATGTTTTCGTGATGTGTGTGGGTATTACCGAGGCGTCTCTAATGAGTACATAAATCACAACAAATGGTTTCGTCCAGAAGTATCAGTACTGATGTGTTTCTTACGTCTCCACAAAAAGATATGTTGTGGGTACTGCGAGGCGCTTCTAATGAGTACCCAAAGCATTTTTTTGTGAAGAACTTATTATTTATAAACAAATATTTACAGGCTATACCCTCTTACATGTATAAATGAAAAGTACTGATATTTTTTTTCTTTTTTCGTCTCCCCGAAAACATATGTTACGGTTTCTCATGTGTACTCACAACGTATGTTTTCGTGTAGAAATAAGGGAAATAATATGTAGACAACCACTCTTATCTGGAGCTATGTATATTGATCATCTCCCTTTATCCTTCCCACTCATCTCATTTTGTATGAAAATAGCTCCAGATAACTTAAAAGCGCTTTTACGCATTTATGCCCAGCAGACTCGTCTACCTAAAGTTTTTGGACATGCCATTTCCTATTTAAGGGGTGTCTGGTTATTGTTTTTTTATTACCATGTTTTTAAGAAATTTCTGAACTTATCATGAAGCCGAAAATTATAGACATTTTTTCTTACTTTTATCTCTCCACGAAAGCAAACAGTCAAACTTCAGTGGCTCAACATCTTTTGGACCATAGACATTCGTTCTACACATGGGTAGTTCGAGCCCTTGAGGACTGATCCTAGTGCCAGGTCAGGAGGCAAATAAATATACAATTTAGAGCTGTCTTTTCAATCTTCTATAAAATAATAGTATTTTCAGTGTAATAATTAGAATCGTCTCGATGAGACGATTCTGATATGGTGCACACAACATACCTTTTCATGATAAAATAAGAAAATTCCCCTAAAATATCCCTAAATATTTGTTTTCTTTTGCAGTTGGAAGAATTTCCTAGGGACAAAAAAATGAATTCGAATCAACCACGTTTAACGATCCCATTACGAAAACATGCCTATTCAAATATGCTGAAATTTTTACCACCAAAAAATGAATATTTTCAGATGAAAAATTCTGATATTTTTCATATTTCTGCTCAAAACATAGATTTTGGGTACTCGTTAGAACCGCCTCGGCGAGGCGGTTCTAACGAGTACCCACAACCTATGTTTTTGAGCAGAGATCAAAAAAATAATGTATACCTCTCTAAACCCCAGTTTTACTATATAAAAGTGGGGTTTAAGGGGGTCAAAATTATATAGGCATGTTTTCGTGATGCATCATTGACTTTTACTACTTTTTTGGGGGGAGAAATAAGAAAAAAATGATTATAGGCAACATCCTCTTATCCTATCTATTGTGTAAATACAGAATTTGATGTTCTTTCAGACGTGGAGATGCATTGTTTGGAAACTAGTCGATAGAGCTGGCGGTCAGATAACGCCAACACTGAAACAAATACAGCTGTTCAATAAACACGTGGAGACCAGGAAACATCATATGCCACTAATATGGATAACAACATAAATTACAATGAGAAATCTCAAGCATGCATAAAACAATTTCGGCGAGCATTTTTGCTGACATCTGCATTTGTTTTATTCGCCATGGCCTTCATGTATGGATCCACAGAGGATACGTACCTGTCAAGAACGATGTCATTAACTAGACTTGGTAACTGGACAATATTTAATATAACACAGGGAAGTTTAGAGAAACTCTCTAAGAGTTTAACCTATCAGTCGGTGAACAAGTTGCGGTATCTAGAAGCTTCGGCAGATCCTCAGATTTTAAATACAGCACAAGCTTCTCTATCTGGAAATAACAGAACAACACTCTCACGTGCTGGACAGAGCTCATCACTGGAATATCCTGGAATGCCGGATCCGTGTTCGCAGCCCCGTAGATTCACTGGTGTTGAAGATATTTTGTGTATGGTAGGTACAACTCGGACTGCACACAACGTTGAGGCAAACTCGCACGTTGTTTCAACGCTGTGTGACAAATCAGATAACCAGTACTGTTGCTCAAGATATGATGCTTTTATAAATAAATAAAAAAAATGCTGATATTTTGCCTTATTTCTCCACGAAAACGTATGTTGTGGGTACTCATTAGAAGTGACTCGACGACAAGGCGCTTCAAATGAGTACTTACAACATGTTTTCGTGGACAAATAAGAAAAATACAATTTGGACACCCACTCTTGTCTATAGTTACGGATCATATCACAATCTGCAATATTTATATGCAAGGTAAATATACATTTGGTTGCCCGTCCATTAGGACACGACTGACGGCCGATTACGTGGTAAGTCGTTACAGTTTTGAGTGGCAAATGCGATAAATAGTGTATATGTAATATCGGACGCGACAGAAAAAAAATCATTTGTAAGCACAGTTCAGGTTGTTCTTCGACACACATCTGAATCGCTGTATGTGTTTTACAAGTTCAGTACATTGTACAACCAAATGTACACACCTGAACATATTTTGTACGTTTGTTTGTCCAGTTGCGACCACTCTAGCATTTAAGTAAATTTTTGAACAACTATTGCACCCCACATTTGCCCTTGCAAGGAGTCAGTGCGCTATCATTTTATGACTGACCTATTTTACATGGTCTAACGGCTTTGCCATTTTTACTCAGACCTGGCGCTAAGCTCCGTTTCGAATTAACTGTGACTCCTTTAATCATCTAAAATGGCTTTCTCCCTTTTATTTTATCGCATGCGAAGAAATCATTGTATATTCGAAATAAATAAAAATGATATTTTCACAAGTGCAAAATGTCAATATCTATTCACATGTGAAAAATATCACGATTGTGTTATTTTCACAATACGTTTAGGAATACGAATACATCGGTAGTCTTCATTGTTAACAGATGCAAATTGCCACATCGTTTGTTTGAACATCTGTTATTTCTCTGTTTCTGAATAAACTATCAAGTGTGTGTTTTCATATAAGTCCTTAGGCTTAGACCAGGATTTTGGCCAATTGGTACCACTCGGAGGGAGTAAATCTAACAACATTTTTTGATTTGTTTGATATCAACAGGTAATGTTTCACTATCAGAGCAGTCTCAAATCGGTAACTTATGCCTTGAAAAACACACATTTCGAAGGGTACCCAATTTTGGCAAACTTAAATCAAGTTTTGTAGTAAAGTAAAGTTAGAAGTGCAATATACCTACACATTAACCTCTTTATAACACATTTCATTATAACACAGACTTCAATGGATACATTACGGCTTGAAGTTGGGTTCCAAAAATGTATAGAATAAATAAAACAATTATCAAATATAGTCCATTTTCTATGCAATTTATACGTTTTGTTTGGATATAACAGGGTTGTTTAACCATCAATAGGGTTTTAAAGAGGCTTAGGTGTATATATTTGAAATCAGCAATGTTTTGGAAGATCACAAAAATTATATACAGGTAATAAGGACAATATTTATTGATAAACAGACTTTGTAGATGACAACAAAAATAGTCCCATGAAAATGCAATATTTAGCATGTACATTAGTACATATATACTTTCTGTATATAGACCTTGGGGTGGCTCTAAACCCCCACACCCCACCACAGGAGGAGTTTGTACACTGTGATCTTCTGAAACTACATTCTATCAGAAACAAAATGACACGTGTTAGCCTTCTAGCGATCGGGGGCGTTTTCGTGTAACAGCCATATTACCAATGTTACCCTCAAAACTAGAAAAATACTTTGGTGTAAATACTAAAGTATACATATTCTTACTTTCTAGCATGGTGTTTGCTACCAATGCATGTGGTTTTATAGGGACAGGTGTCTTAACATGTTGAACTGTCAATGACTTGATATATAGCTGTTAAATACGTTAATTAAAGGCATAAATCTCATGCATAGGTTTCCTAATACAACATTTTTGACGATTATGACCAGTCAGTGACTAGAAATTTAATCTAATGCAGTTTGTAAATAGATATACACTATATGTTCTCCCTTGTACACCAAGAAATGAAAATAAGCCCGCTTGAATAAGCAAATTTCATAATGAACGGTAGTTATTTTAAAACAGCCTAAACTTCTTTTTCTGAAAAATATCGCTGTTTCAACTTTCTAAACATTTTACTTGTTGTGTTTGAATAAGTAAAATATATTTAACTTTTAGGAGGGGTTTAATCCCAGCGGGCACATGACGTAAATATAACGTCGCCTGAACGATGTAACGTCATGACGTATATATAACGTCGCCTCAACGTCGATGCAACGTCATGACGTTGCATCGACGTTGAGGCGACGTTATATTTACGTCATGTGCCTGCCAGGAATGCATTATATGCTTTGAATAAATGCTTCATACACTTATTAATGTTACATATGTTACTTTTTGTGTGCTACTTTATCTACGCTGTATAAATGGTGTTTATACTTTGTACATAAATAAGCTCTAAAATTCTTTTAATAACAAACATAAGTAAATCATTTCTCATATACCTTTATTGTTTGTGTAAATTAAGTGAAAGAAAACCCTCCCCAATCTTCTGCTAGTGTATCCAAATAGTAAATTGTGCCCTTTAACAAATACATAAAATATCTCCTTTTCATACATACTTGCATGATGTGAGCTCTTCATTGCTTATGCATAAAGCTCAAATTATAAAACTTAAATCCGTCAAGACTGGCAGAAATATTCCACACTTAATACTGTTACATACGTTATAAGTCAATGTAAGTGCTCTGAAATCAGAACACTGTTTCCGTGTTTGCAGGAGAAATTTCTTCAGTACAGCTCTATTAATGAAATACTGTATACTTTCCTGATGTTAACTCAAAGCATGAAAAAGGTAAAAAAAAACACCAAACATTCTGAGGGCTCAATGTATTCAATGAGAACTATTTCTTTATGTGTTTACATAAAAATTCAGAGATAATACTATGATATTTACATCACACACATGTCAACACTACACTGCAGTTTTAGGTCGTCTCTAAGATGCAGCCAAATACACAGCATGCATACTCTAGCACTTCTAAGTTGCCACAATGTATAAAATAAAACTTTTGTGCTGGCTAGAAAACAGTTTATTCTAATGAAATTATGCTTTATTTTGAAATTCCATGTAACAACAACACATCTAGGGCAGTCATACATAATATAATTTCATGACGAACACATTAAATAAATGACTACTATCATTTATCATCTATATAGTGATAAGAAAACTATTACAGATATAAAACTATACAAAATTATTGTTATAAATTTTATTAGTGATAAAAGTAATGAGAATAACACACAACATTACTCTTAAGCAGTTCCATTCTCTTTGTCATTTTATAATGGACCTCCATAACGTGTACTTGATGGTCACACAATGGTGATAGTATAAATTAACTGAAAAGGTTGGTTGTGCGTCTGAGCCTTATATGCCTTACGGCAGAGTGAATTTGATTTAGCTGCCAAGAAACTATAATAAGATATATAAAACATCTGCAGGCTCTATCCATAAGCGCTGTGGTGCAGTGGTAAAGCATCGGACTCGAGATCGAGAGGTACCGCGTTCGATCCCCACTCAAGTGTTGTTTCCTTGAGCAAGAGACTTTATCCACATTGCTTAGTACTGGTTTCTACCCAGGAAAAAAGAGGGCCACATGGAAGATTAGTACTAGTTTACTAAATGTGTTATCCTCTATAAATAAAGTCGATTATTATTATTATTATTATTATTATTATGATACACCGTTTATTACTAGATTATTTTGATGCCAAGTTATGACAAGGTATTTTATTCTAATCTTTTATTTCCATTGCAATTTTTGACATGACAATGTCCTATTACCTGCTGATAGTCAATGGTTCTGTTAAGGTGAATAGTTTACTACCAGTACAAAATGTCATTACTATATATTATCATTTACCTAACATGCCTGGTAACGTATGTAAACACAATTGTAACTTCATTTCTTAACCATCCTCCTTCCATATCTCCAGTTTAACTGTTACATCCAACTTTTATTGTGCTTCTAAAGACAGACCTTACCAAAATAAAACAAAACAATTAATTTCCATTGCTATTATTAAAGCTTCATGTTCTGTAAGGCCGTTTTATTCTGCCCAGACACCGATCAGTCTTCTAATTAACATATTTGAAACATTTTCTGGTGCTTAGACTACAACTTGTGCGTGCTCAGAATGCATATTCTGACACTGAGAATGGTTCTACTAGGTCCTTTGATAGAGTTAATTCCAGAGCCATATATGTCAGTATGTAATGCTGACTATATAACTAATTATATCCAACAATACTGATCTGCATCACGAAAATATGCCTATATAATTTTGACCCCCTTAAACACCACTTTTATATAGTAAAACTAGGGTTTGCAGTGGTATACATTACTTTTTCTTATTTTTGCTCGAAAACATAGATTGTGGGTACTCGTTAGAACCGCCGAGGCGGTTCTAACGAGTACCCACAATCTATGTTTTGAGCAGAAATATGAAAAATATCAGAGTTTTTTTATCTGAAAATTTTCAATTTTTGGAGGTGAAATTTTCTGTATATTGGAATAGGTGTGTTTTCGTAATGATTTTTATTCAAAAGTTTTACCTAAGTACCGGTAGTTTATGTTATAATAGAAAAAATGTACAAATATATGCATGGAACAGAAAAAATCAAGTTGCACACCAACATATACATCAAATTTTGTTTGAATATACAGTCATGGAACTTAACCAAGGGAGGATTTACTTCAAATCTGTGTGCCTTAAAACTGGTTCACTCTCGTTCACCCACGGTATGCGCATGCAGAAAATTTTGCACAATATTAGCCAGGGCTGTGGCCACCGTTGACAGACTCATAATATCCAGTTTTTTTCTGAGCTGAACAGATTTACACAACTACTTTCAAACAGATTTGAGATAGCTACAATATCAACTTCGTCTTTTTATATTCTAGGCTACATTAAACCTCTATGACTTAAAAAATTAAACTTCATATAACTTATATAAAACTAAGCTTACAATATGACAGATGTTATGGATTTTGCAACGTTAGTAACGTCGTATGAGACTAACATCTTTTTCAAATTACTATCAGTATCTAGTAAAGTCATTGACGTATAAATAAAATGGACTTGTTTTCAGTTATGTACCATAACTGCCATGGTCGTGTTTTCATAAACGTTCAGTTATTACGTATTGTTACGTGCGTTACCTGCTGAATTTGGATTCACTCAGTGCCCTTCCTACTACGAGACCTGACCTTTAAGTCAAGGTCACGGACTTCGATTTTTCATATAAAAGTTAAATTTTTTGCACTGAAGTTTATATAGCTATATCGTCAAGACCCTTTAATAAATTTCATTTATATTTGGCATGATGGTAGATATAGATTTAAAGTTTTACTCAGAGAAATACCCGATCTAGGGTGTGGCCTTTAAAACTTAGAATTGTCATATAAATCACTTTTTACATTAAAGTTTACATACCTATATTTTCAAGACCCTTTGATTGATTCCATTGATATTTGGCATGATTTTATATAAAGGTATAAAGTTTTTAACAACGCCATCCCCATGCTGGGGCATGGCTTTGAGGTCAAGGTCACATATTTTTCATAAATGTCGAAGTTTTTGCTTATATTATAAAAACTCTCATTGGTTTCACTGGTATTTGTTATGGTGATAGCTATAGCTCTAAAGTTTTAGATAAAGTTTTAAGTATATGGCATGATCTCTGCACTCGTGCCTTACTTTTCAGCTCATGGTCATGAGCTTCACCTTATGCGTGACTAAATTCTTTCGATGTTGTATTAATATAACATATAGGTGCCATCTCCAGAGTCAAAGCTACATACTTTGCGCTTTTTAAAAAAGACGGTAGAACTGGTCGGGGTATAGGTCTCCCCACTGGGCACTTTGTTTAGTTTCAGTGACTGATACGGGTTATATTTTCACAGTTCGCTTTTGATGACCGGTTTTCTTCATTGTTTCAAAAGCGGATGGTACCTTCATTTCAGATTTTTGAACCCCTCTAATTTTTTTGTTTCTGAATTACACTGCCAAGTGTTAGAATGCATTGTCTTAGTTAAATTGTAAGGAACAGTATCGTAACAAGGTTCTTATGATTTACTCTCGAGCACTGCAGGGTCAATTTACGGTCGAATGACTTTGACATTGTTTCAAGTCATTGTTTGAGTAAACCATATCCTTTAGCTTTATTTTAGATTAACAATTGTCAATCTTGGCGTACACTTCCGCCCTAATAGGTACTCAAACACTGTGCTATCATTTTATGACCCTGACCTATATTTCACGGTCTGATGGTGTTCTCCTTAGCGTCAACCCTAGTTTAGCTCCATTTCTTATTAGCTATATGATCAATCAAAAATCCTGGCATTCAATTCTCTCCCTTAGACCTAACAGGAATGTAAACACTGCGATACCATTTTGACACTGACCTATATTTCACCGTCTAATGACTGTAATATTTGTGTTAACTCTAGCATTATCTCCATTTCTATTTAACAATAAGATCAAATCATTACAACTCACATACACTTCGTTCACACAAAAACTTCTCTTCTTTTAATAGAAGCGGCCACAGTTCTTGTCAAATTTCAAGAATCCATGCTGGAAGGTGGATGGGAAGTTAAAATGTATCGGATATTTCCACTTGTTTGGGATCTGTAAAAGCGGGACATCCGATTTCTTCAAACGCTTGTATCTTCATCCTGACATCGTACCAAACAGAGGCATCTTTGGCAAGGAAATATGGTACTGGTCCTGGAAAAGGTTATGGCTGAGTGAGTACATGTACTTATAACCCTCATTAAAACATGAACCCGGGCCACAGCATTTACTTCAAGATTGCATGTATGCCCAGCAGAGACTCGGATAAGCCCATCACGATAACACGCCTAAATAATTTTGACCCTCTTAAACCTCACTTTTATATAGCAAAACTACATAAGTATATATTATTTTTCTTATTTTGCTAAAAGTATAGATTGTGAGTACTCGTTAGAACCGCCTTGCCAAGGCGGTTCTAACGAGTTCCCACAATCTATGTTTTGAGCAGAAATATGAAAAATATCAGAATTTTTTATCTGAAAATTTTCTTTTTTTGGGGTGGGGGGGGGGGGTTGGGCGGGGGGTTTGTAAAATTTTCAATATATTTGAATAGGCGTGTTTTCGTAATGCTGTGCGAATGCTAATCAGGGTATTTGCTGCCCGCCTGAAAAACGTTATAGATCCTTTGCTACCCGCAGAGTGCCCTGTGAAAACTGATTAGACTGCGTGAATGCGCTGGCTGATCTGAGTCCTCGCAGAGTGTTGTTTTGAATTTTTAAATCAGATTATGGCTTTTCATTATTTTTGTTTGTATTTGATAGCACAGCTCCAGCGGATAAATGTATGCATAACTAAGCGACTGGCCAATATTGCGGCTTTACCATGCATCATTAGCAAGAGTTCATATGCATGTTTGTTTGTGTTGAGGTTTTACGGCCCAGTCAACCCATTGGGGTGCATGGTATATGCGGGACACCAATACTCGGTGACCGGTAGACCAAGATTTTGTATGAAATACTCGGATTATTCTGTAATATACTACCCTGAAGTATTTTGACGTCACATGCTTTATTAAATTTGGTAAATGAATGTGAACGACCCAAATGCAATCTGTCCCAGCGGGTATATGATGTTATATAGCGTCGCAATAACGTCGATGCATACAACACACCGTGGCATTAACGTCGATGCAACGTCATATGACTGCTGTGGTGAATGTCCTGTGACGAATGATTTTAATATAACTGAGCCTGATGGAAACGTCACTGTGATCAAACTTCAATAATTCACTTTGTCACTGTAAGGCGGACAGCGAAAACACAGATCAGCCAGGACATCCGGGCAATCTGACCAGGGGTGTAAAAGGACGCGTTTGATGACGTCGCATGTAAACATTTACTTCTCGCGATGTTCGCTCAAAAGTGCTCTTTGAAAAACACTGCAAGAATGTCGATTTTCTATTCTGTATCATGTTAAAATCGAAATGATTTTCCTCTTCTGTGAATTATCACGACTAACGCTTGGTGTTGTCAAGCAGATACGAATATTAGTTCACTCCGGCTTCGCCGTCGTGAATTAATACTCGCAATCCGTGTATCGTCTTTCTTTTTCGCAACAGATACGTTATCAATAGACGTAAATGCATGTGCTACGATTATGGACGTTGGCGGGGTTTTGTCGAACAATGGCGGAAGGTTTGGGAGAATCTGAAGGAACCAACGGCATTTTTTATTCATTTAGTGTGTTATAGTCGAAATAGAACAGCTCTACTGGTGAATTGTTGAAATTAGTTTGTCGGTCAGTGGTAAGCAGATAAATCAAGACCGCTATGCACAAATAATAATACATCACACAGTTGATTAGGATTGGTCATTGTCAGTAATGACAGACGAACTATTAATATACGAGGGATGTTCGAGATGAATTGCTTATTTCTATCTGGAGACTTCAAATTTCAAGTTAACCCAAAAGTACTCATTTCATGCCCTCGAAGTACTCCCCGTGGCTAGAAATGCAAAGTTTCAGCCGACGTATCCACTTCTTGAAGGCGTCACGGTTCGCTGATTTGGGAACAGTAATAAGATACTGATGAATGGCAGATCCAAGTGCCTGTCGGGACTGGTATTTCCGCCCAGCAAGGAATGCTTTCAATTTCGGAAACAAAAAGAAATCACATGGGGCAAGGTCTGGGAAATACGGGGAGTGAGGCAAAACAGTTACTTTTTCTTTCTTCAAAAACGCCGTAACTGTTGCGGAGGTATGAGCTGGGGCATTGTCATGTAGAAGACGGACATGTTTAAAACCAGTGGCAGGGCGTCGTTTCTGATAATACTTTTTCAGTTTCTTCAGCACTACGTCTTTGTAGTACTTTCCGGTGATGCTTTTGCCCTTTTTCACTGGCACTTTTATTGCGACTCCTTCACCAGAGAAGAAGATTGCATACAAAACCTTCTTTGTACTCAACGAACGTTTGGCAATTATTGGGCGTTTGCTGTTTTTAGTGGCCAAGATCTTATTGCTAACCTTTCTGACGGGCTCAAAATAATGGACCCAGGTTTCATCACCTGTGACAACATTGGCAAACTGCTTTTTGTCATATTTTGGAAACATTTGAAGCAGCTTTTTGGCCAGTTTAACCCGTTGCCTCTTTTGCTCGTCAGTCAACAGATGTGGCAACCATCTAGCAGAAATCTTTCTGACTTTCAAATGCTTCTTCAAATTAAGGTGAACCGTTGATAGTGATATGCCTACCTTTCGTGCAATATCACGAACTGTAAATCTGGCATCTCCTTCAATGATTTCCTTTATTTTGGAAACGATTTCTTTACGAGATGCAGATTTTGGCCTACCTGATTTCGGTGCATTTTTGATGGACTCTACACCAGACTCAAATTTCTTTTTCCACCGCCGAACTGTGTCATAAGACACACAAGAAGGTCCAAAAGCAGTAGAAATTTCAGTCATCAGCTTCTTCAAAGAACAACCAAGTTTTGAGCGAGCTTTGATGTAAGCCCGTATTTCATCTTTTTTGTCGACGCTTCTACCAACCATTTTTACTACAGTGGTAAATGACCGCGTGTATTCAAATGGCAAATTTTATGTCTTACACTTAGTCTAACATATACATTTATACACCATTTTGTAGATATTGATTAACCCTATACAGGTATGTATTGGTTTTTATCATGCCCCACGTGGATATCGAGCTAGAGGACAATAAACAATTCATTTCGAACATCCCTCGTATATATTACAACTAACCTCAAACCTGTGATTTATTACTCACAGATAGAGCTGTTCTTTTTCTAAAATGACTCAAAGAATAAACGTTTGCTAATTGATTTCCAGAACCACGGGGTGGACTGTTATATCAAGGGATGACGTTTGAAGAATTCACCAGACAGTTTCAAGACAACATCATAAACCAGAAAACAATTAAGAATGACTACCATCCGCAAATAACAGGTAAATTATGATCATTTGTAACATGCACTTTACTGGACAGATGGGTGCTGGCAATAAGTCACAGACAATCATTACGAAAACATGCCTATTCAAATATACTGAAAATTTTACCACCAAAAAAAATAAAAAATTTTCAGATAAAAAAATCTGACGTTTTTCATATTTCTGCTCAAAACATAGATTGTGTGTACTCGTTAGAACCGCCTCAACGAGTAAACCTCAGTTTTACTATATAAAAGTTGAGTTTAAGGGGGTCAACATTATATAGGTATGTTTTCGCGATGTGGGCCAAATAAAGATATGCGTGTTTATTGTAAATCTACCCTACCCGCTATTTTTTTTTTATTCATGCTTTTTTCTTCTTGTTTTCTCCTAAAAATAACTACGAGTATGTGTTACTAGGATATCAAATTAATGCTAACTATTCGAATAAGTAGGCCTGAACAAACAGTGCAGACCCAAATCAAACTGATTCTATAGGTCTGCACATTTTGCCCTTTTATCAGTATTTTTAAACACATCAAAGGGTAGTCAAACAGACTTGGTAAATTTTTATATGGGTTATGGTGCTAGGTCAAAATATATTTGGGAAATATCATCACGAAAAGGTACCTGTATAATTTTGACCCCCTTAAACCCTACTTTTATATAGTAAAACAGGAGTTTACAGGGGTATACATTATTTTTCTTATCTCTGCTAAAAAAAACATAGATTATGGGTACTCGTTAGAACCGCCTCGGCGAGGCGGTTCTAACGCGTACCCTCAATCTATGTTTAGAGCAGAAATATGTAAAACATCAGATTTTTTAATTGAAAACGTTCAGTTTTTGGATGGTGAAATTTTCAATATATTCGAATAGGCGTGTTTTCGTAATATGGTATAATTCTACATAAAAAAAATGTAAGAAAAGAAATCCCTACCTACCCTACCTATGTTTTTTTTGTTTCCCCAAACACGAATTTTTTTTTTTTTTTTTTTTTATTTGACAAGTTTACAATTGTTAAATAAGGTTATTCCCAAGGGCGGATCCAGAAACTTTAAGAAGGGGATTCAACTTTGCTGAACTTCAATTTGACTGGTTTGCCAGCATTTTTTTTCTTCGGAATTCCCATGAAAATGATATAATCTTGACTCCAACGGAGGTCTGACTAAACTCCCTACCACCCCCGCTCCCAACCCCACTAACCCACTCCCCACGAACCGCCTCTAAATCTACCGCTGATTCAACTGCTAATGGTGAACATTGTGCCGAGTTGGGATATCTGAGGACGTCATGAAAAGCAACGTCGTGTAACAGTAACATTCGAAGGCATCCTATCAAACACAAAGCGTGGTAATAACGTCGTTTCAACGTCGCGGCGACGTCATGTTGTCGCTGCAAGATCGAAACAACGTCATTTTGACGTTCTGTTTTTGCATGCAGGGATCTGAGTAAGAGTGAAATATCAAGGAAAGTGTATCGCATATCATCACAAAAACATGCCTATATAATTTTGACTAATTTTATAGCAAAACTGGGGTTTACATGGCCATACATTCTTTTTCTTATTTCTGCTAAAAAACATGGATTGTGAGTACTCGTTATAGCCGCTTCGGCGAGGCGGTTCGCCGAGGCGGTTCTAACGAATACCCACAATCTATGTTTTTGAGCAGAAACATGAAAAGCAGAGTTTTTATCTGAAAATTTTCAGTTTTTAGAGGTAAAATTTTTCATATATTTGAATAGGTGTGTTTTCGTAATGTTTTCAAACATTCAATAGCTGTATAATATTGCACAATCCTGACACACATGTAAGATGATGTTATGCAACGAACTTGCAAATCATCATCCGCTTGGCAAGATGCTTTTGGTTCCATGCAAACAAAAGACAACTGATGTTTATTTTCGTTTTCATCAACAATCCATGCAACTGTTTTGTACATTGGGGTAAGAGATAAACACCTCCAAATATGTTTTTCACTGGGCGCATCCTTTAGCACTGACAAAAAAAATAAATTAATAAATACTTTGAAACATTCTTCTTTCGTCATAAAATCCCGTATCTTTGCGCAAAGCCCCTGGTTAATTGTTCCAAACACCTCTGGTAGGGTATGTAAACTATCACATGTATGCTATGTGTTACATATACGAATATGTGACATATACACACTCACAATGATTTTGGTTATTGTTATTGTTTCAAAGGAAAATAAACGTCATCATAATCCTACCATTTTATTCAGCGCTAGTTTCAGCAATTGCTTTATAAACAAGAGTTTAAATAAGACTCCAAAGCTTATTTATTTATTTATTTTATTATTTTATTTCTATGAATGGTATTTCATATAACAGACTGCAAGATTACAACCACGCTTTTTATTACAACTAGAAATTTATTGCTTTCCCACCCCACCCTGGTCCGTAACTAAACTTGGGGTATATCTTCCCCACCCAGCAGGCACACAATATCAAAATGACGTCGTATCAACGTCGATGCGACGTGATCACGTCGCATCGACGTTGATACGACGTCATTTAAACGTTGTGTGCTTGCTGGGCAGATACTCCTGTAGAAAAAGCTGGTATTTATGTTCATAATGACCACTGGGACCTAGGAAATATTAACAAAAAAAAAAAAAAAAAAAAAAGGTCACAAAGACATGAATCTTTTAGCGACTGCGCGTATTTGAGGCACATATTTTGTTTACTTTTGTTTGTTGCCCAGGTCATGGAGATCCTATGGATATCTGGGATGAGTTTAACTGGAAATTAATACCACAGAATGATCCGAAAGCCTCCGAACCAACCTGGACAACCCCATACTTTGTTCATCATATGAACCCGAATGTCAAACTGTTTCTGATGTTGAGAGATCCAGTTGAAAGGTAATCTCTTTTACATTTGGACGGGCGGCTGAGAAGAGGGACCTTAGAACATACGCGAACATCTGCGCAGTCTGGTCAGAATCTCCACTGTTCGCCTACACAATAAAGGGACGTTGTTGAAACTACAAGACCTATACCGAAGCATGGCTGTACAAACTAGTCTAAACTTCGTCATTCGTATATATGCCCTGAAGGCCTTTTTGTCAGCTGGCGGCCCAATTTTTATACGCTAACATAATAAACCAAAAAAAAATAAATAAATAAATAAAAAAAATAATAATAATAATAATTCCGATTTTTTCCTGAAATAAGTGTCCGATATGAGCCGGGGAACAGCAATACCTACAAGATTGCACGTGCACCGAGCGAAGACTCAGATCAGACTGTGCATCTGCGCAGTCTGATCAAAGCGTTTGCTATCCATGTGAATATGCTTAGGATCCTTCATTACCCATAGAGCGCCCTGTGAAGACTGATCAGACTGCATGGATGCGCAGGCTGATCTGAGTTTTCGCTAATCGCACAGTCTTGTATGAAATATTGTGCCCCGACGATTAAAAATAATGGTAAGCCTATGTTCAAGTAAAATCCCAACCAGCAGTCTACTGAACCCTATATCGGACCATTTTACGTAAATCTATACCGGAACGGACCATTTTACTTAAATCTATATCGGACCTTTATTGGCCCGATAGGATGCCTGCCAGGCCGATGACGGTCCGATATAAATTGAGTAGAATGCCAGCTGGGATGAAGCAAACACGCACACGCAGCATGAATCATTTTGACACAACATTTAAGCAGATCAAAATGCTCAAGATACGGTTGTCAGGTTTCACACTAACTGACATTAAACAAGCGCTTTTAGATAGATCGTTAGGTAGTCGAATGAACTTGTTTTCTCAGGATAATTACAGTAATACAGTTTGGTGTCAGAATATTTAAGGGAACAGGGTACCTAAGGTAGATCATTACGAAAACACGCGTATTCAAATACAGTGAAAATTTCATCATCAAAAACTTAAAGTTAAAAATGTTGATATGTTTCATATTTCTGCTCAAAACATAGATTGTGGGTATTCGTTAGAACCGCCTCACCGAGGCGGTTCTGACGAGTACCTACAATCTATGTTTTTGAGAAGAAATAAGAAAAAAATATGTATACCCCTGTAAACCCCAGTTTTACTATATAAAAGTGGGGTTTAAGGGGGTCAGCATTATATAGGCATGTTTTCGTGATGTTATCCGCCAGTTTTTAAAAGAGAAGCAGCTTCTATGACATAAATTCCCTTCTGAAAAAGGGTTTACTCTTTCCTTTAAGATTAGAACCCTTTTCAGAAAGGGTCGAAAGCTGCCTTGACAATACTGCCTCTCCTGAAAGTGTAATATCTATAGTTGCACTCAGATCATTTTTTTCTGTGCAATCTATACATTTTTGTTTGGAGACACTTTTGGAGTCCACCTTTAAACCGTCTTATGTCCAAAACCGTCTTATAAAGATGTTTATAGTGTACATTAAAAGTGTACTTCTGGTCAGGCTCTCAGATAATAAGGTAGTTATCTTTTTTTTCATGTGTGTTTGTTTGTTTTTTTTTTTTTCTGGGTAATTATTCGAAACTCAGCATAAAATTACACTTCTCACCTAACACTTTCATTTATGTTCCGTTTTGAAATGAACTGAACTTCTTGTTCGTTTGGATATGCTTTTGCATGTATTCAGTATTGTGTTTGTAAGCATGTTATTAACTTTGATATTGTCCTGCAGGATTCTTTCGGAGCCCTAGCCCAACAGTACAACCCCTTCAAAAACATCCAAAACAACATGAACGGAAACAAACTAACCGTGCCTATCCTAAATGTTTGAAAAAAGAAAAGAAAGGGTCATTCAAAAAACAATATTTACTCTATATATCAGACACTAACTCCTTGCCAAACCTACCCTGAAGTCTGAACATTTTATTTCTCGATCAGTTAAGTCTTTAAACTGCTCGATGAGTGGGAAACAGTATAGACCCAGTCAGCCTAAATACTACTCAGCGGGCACGCAACGCGGAGACGTCGCATGAACGTCAGTGCAATGTCATGACATTGCATCGATGTTAATGTTGTATAAAATTGTATAAACGTCATGGTATAAATCGACGTGGTATAAATGTCATAACGTTGCATCGACGTTGATGCGACGTTGTACAAACGTCATGTGATTGCTGGGTACGGACAAGAATTGTGTCCCAAATATTTTTGTATATACATGTACCTATACGATCTGTTTTCGTCGGCAGGTTGTTCTCTCACTATCTTCACTCGGGCGCCGGAAGTTCAGCTAAACAGTTTCATCTGGATGTTCAGAGCGCCATTTCAAGATGGAAAGAATGTGTTAGCAAGAACACTCAAAGACACTGTGTGTATGATTCTGACTTTAAAAAATCTGTAAAAGTAAGTTATGTGAGGAAGTGCTATAATAATCCTAAGTGTTGGTATAGACATGCAAAAGCAAACAGTGTAGACCCAGATCAGATGCCGCAGAATGCACCGTCTGATCAGGGGCTACACTGTTGGCCACTCATCCAGTAACTCCTTAGATACACCATTAGGTTGTAAAATGGACTTGTTGAAATTTTACATTACGAAAACAAGCCTATTCAAATATACTGAAAAAATTACCACCAAAAAATGAAAACTTTCAGATAAAAATTCTGATATTTTTCATATATCTGCTCATAACGTACATTGTGGGTACTCGTTAGAACCGCCTCGCCGAGGCGGTTCTAACGAGTACCCACACTCTATGTTTTTAGCAGAAATAAGATCAATAACGTATACCCCTGTAAACCCCAGTTTTACTATATAAAAGTGGGGTTTAAGGGGTCAACTATATATAGGCGTGTTTTCGTGATGGGACAACCATGGTCAGGAGTTAAGGTGCCACAATATTTAGAATTAATACGGTATCTGTATTCAGGCTTTCTTTGAAACTCTTCATAACCTGTCAAAATAGCGTGGCATGTATAATTTTTGGCTTGTACACATGCGCACGTTATTTGCTTTCGATGAGTCTAGGTCTCCTTGCATTTATATTCCTTAAAGGGCCAAACAAAATTGTTGCAGAAAGTATTCATATTTTTATGTCTCCCAACTTCAAGGACGGGAGACCCATTGTTTTTGCTACGGTCGTCTGTCTGTCCGTCAGTCCGTTCATCCGTCCATCTGTCTGTCACAAAAAGCATGTGCACTCTATGACTTGGAAAGCGCTCAAAATATCGTCATGGAATTTCGTAGAAACTTAACCATCATTAGACGATGTGCAGAGCACAAGAACCATTGCATCCTCGTGCTGTTCAAGTGCCCCTGGCAAGAAAGTTTATCTACAAATTAAGCTATTAACTGCAGTTAAAGATTGGAATCAACTCCCAGTTTCTCAAGCTGTCCTCGGTTGAAGTTTCTGAGGATAGTGTTTCAAGGTTTGTGATATTAGTTAAGTCTAGATATTAATCCACCTGTTGCAAACCTTTAGTAAAAAAATGCCATTATAGACAAAAAAGTTTTTTTGTTTTTTGTTGTTTTTTTTTTTTTTTTTTTTTTGCATAAACCTTTATTTCTTAACAGTCAAAAAATAGCCTAAGTAATTTTTAGGCATTTTTCAACACTGTAGTCTTGTTGGAGGCCATTTTATTCTATTATTTTCAAATAAGTCAGGTAAGCCTAACACTGATGACATACTTTCACAGTGACCATGACATAGACTTGTTGACATGATGGACAACTGTGGCATAATATATCATTTATGGAACAAGGTCCTAACAACACTGCACAGATGTGTAGGCCAATCTGAGCATGCCGGCCTCGGTGGCTCAGTTGGATGCTCGTCTGACTGGTGATCAGGAGGTTGTGGGTTCAACCCCTGCTGGGTCGGCAACATTCTTTTGTGGAGATTGATCATGAAATATTTTCTGCGATCATTCTCTCCCTTCCTCTGAATCAAGAAGGACAGTTGTCAGTTTCTGGCAAAAGAATGTGCACAATACTGGTTAATCGCTTAGAGAATGTCAAGCTTATCAGTTAATCTACTGACACTTTCTCTGGGGCAGGCTTAGTCCTCTATGCTGTTAACCAGTACCTGTGCATATATACTTTGGCCAGTAACAGACAACTGCCCTTCTTAAACCTTAAATCAGCGGAAGTGGGGCGAATGACAACAGAAAATATTTCACAATCATCTTCATGAAAGTTATGTGGCCAAGCTGGGATTCCAACTAGCGACCCTGCATCCCATCACGAAAACATACCTATATAATTTTGACCTCCTTAAACCCCACTTTTATATAGTAAAACTGGGGTTTACAGGGGTATACATTATTTTCCTTATTTCTGCTCAAAACATAGATTGTGGGTACTTGTTAGAACCGCCTCAGCGAGGCGGTTCTAACGAGTACCCACAATCTATGTTTTGTGCAGAAATATGAAAAATATCTGAGATTTTTATCTGAAAATGTTCAGTTTTTGGAGATAAAATTTTCTATATACTTGAATAGGCGTGTTTTCGTAATGCGGCTGCAGTCAGATGGGCTACATTATGGAGCCTAGCTATATTAAGCATCCTTTGTATTTGCAGGCACCAATCTACACCAGTTTCTATGATATTCATATAAAAGAATGGCTAAAAGTATTCCCTCGAGAACAGATCTTTATATTTAGAAATGAAGATTATTCGAAAGACATAAAGGGAACATTTATACAAGTTTTCAAATTTCTAGATATAGGTAAGTAAGACAGAGGTTGTTTACTTCTCTTTGAATTATTGCAAGACAGGCAGCATTACTGACGCCACTGTGAGCTTTCATAACCTGGGAATTATTAATATCATAACTTTGTATAAGAAGAGAATTTAGACAAAAAAAATTTCTTACAGAGGCACTTCAATGAAGAACCCACAACATTTTTTATGGAGCACATTATCAGAGAAAATTATTCCAGAATTATCATTAAATACTCTTCCTTAACAAGTCCTCTGATTTTTTTTTTTTTTTTTTTTTTTTTTTCCATTCTAAACAGACCTATATTTCCATGACAAGTTTTTCTCATAGGATAAAATGACAAAAATTAAATAAATAAATAAATAAAGCTCAACTGATTATTTAACCAAGTTTTTTTATGGCTAATGTCCTCAACTCTCTGAACACTAAATTAACACTGGTTCCCTGCATTGTACTTTAATATACTTTTAATCCTTCTCTTGCTGAACATGACATGCCCTGTCTTAGCAAACAGTGCAGATCCAGATCAGTTGATGAAGCCAACTGATCTGGATCTGCACTGTTTGTCATTCAGTATGTGAATTTATATCAGCAATCGGGATCAAGTAATCTGAATGGCTGAAAATTAGAAGTGGGCATGGCTTCTTAATTTATTCAGCATGACAAGGATTTAAGTCTTTATTTTTAACATAGAAAACTGTTTAAAATATGTAATTTTTAATCAGCTGTAGATATTAGAATCAATTATTAGCTACTTCCTTGTATTTTATATTCAAATTTTTTTCTTGTGGGTTTCTAGTTAACTGTCCTATCAGTATTACTTAATTAATTACGTAACAGAGCAACAAGTGGAGTTTTATGGTCTCAATCGTAAGAAACATATGAAAATGTGACACCCCACTAAAAGGACCTTTATTAGTTGGGAAGGTGGGGGTCAAATTTTCTAAGAGAACCAGCATGAGAAGGAAGACAAAAAATGTTTTGAAAGAATTACACTCCATTCCCCCCTCCCCCCCCCCCCCCACACACACACACAAACACACATACACTTTCCATAAATTGCATCAATTTCTCTATATACTGACTGGAACTGCACTTGATACTTGGACACCAAACTACTTGTCTCCAGATAAGATGCTTTTCTTCACTGAAAAGTAGCAATACTCGTTCTATCCGAGAACTATACAGGAATGGAACAGGCTGCTGGCTACTACAACAGACTGTCCAACTCTCGAGGAGTTCACAGCTGCCATCCGGGCCACTGATGCAGCTGTCTTCGTCGCTCCGTAAACAGCCACCCTTCATGTTTTTAACTGTACATAGAGGACTTTTAATGCTTTTAACCCTTTCTGGAAGAGGACGGCTGTCCCATCCTCCTAACAGGTCAACGATACAGTCTAAGAAGACTCCTGACCTTTATACGGAAGAAGAAGAAGAAGAAGAAGAGCAATACTTTTATTTCTCCAAACAACATAAAAACATTAAATTTTATTAATTTTATTCCCATTACACAAAGTTTCTTCATGCAGACAATGAAGAGTGATCCACCTGTAGTGATGCTCAGGCTGATGTGAGTCACCGTTGGGCACATGTCAGGATTATGTTTTCTCACCATTACGAAAACACACCTATTTAAATATACTGAAAATTTTACCACCAAAAAAATGAAAATTTTCAGATGAAAAAACTCTGATATTTTTCATATTTCTGCTCAAAACACAGATTGTGGGTACTCGTTAGAACCGCCACAGTGAGGCGGTTCTAACGAGTACCTACAATCTATGTTTTGAGCAGAAATAAGAAAAATAATGTATACCCCTGTAAACCCCAGTTTTACTATATAAAAGTGGGGTTTCAGGGGGTCAAAATTATATAGGTATGTTTTCGTGATGATCATGACTCATGATAATCTTTCAGATATTCCACCAGATTCAACATTAGAAGCTATGCAGAATTTACCTCATTTTCACGCTACACAGAAGAAAAAGACAGCTGGAAACTTACAACAGAAGACCAAAGACTTACTTGTAGAACTTTACAGACCACACCTGCAGGAATTAGCAAAGATCTTAAAAGATGACAGATTTCTCTGGAAAGACCAGTCCTTCTCATAATGATAATTGTGTCAGGTTCAACTTTGAAGCTTCATTCTGTTGATAAATTATTAGAAGTGGGTGAGGGTTGAGACAAGAGCAGGAAGAAGGCAGCAGTTCAAGCAGGGAAAGGCATGAACTTTTCTGAAGCTTCTGAAGGGTAATGATTTCTTGCCATCTCTGAACTTATAAACTACTTGACATCTCATAGACACATTTTACTACTTCTTCAGGGAAACTTGTGCTTTTAAGATTTGTCTCCATGAGACAGTTCTGGTATGTACATATAATTCTAAATTAACAGGATAATACTTAATTAGCATAATTCAATTGGTTTAGAGCAAATTTATAACAATTTAATTGGCTTAGAGCAAATATAAAATACTTTGATAATTCCACTGAGCAGGAATCTTGGAACTATTTTTTCGCATTACAAAAACATGCCTGTTCAAATATATAGAAAAGTTAACATCCAAAAACTGACAGTTTTCAGATAAAAAAACTGATATCTTTCATATTTTTGCTCAAAACATAGATAAAGGGTACCTGTTAGAACTGCCTCAGTGAGTGGTTCTAATGAGTACCCCAAATCTATGTTTTTGAGCAGAAATAAGAAAAAATAATGTATACTCCTGTAACCCCAGTTTTACTATCTAAAAATGGGGTTTAAGAGGGTCAAAATTATATAGGCGTGTTTTTGTGATGAACAGAATTATACTAATTTAGCATAATATGATTGCTTTAAAGCCAATTTAAAAGATCTTTTATAGTTTGATAACTCCACAGAGCATGAATCTTGGAACTTTTTTCTTTGTGTAAGGGCTAACCCATATTTTCAACATAAATGACTTAGTTTGAATCATACAAAATGAATTTCATTTTTGTGGATTTTATCAAAGCAAAAAATGCCAGGGAATCACTCACAAACTGAACATGTAGCCTTTTGGACTTCATGTTAAGTTTCAGAGTAATTTGACTGTGTTTATACATCAATAAACTCAACAAAAATGCAGTTCATTCCTATAACATTAGAAATAAACATTTTTTCTAAATATCTTATTTACCCTTAGAACTGGGGACAGGCATGCCTGTGCAAACAGTGTAAACCTAGATCAGGACCAACAGAATGGGGCATCTGTCCAGGCTTTACACTGTTTACCACTGAAAGATTTTAGACATATCAGCAGTTAGTAAATGGACCTATAATCACATTTTATGACACATTTGGCACGGAGTTAAAATTTAGGGTTCTATATGATATGAGCCAGCACATGACAAAACCTACAATAAGACGTGTGACCAGCAAAATTACAGATCAGCCTGTACATCCATCTAGTATGGCAAGGCTTCTCGTTTATCCTTCTTTGGATAGCCTGGAGGCTGTAGAAGGCACATGTGATCAGCTCTGATCAGACTGCATGGATGTGCAGTCTGATCTGAGTCTTCGCTGGTCATACAAGTCTAATTGTAGGCTGATCTGAGACTTCGCTGGCCAGACTGCACATCCACGCAGTCTGATCTGAGTCTTCGCTGGTCATACAAGTCTAATTGTAGGCTGATCTGAGACTTCGCTGGTTGCACAAGTCTAATTGTAAGTTTTGTTATGTTCAGGGCCCAGTTGTTCGAAGCGTCGTTAGCTTAACAAGCTGGTTAAGGGTCATTTCGTTAACTGTTTTAGCGGATTCAATGTACAATATTCTGATATTTTTTGCTGAAAAAATGTGAGTAGCTTTTGCTGCACAGCAAAAGCTACTCACATTCTTTCAGCAAAAAATTTCAGCGTATTTGCGTATCACTCGATGTAAATTTTAAGGAATCGTTAACTAACGACATCTTAGTTTTGAACAACTTGGCTCTGGCTAATATTTCTTACCTAGAACACCAAGCTCCAAATAAGAGGAATTCTTTACATATTTTTTTTTTCTTTTTCTACATGAAAACGTGTTGTGGGTACTTATTAGAAGTGCCTCAGTGAGGTGCTTCTAATGTGTACTCACAACATGTGTTTGAATGGAGAAATAAAAATGTCAGTATTCATGTAGTCTTCTACTGAAAAAAGTGCCTTATTTGGAGTTATCATCACGAAAACATGCCTTTATAATTTTGACAACCTTAAACCCCACTTTTACATAATAAAACTTGGGTTTACAGGGGTATACATTATTTTTCTTATTTCTGCTTGAAAACATACATTGTGGATACTTGTTAGAACTGCCTCACAGAGGCAGTTCTGAAGAGTACCCACAAACTATGCTTTGAGCAGAAATATGAAAAATAATTTAGTTTTTTTATCTGCAAATTTTCAGCTTTTGGAGGTGAAATTTTCTATATATATTTTAAATAGGCATGTTTTCATAAGGTTTGGACTTAAGTGGGCAACCAACCTTTTTGAAATAATCAGATGAGAAATGACATCTTTCATGTTCTAACAATCTGCTTCTTGAAATGGCAATTATTTTAACAGAAAAATCTATATTGCATATAGACAGTATTAGATCTAGGGATATGGTAAGGATTTTCCTGTTAACAGTCACACAGCTCTTTGTCAATTATGGTAACTGTCCTAAAATTTTGAACACAAAAGCTGCTCACAAAATGGCATATGCAAACTGTGCAGACCCAGATTAGATTGCTCATGAAATAGCAGTCTCATCTTCAGAAGCAGTCTGATTGGGTCTACACTATTTGCAATTCCATCAAGTAGCTTCTTTAGGAAAAAGGTACACACACACACACAAAAAAATTAGGCCAAAAAATTATGAAATAAAATGTTTGAATTTTTACCATTTGTAATATTGTAATATTGCAGCAGTAATTTATCTTAAGTTTTCCCTGTGTTAGCTAATTGTTTGCAGTTACATCTTTTAATAATTTGCATATATATCATTTTATTATATTTTGCAGTGAGCGTGGTTTTAAGCTTACACAGTAACCCGTGCCATACTATATAAAGATGCCACACCCATTTCTAATTGTCAGCCAATCAGACTCCTTGATCCAAATTGTTGGTATAAATTCACATAAACTGAATGGCAGACAGTGCATATCCAGATCATTTGGCTTCTTAGAAGCAAAATGGTCTGGATCTACTCTATTTGTAAAGGCAGAGCATATAATGGGGATTCAGTAGGACCAGGGAATATCACTTCATCCTCTTTTTTTTTTGGCATGGATTTCTATTTGTCCATCTGTCCATCTTTCATAGAATCATGCCCCCTCCATAGAACTAAATCAGTTGAACAGATGAGCTGCAAAGGCAGATAATGTACTTTTTGAAATGTGCGCCCAAGTAAGATTCCAACCAGCCTGCACATCAAACAGTTTAATCAGAATCATACTGGGCACATTTTGGATAGCTAAGGATGCATAGTTTCTTCATCGGACAATGAAGACAGATCAGATTGTGTGGACGCAGAAGCTGATTTCAATCTTCACTGGGTGCACTTGTCAGATGGTCTGTTTTCAATCCATTACACGCCTATTCAGATATATTGGAAAATTTTACAGCCAAAAAAAAGGAAAAATTTTCAGATAAACCCGATATTTTTCATATTTCTTCTCAAAACATAGATTGTGGGTACTGGTTAGAAATGCCTCGGCGAGGCGACTCTAACAAGTACCCACAATCTAGGTTCTTTAGCAAAATATCAAAAATAATGTATACCCCTGTAAACCCCAGTTTTACTTTATAAAAGTGGGGTTTAAGGGGACAAAATTATATAGTCACATTTTCGTGATGCATTACCAGGTTTCTCATCATATTTTTGAGAAACCTGGTAGAAATACAAAGAATAATAAGACATATGCAGAAAACAAGATTCATAACTCTGCTTTCATTTAATGGAATTTCGATTTTTTGGTGGTAAAATTTTCAGTATATTTGAATAGGCATGTTTGCATAATGATATTGAACTTGTATACACTAGTATACTACTTATTGATGTTTCTAAAAATCTAATGGATAAGTTGCAAACAGTGTAGATCCAGATCAGATGCTGCAGAATTCAGCATCTGATCTGGTCTACACTCTTTGCTCAGGCCTGTCTATCCCCATTTTATTATGGTATTTCACATTCAAATGCTCATTCCTATGTGATGACAGTTACAGTAGTGCATAATAAAGGTTCTTGCAATTCCAGTGCTAGCTCTTATTTCTTGCTCATGTTTTCTTTGATTTGTTTACACTTTACAAATTTAATACTTGATATATGTTTACAGTATATGTATATGAAAATGATATGTATATAATTATGAGCTGTATACATTTTAACTGCCATATGTAATGTGTGTTCTGATCAGTATTATAATTACAGGTCAGTGTTCAGAGAGGAAATGTATTCACAAGATGAAAATAGTTCATTGTGCACTAGAACTGTTGGGCAAACATAATAGTCACATTACAAAATAGTCACCTCACCAGGGTGATTATAATTTCTGCTTACACCGTTTTTTGCGTAAAAATAAAAAAAACTTGTGTATGTGTATTGTGTGTGTGTCTACTGTCTTGTGTCTTTGTTGTTGTTATTTTGTGCAAATATTTTAATATAGCAGTTCTACAGAAGACTTACTATTGCAAAAGAAAAAAAGAAAAATATTTTTACTAAATACACTTCTGTATGATATACTTTTCTAATCCCCTTTCTTAACTCTTTCCCCCCTAGTAGCAACTTTTGTCGTCTGCTAATTCCTTTGCAAACAGTTTGGACCCAGATCGGGCTTGATCTGGATCTAAACTGTTTGACACTGATGGTGTTCCTGAATGATTTTTTTGAAAATGTTAATTTAAAAAAAATCCACAGACCACAAAAAATCATGCAAAATTACCCAGCCTGCAAAGAGCTAAATTTCTGCTGACAGTTTCCTATCATTATACTGTGCCTCCAAGTTCATATCACACAACAGTGATGAGATATTATTGTACTGACTGTAAGTGTTGGGATATACATAATCATACAGAAAATGTCCAGGGTCCAGTTGTTCAAAGTTAACAATGTGGTTAGTTAACGTATCGTTAAAACTTTGATCATTAAATATGGGGTATACGCTAGTATTTTTGCTAAAAAAATGTGAGTAGCTTTTGCATTTGCAAAAGCTACTCACATTTTTTTCAGCAAAAATAGCTGTGGATTAGATATTGTACTTACTAGAACAGTTAAGATTTTGACCACGAATGAGCTTGTTTAGCTAACAATGCTTTGAACAACTGGGCCCCTGAATAACTAGGTCCTTCTGATGGGAATCCCCTGTTTTTTTGTTGTTTTTTTATAAGTATGCAGTAAAATTTAATTACTTTTTAACTTTGATTTTTCTATATCTACATGAAATACTTATTAACAATATATGTAATTTTTACAGAAAATGTTTCTTTTTTGGAAAGGAAGCTATACTTTACAGGAATCTAATTAACTGAACCTGGTTGTTTATAGAAAATAGTCAGTGGAGTTAGCTGACTTCTGTCTCCCATCATCATCATCATCATCATCATCATTAATGGTGTGTCCGGATATTATCTGACTGCCCCTAATAGTTCTCATCTTATATACATGTACGGTTAAAAAAAAAAATTGTTCTATTGCTTTTACGAAGTACTGCAATTACATGTACCTTAACTATTTACGCACTCTCCTTGCAATTATTCAAACCCATTTACACTCAAAGAACTCTTCTACCACAACTCTTCAGCCCAGTCTATTTTCAACAGCAGGGTGTCTGCTGCAATGGATCTGGGTCTGCACTGCTTGCAAATTACCTTTTATGGGGTTTCCCAACAAAGATGGGCTAAAATCTGAAAAAGTCCAATTGACTGTCAGGTGATATTTCTATGTACTGGCTGAATGGCAAATGAAGGAGACCCTAATCAAACTGATCTTAGTCTCAGTTGGATCAAGGTCTGCACAGAGAGCTTATATTTCTGTCCTGGGTCTGCACTGTTTGCTAAGAATTTTCAGTTAAATACAATATACACTTCAACCTCTTTATAACACGGTTCATTATAACACGGTTTGCGTTATAACAACAGTTCAAAGATGGATCCCAAAAATGTATAGATTATATTGAAAAATGACCATAAATGGTCATTTTTCATCTTTACATTTTTGGTTTGGATAGAACACAGTTGTTTAACTAACACGGTTTATGCTATGGACCCCAACAATAGTGTTATAAAGAGGTTGTGGTGTATATTGAATTTACTCAAAAAAATAATAATAATAATTATAATAAGATAGCTTTTGGATTGTTTTTATTTCTTATTTCTGTCAGGAAATGTATATTGTGGCAACACCCAAGGATAATCTCCTTGATCATTGAGAAATATTAGAAACATTTTCTGGCCAAAATAAAGTATCAAGCTTGAAGCATAGAAAAGATGCAAATCATGCAATAAATTCTTATTTTTTGACACTTTATTGCAAAATATTTATCAATATCACAGAATGATACAAGGCACAGTGTAAAATACTGTAATAATGTAAAAATACCGTACTAACCCTAAGTATTGGGACAGATAGGCCTTTGCAAACAGTGTAGACCAAGATCAGATGTCAAAGAATGCAGTATCTGATCTGGGTCTACACTGTTTGCCATACATAAAGCAATATTTTAGACACATCAGCAAGTAGTAGAATGGACTAGTTCAAATTTAAGGACAATAATGGCAAGTAGGTAAGGTATCCCAATACTTACGGTTTATATGGTACTACCAATGTTCTGCACTTAATCTCCAATCCATTTACACATTAGCCAAAACATGAGAAAAAGCTTATTACATGTGAGGACTCAGATTAGCCTGTGTGTCTATGCAGTCTGATCCCCTTTTACTGTCATCATTCAACCTTGGCTATCCACAGTGCACACAGTGAGGACTTTGATCAAAATATATGGATAATGATGTGATATGGCCTTTTTGTGATGATGTACCATAAATCACAAATCATTCAATAGGGGATGTGCATGCTGATGTGAGTCTTCACTCTGTTAATACAATATCAAATACTCCAGCTAAGTGGGATATCCACATAATATTTTTCTTATTACTATACAAAACCATATGCATCACGAAAAAAATCCCTACATAAATTTGACCCCCCTTAAACCCCATTTTCTGGGGTTTACAGGGGTATACATTATTTTTCTTATTTCTGCTCAAAAACATAGATTGTGGGTACTCGATAGAAGCACCTCAGCAGTTCTAACGAGTACCCACATTCAATGTCTTGAGCAGAAATATGAGAAATATTGGAATCTTTATCTAAAAGCTTTCAGTTTTAGGTGGTAAAATTTTCAATATATTTGAATAGGTGTGTTTAGGAATGTTATAGGCAGTATTAGAGGTATCTTGCTGAGGGACTTCTAATAAGTACTCACAACATATGGTTTTGTGCAGACATAAAACAATATCTGTATTTTTCTGATGCAAAAAGTGCCCTATCAGAAGCTATGATATCAGATTTGTAAAATGTTAATGTTTAATAGCTCCAGATAAAAGGGGGTATCCTAGAAATATTTTTCTTATTTCTCCAACAAAAGCATATGTTGTGGGCACTCATTAGAAGTGTCTCAGTGTGTAATCATAACATGTTTTCACAGAGAAATAAGAAAAATATCGAAACTTAGTGGTTGAAAAAAAAGTCTTATCTGTAGCTATGATGTTTACTAGCTGGAGGAGAATCTAAACATATGGCATGACTTTAGGCTTAGTATTATTTTTACTGGTCACATATGGATATGGAATATTTTGAAAAAAACATCTTTAACCCATTTAAGCATGTTGTTCCATAAAAGGGACATTAGCAAACAGTGTAGACCCAGTTCAGATGCCACAGAAAGCCGCATCTGATCAGAGATACTCTACTGCGCTTCAACATCTTTCAGAAAGTCGTTTTTTACTTGGCACTCTACTCAGAAGAAGTAAATTTGCAAACTTTTGTCATGGTTTAATGCAAAACTATTTGTTGTAACTACCTCTGCACAAATAGTTTTATTCTAGTCATTGGGTTTTAAAAAATCAAATATTTTCACTTTTCCCCATAGTAAAAACGAAAGCAAATTATGCAACTCATAACTCAGAGGAATTTTTGAACAAGTTGTGCTGGTTCAATTTTTCTGAAATTTTCACAATAATGTTATGAAACATTAGTAATTTAAGTTCAGCAAAGAAAAGTAAACTAGAGATAGTGTTTATAGAACACTATGCCCCACCATGAACTTGACTTATACAGAACTTGTTTGTAAACAGATTTATAATTTATAGAAGCAAAAGTAGATATTTTGCTGACAAGATTTCATCCGTATTTTTTCAAAGGGCTGTAACTCAGAAAAGTGGCATAATCCTGATGAGATAAAAAATTTGTGTCACCTATTTTTTCATAAGGTATCCATACATGAAAATATAAAACCATAGCATACACGGTTCAAAAATTATGCTATGCATCAAAATCGCATGCAATGTAAAATGCCCAAAGTTATAAATGGCCATAACTCATGAAGTATTTTTCAGAATTTATCCACAAGTTGATCAGGTCATCTACTTATCACTACCAATCTATTCATCGAATTGCAAGGTTCTACCTTGTATGGTTTTGGAGACATTTTGCTGACAAGATTTCATCCATATTTTTTCAAAGGGCCATAACTCAGGAAAGGGGCATTATCCTGATGAGAAAAAGAAATATGTGTAAGCTATCTATTCATGAGGAATCCATATATTAAATTTCAAAACCCTAGCATGCATGGTTCCAAAGTTATGCTATGTGTCAAAAATCATGCTATGTAAAAATGCCTAAAGTTGCAAAGGGCCATAACTCATGAAGTATTCAAATTTTAGAAATTAGAATTTATTCAAAAGTTAATAAGGTCATCTTCTTATCACTACCAATCTATTCACTAGGTTTTATGACTCTAGCTTCAATTGTTTTTGAGATATTTTGCTGCCAAGATTTCATCCATGTTTTTTCAAAGGGCTCTAAGTCAGAAAAGGATCATAATCCTGATGAGAAAAAAATATGTTTCACCAATTTTTTCATAAGGAATCCATATATGAAACATCAAAACCATAGCAGGAACAGTTCAAAAGTTCTGCTATGCATCAAAAAAGCATGCAATGTAAAATGCTAAAAGTTATAAAAGGCCATAACTCAGGAAGAATTTTTCAGAATTTATTCAAAAGTTAATCAGGACATCTACTCATCGCTAGCAATTTATTCACCAGGTTTCATGGCTCTAGCTTGAATGGTTTTGGACATATTTTGCTGACAAGATTTCATCCATATTTTTTCAAAGGGCCATAACTCACGAAAGGGGTATAATCTGGAAGAGAAAAAAAATACATGTCAGTTATTTTTTCATGAGAAATCCATAGATGAAACTTCAAAACCCTAGCATGCAGGGTTCAAAAGATATGCTATGCATCAAAAAGCATGCAATGTAAAATGCATAAAGTTACAAAGAGCCATAACACATGAAGTATTTTTCAGACAGTGCTCCAGCTAGACCTATATAGAGGAGCGGGCTGCCCCTCTTGCCCTCTCCTGCCACCCCTTGCCCTTCTGAGGCTGCCCTCTGCCTAATTTCAACTCCAGACATAAAACCCTACATTTTGCTGAAAATTTCATGAAAATTGGACAAAAATTAAAAAAGTTATCAATGTGTAAAGGTCAGTTTTATGTGTATTCTAGTCTGTGACATTTATTGTGGAATGGGATTATATTTTGTGACATGTCATGATACTTAGCATATCACATGACACATGGTGCCCTCATTCTTGAATGACCCTGCAGAAAGTGCCCTACCAGGCACCCATCTGCCCTAAAATCCTAGCTGGAGCACTGTCAGACTTAGTTCAAAAGTTAATCAGGTCATCTACTCATCAATACCAATCTATTCATCAGGTTTCAAGGCTCTAGCTTCAATAGTTTTTGAGATATTTTGCTGACAAGATTTCATCCATATTTTTTCAAAGGGCCATAACTCAGGAAAGGGCATAATCCTGATGGGAAAAAATAGGTGTCCTCTATTTTTTCAAGAGAAATCCATATATGAAATTTCAAAACCCTAGCATCACGGTTCAGAAGTTATGCTATGCATAAATGAAAATTGTCAATAAGCAGCGCTTATTCGATACACCCCCCACCTATTCACTTCTTTCCCCCATCCTGATGATGTATCCTTGCTAGTTTGGTCAAATTCCAGCCATTGATTAAAGAGATAGTGTGCACACAAACTTTTGCATTAAGAATTTTTACAAAGGGCAATAACTCCAAGAGAATGGGGCCCTAGCCCTTACTTTCTCTTATGAAGGTATACCTTATTGATATCCATGTGTCACACAAGCTTTTTTCTATCTAAATTTGAGTTTCAAAGTGTCAGTGTGACCTTGAAAATGAGGTCCAGGTCACCAAAATCTAATTACTTCTTTCCCTCATCCCAATAAAGTATCTGTGCTAGCTTGAACAAATTACATCTAATGATTCACACAAGGGTCATTTTAGAGTCTTTATAATGTAGTGACCTTGAAAATGAGGTCAAGGTCACAAAAATCTAAACATTTCTTTCCTATGTCCTAACCATGAATCTGTGCTAGTTTGTTAAAGACCCAGCCATTGGTTCAAGAACTAGTGTGCACACAAGCTTTTTTTTTCTATCAAAATTTGAGTTTCAAAATGCCAGTGTGACCTTGAAAATGAGACAAAGGTCACAAAAATTTAATCACTTCTTTCCCAAATCCCACTTATACATCTGTGCTAGTTTGGTCCAATTCCATCTATTGACTCATGAGATAGGGTGCATAAAAGACTCAATTATTGAGTATTTATAGGGTGCACACAATACTCACTTATTGAGTATTTATAATGTAGTGACCTTGAAAATAAAGTCAAGGTCACCAAAATCTAAACACTTCTTTCCCCAATCCTGGTGATGTACCTGTGCTAGTTTGGTCAAATTCTATCCATTGGTTAAAGAGATAATGTGCATACAAACTTTTTACTGCATTAACAAGGCTCACTTTTTTGAGTATTTATAGTGTAGTGACCTTGAAAATAAGGTCAAGGTCACCAAAATCTAATCACTTCTTTGCCCCATCCTAATGATGTATCTGTGCTAGTTCAGTCAAATTCCAGCCATTGGTTAAAGAAATATTGTGCACACAAACTTTTTACTTCATTTACAAGGCTCTTTTAGGCTCCTTTTTGAGTATTTATAATGTACATGTAGTGACCTTGAAAATAAGAACAAGATCACCAAAATCTAATCATTTCTTTCTCCCATGCTAATGGTGTATCTGTGCTAGTTTGGTCAAATTCCAACAATTGGTTAAGGAGATAGTGTGCACATAAACTTTTTTCTGCATTAAGAAACAATTTTACAAAGGGCAATAACTCCATGAGAATTGGCCCATAGCCCTTACTTTCTCTTATGTAGGTACATCTTATTGATATTAATGTGTCTGCAGGAATTGATGAATATCCATCACTGCATTTTCAAAATATAAGGAAAAAAAACAGCATTGCAGACAAACACACGGACGGATGGACAGACGGACAACGTGAAAACAGTATATCCCCCTCAAACAAGTTTTGTGTGTGTGTGTGTGTTCGGGGGGAGGGGGGGGGGGGGAGCTTTAAGCATGCAATGTAAAAATGCCCAAAGTTACAAAGGGCCATAACTCAGGAAAGGGGCATAATTCTGATGGGAAAAAAGTACTTGTCCGCTATTTTTTCATGAGGAATCCATACATGAAATTTCAAAACCCTAGCATGCATGGTTCAGAAGTTATGCTATGCATCAAAAAGCATAACAGATGCACGCACGCATGCATGCATGCACGCACACATGGATGGACGCACATTCCAGAAGCAATATGCCCCTCCAACTTCTTCGAAGTTGGGGCATAAAAATATTTTCTTATACAAAAATTAAAAACAAAATCACTTTACTATAGAAAGTGCATAGGTCAGGCCAATGTTTGGCCATAAATTTAATTTAAGCGTAAATTTTCGAGAACAAACATAGAAACAGAAAAGACAAATGGTTTCTGATAAGATATGGTCAATTACAACAAACTATTTTCTTGTAAAATAAAACGCCAAGCGAAAAATGCCTTTCCGAGTGATGTCGAAAAGGACAGTAATTGTATTAATTATAGAAACTACAAAAGATAGCAATGATGAAAACTAACCAGACACTCCTTATATGGAAAATGGACCTGTCCAAAAAGGTGAGGTAGAATAGTCCACCCTGCATGTATGGATTAATAGTCGAAAAAAACGAACTATTATGAGAGGTAGGTGAACTGCCTATTTTTTAGCAATGAATGGATAGGGAAGTAATCATTTTCAAAGGGAGACAATTTGGTTCAACACTGTTGTTTTTGCTTTCAACAGTACTCATTAGAAGTGCCACACCATATCTACTGGATACTCCCTTAAACGCAGCCTCATGCCTGTTACACACCTATTGGGGTGACAGATTCTAATACAATCCTATGTTTGTTTGTTTTTTTCTTGAGAACTTTGTAAAATATAAAAATACTTGTTTTGAAACATGCAAGCAATACTTATCTGTCACTGGCACTGAATTCACATTTTAACCCTTTCACCCCTGCCTTTATGAAGTGTACTCTTCCTCATTGGACTTTGGATACATCCATTAGTTGCAAATGGAAATGTAAGTCAAAAATCAAGAACAAAATGGCAAACTGTGTAGATCCAGATGGCTTGTTAGAAGCTGTCTCATCTGGGTCTACACTGTTTGCACAAGAATTGTTTTGGTCTATAGGGCTGTAAGAGTTAATGCAGTTCTTTGATATAGAATCAGGCACATGCATAGACTTTGTGTAACACAAGGTATCATGAGGTAGTTTCTTAACACTTTTCTGGTCTGCACTCCAGGAAAAGTAGTTCTGACCAAAGTATACCATACTAACCTTAAACTTTAAGACACCCTAAACACCTCATTGAACTTGTTCTAAATTTTGAACAATAAAAATCTAGAAAGGTTGCCTTTGGAAACACAGAACACACAAAAGAACCAAAATCAGAGACTCGGTTTTATTAAGTTACTGCTAAGTAGTTTGCCCGGCTGCATACTTCCACTATCACCAGCTTAAGTGGTATTCAATTTTCAAAGTCATCAGAATGGGCTCAATGATCCCAAAGGAAATATAAAACTATAACCTGCGCTGTGGTCCATTTTTCTACCTTTTAATGCGTCTAGAAACAGTTGGAGTGGTAGCAAACGGTGTACTCCCTGATCAGATGCTGCTTTCTTAGTCTGTTCTGAGCCTAAAGTGTTTGCACAAGCCTATGTGTCTGAATACTTTAACAGGATAAAAACGATATCAGCATTTTTTCTTATTTCACTACAAAACATATGCTGTGGGCACTTGTTAGAATTATCTCTTAACAGGACTAAACACACTTTGTAGATTTTTTTTGTCATTTCTGCCAACAGAGTCATCTTTTGTGACTTCCTGTTTGCTTTACTTCACACTCAGCCCTTTCTGAGAAATTATCTACTCTATAAGGAAAAAACTGGTTTCCTTTAGGAGCCAATCCTTTTCTTACAGATAGGAACAAAACCAATTTTCACAGAGTTGTCTCCCTTGAAAGTGTATCAATTTCCTTTATAGGCAATACTAATAGTAGTAGCGTAATAAACCTAAGTATTGGTACAGGTAGGCCTTTGCAAACAGTGTAGACACAGATCAGATGCCACACAATGTGGCATCTGATCAGGGTCCACACTGTTTGCCATAGATACAGCAATAGTTTAGACACATCAGCAGGTAGCAGAATAAACTATTTAAAATTTTAGGACAAGTATGGTAAGTAGATAAGGTGTCTCAATACTTAGGGTATTTATGGTATCCATAACATTCATTATGAGGGCTGAAAAAACAAACAAAAAAAAAACAACAAAAAAACTTCAAGCAAGTGCAAAATGTGCTGATTCACATCATCCCTGCACATGCCAAAAGTCTCATCTATGCCTTTGCTCTCCATTGAAACATTCTATAGTATCCAATGATTCTGTCTGCAGACAGTGAAGGCCCTTATCTTACTGCCCATACCCAGGGTGATCTGAGCCTTTGTTGTCCCCATATGCCCAAAGACACATTCTTGCATAACCCTGTGCACATTAATGGAGAAATAAGAAAGTATTCATCTGGTGTCTCATCCTATGTAAAATACTATATCATTTCTTGAGTATATTAACAAATGCTTTTTTGGGAACTTCTACATTTCCTATTAGTCTCATTTTCTTCTTCCCCTCAGCTTGTGCCTTTAGTAACTTCATCTTTCTGCTCACATCACCACCATACTGAAACACACAAAAATATAAGTGAAGATACCAAGGAAATGCCCAAACTGTAACCTACAGCCCTCCCAAAACAGCAAAAGAAGGAGAGATGAGGAACAAATAAGGATAAAACAAACGCCATATATGAAATCACAGACACACAGACAAACAAACACTGCAACAGAAGAACCACTTTGGAATGATCAGTTGGAAAACTACTGGGAGCTTAACCCTTAAAGCGCCAATCACAACAATTGTCATCTGCTTTGTCTTCTGCCTGTTACTTTAAAAGTCATTGTTGCAAACAGTGTGGACCCAGATCAGACTGCTCCTTTAGGAGCAGTCTGATCTGGGTCCACACTGTTGCCTATATGAAAAAATAGGTTTGAAAAGTTTGCAAGAATATTCAGCAGACGGCATAAACAGACGACATTTTCAGATGCAGGTTTTCTTGGCGTTTTAAGGGTTAAACTAGTTTTACTCTCATGAAACATTACCCTTATCTCCTGACATAGCAGCAAACAGCACAACAATACAACAATACAAATAGAAAGAAAACAGAATGCACAGTGGACAGTCATTGAAGATGATCACAACACTAGCATCACAACATGAAAACAGTAGCAAAGTGGGCAGCTGTATGGTGGGTGACCACATTGCTAGAATTACAATGAAAATGATCAGCATCAGAATATCCACAAATATAATAAAACTACACAGACAAAAGATATTTAAGAGGAATGTATACACTTTGAGGGGAAGCAATTCCTGACAAAAATGTTTTGCCTCCCTTCTGAAAAGGGACCTACTATTAAAGGAAACAATTTGCTCCCCTTGGGAATTATTTCCTTTCAGACAGACCCCTTTTCAGAAAGGACCTGATGGTACAGGCGGGCAAACAACAGGTCACAAAAAGTTGTTGCTCTTGTGAAAATGGCACAAAATCTGCTTAGTGTATCATGTCTCCATAATTCTATAACATCACAGATAAAGTCACATTTATCATATTTATCACAGTAAAATAGAAACTCTTTCCCTTCATTTTTTTTCCAAGGGTAAAATTAATCCTATTTACTTTTATTCTTTTCTTTTACCATATTTAACCTAGATGGACAGTCAAACATGCCTGAGCTAACAAAGTAGACCTAGAGGATCTACCCTCCTACAAGAGAAATCAATATCTGCACTGTTTGCCATTCAGTCAACAATTACCATATTAACCCTGATCCTGCTTAACCCAGATATGCCCTGTCTTTGCGAACAATGTAGATCCAGATCAGTTTGCTTCTGAAGAAGCAAACTCATCTGGATCTGCAGTTTGTCATTTTGTATGTGAATATGTATCAGCAACCGAGATCAAGCTATCTGATTGGCTGACAATTAGAAGTGGGCATGGCAGCTTATGTTTATTCAGCATAACAAGCGTTAACCATTGATATTGGGACACCTGGACTCCTGACCATGTTTGCCCTAAAATTTCAACAAGTCCATTTTATTATCTATTGATCAGGGCTCTGGAAATTTTGAAATCTGAATCGGTCCAGCCGATGACGATGACGTCATCAATGAGCCCATTTCCAAAAAAAAAAAAATATGTGTATATCACCTGTCACGAAAACTAATGACAATTGGCAGTCCTATAACTCCTTTAAAATAATACACCTCAGCTCCGTTATATGACGGAAGTCCGGGTACAACGAGCATGATCAATGCTGGCGTCATCAATAAATACAGTCAGGTATGTAAAAAGAAAGAAAAAAAAAAAGAAAAAAAACGTTTTGTTGTTATTTCCACCTCCGCAGGGTTTTCCTAAACTATTTATAAACAACTGATTCCCGTCTTGTATAAGCGCGAAGACGGCGGGAAACAGGAGAGACGGAACGAAACGACTTTCATGGACCTAATTAGGTCTAATAAAAAAGGCCTGCGCCACGGGCGGTTTTGCAGTTTTCAGTGTTTCAAGATTTAATCAGACTGCTTAAATTGCAAGCACTGACCAATCTTGCCTAGCGCAAGTGGTGCATTACTTATTTTTACTGTGAAATCTACCTTGAATTATACTCGCCTGTTACGGCAATCAACAAAAAAAAAAAAAAAGAAGCAATCAATTATACCCAGATCAGACGCCGTTGTATGCGACATCTGATCAGGACGTACACAGTTTGGGAATTCATTTATCGAATCTGGGACCGACAAACCGTGTTGATCAAAACAAAAAAGAAGAGGAAGAAAATGGGTGCGTTCAAGCGGTGCATTCTTTTATCACTCTCAGTAAAGCGACCTTTGATCTTTTGGACACGCCGACTGCACCTGGATGTTTTGCAGTCTCAGTGTATTCACATGTGTCACACAAACAGATTAATTATCAGACTATTCGTGTTAATCGCTTGTTTACCGCACAAAGGTCAGTGAAGTGTTGATTTGACAATGTTTGGATTATGACGTAATTAATTTGTGCTGCGGGTAGGTTGCCGTTATTCAGCTGTCTCTCCAATATACATGTCAAATGACCGTTTAGAGCCTTTTAACTACCATAATATCGCATTTAAAAGGTGCGCGGACGTTGTCAGTTTGGAAAGACTTGACCGTTTGTGATTTTTTAGACATCATTGATTTGTAAAAATTGGTTGGTTTGGGAAATGTTGGACCGATTTATTAGCGTTTTGGGGTGTTTGAAATCGGTCCAGAATTCTTAATTTCGGTCCAGACCGGCTATTTTTCCGGTTTTCCCGAGCCCTGCTACTGATGTGTCTAAAAATACCAGAGAAATGGCAAACAGTGTCGTAATAAAAGCACCGCAAGCATAATACTCCACCACAGCAATTATTTGTTTATGTATTAAAATTATCGTTGCGAAAATATCTGGAAGGTAAATGACGGTGGGACAGATAACAATCCTAAACCAGATCTTGATAATATCAATCAACAGATAACAATCCTAAACCAGATCTTGATAATATCAATGCATATAGCAAGTTTGGTTAAAAGGCCTTGTAATTTACTCAAGTTATCGTCCAGCAACGAAAATACGGGCGTGTCCCGGGCAGATAACACCATAAAAACTTGACGAAATTTGCCCATTAGCAATTCCGAAACAGCTCTCCTTAATGTCAATGCATATAGCAAGTTTGGTAAAAATCCCTTGTTATTTACTCAAGTTATCATCAGGAAATGAAAATATGGGCGTGTCTCAGGCACATAACTCTGCAAAAATTTGACAAAATTTGCCATTAGCAATTCCAAACCAGATCTCCTTAATGTCAATATATATATATAGGAAATTTGGTTAAAATCCCTTGTTATTTACTCAAGTTATCGTCTGGAAACGAAAATATGGGCATGTCTCGGGCAGTTAACTCCATAAAAATTTGACGAAATTTGCCCATTAGCAATCCCAAACCAGATCTCCTTCATGTCAATGTATATAGCAAGTTTGGTTAAGATCCCTTGTTATTTATTTAAGTTATTGTCCGGAAACAAAAATATGGGAGTGTCTCAGGCAGAGTCCCTAAAAATTTGACGAATTGCCCATTAGCAATCCCAAACCAGATCTCTTTCATGTCAATACATATAGCAAGTTTGGTTAAAATCCCTTGTTATTTACTTAATTTATAGTCCAGAAACAAAAATATGGGAGTGTCTCAGGCAGATAACTCCATAAAAATTTGACGAAATTTGCCCATTAGCAATCCCAAACCAGATATCCACAATATCAATGCACATTCTAAGTTTGGTGAAAATCCATTGATGTTTACTCAAGTTATCATCTGGAAATGAAAAACTGACGGACTGACAGATGGATGGACAGACACACAGACGTCCAACGTGAAACCATAATACCTTGCCACTATTGTGTGTTACTGGAGGAGTGGCAAACAGTGCAGAACAAAGTTACTGGAAGTGGCAAACAGCATAGTAAAAAATTACTGGAGAAGTGGTAAACAGTGTAGTAGAAAGTTACTGGAGGAGTGGCAAACAGTGTAGTAAAAAATTACTGGAGAAGTGGTAAACAGTGTAGTAGAAAGTTACTGGAGGAGTGGCAAACAGTGTAGTAGAAAGTTACTGGAGAAGTGGTAAACAGTGTAGTAGAAAGTTACTGGAGAAGTGGTAAACAGTGTAGTAGAAAGTTACTGGAGAAGTGGTAAACAGTGTAGTAGAAAGTTACTGGAGAAGTGGTAAACAGTGTAGTAGAAAGTTACTGGAGAAGTGGTAAACAGTGTAGTAGAAAGTTACTGGAGGAGTGGCAAACAGTGTAGTAGAAAGTTACTGGAGAAGTGGTAAACAGTGTAGTAGAAAGTTACTGGAGAAGTGGTAAACAGTGTAGTAGAAAGTTACTGGAGAAGTGGTAAACAGTGTAGTAGAAAGTTACTGGAGAAGTGGTAAACAGTGTAGTAGAAAGTTACTGGAGAAGTGGTAAACAGTGTAGTAGAAAGTTACTGGAGGAGTGGCAAACAGTGTAGTAGAAAGTTACTGGAGGAGTGGCAAACAGTGTAGTAGAAAGTTACTGGAGAAGTGGTAAACAGTGTAGTAGAAAGTTACTGGAGAAGTGGTAAACAGTGTAGTAGAAAGTTACTGGAGAAGTGGTAAACAGTGTAGTAGAAAGTTACTGGAGAAGTGGTAAACAGTGTAGTAGAAAGTTACTGGAGGAGTGGCAAACAGTGTAGTACGAAGTTATTGGTGGAGTGGCAAACAGCATAGTAAAAAAATACTGGAAAAGTGGCAACAGTGTAGTAAAAAGTTACTGGAGGAGTAGCAAACTGCATAGTTAAAAGTTACTGTGGGGCAAACAGTGTTATAAAAAGTTACTGGAGTGGCAAACAACAAAGTAAAAATTACTGGAGGAGTGGCAAACAACAAAGTAAAAATTACTGGAGGAGTGGCAGTGTTGTAAAAAGTTACTGAAATGGCAAACAGCATAGTAAAAAGTTACTGAAGAAGTTGCAAACAATGTAATAAAAAGTTACCGGAGGACTGGCAAACAGTGTAGTAAAAATTTACTGGAGTTCTGGCGAACAGTGTAGACCCTGATCAGATGTCATGTTCTTCAGTGTCTGAGTCTACAACATTTGCTCAGGCCTGACTGTCCCAATACTTAGGATTATTATGGTATACACAATTCACACAGCAGCAAGTAGCCCAATTTTGTTCAAATTTTAGGGAACTGTAAATATGGCCGAGCTGTTTGAACTTACAATTTTATGATCTGGATAAATTGAACCAGAGAGTAGAAGTTAGGCTGAGCCATTGACTTTCAAACCATGATTTTCTGGTTACAAGCACTGAACCTTTTATTATTTCCCTTTTATTATCTTCATGTTTAGCGCTCTGGGTAAAAGTTTCAGCAGACACCATACTGAAATATTTTTCTAGTTTTTCCCAGAAAACAGATTTTCACATTTCATGCAAATTGTCTCCAAAAGAAAAAAGTTTGCATGAAATGTCGAAACCTATTTTCTGGGAAAAATAAGAAAAATATCACCAGCTGAAATAGCCCAGAGAGTGGTAAAGGTTTTATGTAACTGAAATACTGGCAAATGTGAGTTAACCCTTTCATCCCTGCACACCAATACAGACACCTTTGCAAACAGTGCAGATCCAGATTAGACAGCTTGTAACAAGCTAACTCATCAGGATCTAAACAGTTTGCCAATCTGTTATTAAGCTTTGACTTAAACTCCTGCTTGCAACAATAAATGTGTCTGAATTGTGAGATGGAAGAGTCAATTTAAGAAACTCAGGGTGAAAGTTTTAAAATGAAATCCATACAACCATCCATCCTTGAGGTAGAAAATCTGAATACTGGTATTTAGTGTAATTATGGTACAATATACATAGCCAGTCAAGGCCAGTTTGTCCATCTAGGCAATCCAGTCACAGAATAGTGTAGTTTGCATTGACAAACAAACTATATCACTGTATTTACACTAAACCTTATGAACTCCTCAGCTTCTTGTCCTTAAAGGCTCCATATTCCTCAAAAATAGACATTCTATTATCCAAGACAGATTTAATAAATTGATATATGGTATTAATACAATCATAAAATGTGACACCTAACAGCCTGTAAAATTTCAGTTAGTCTCTTGTTCTTGAACTGGACAAAAAATCAAATGATTTTTTTATCATATCTCTGAATTAATGTGGCCAACATTAATTCAGAGATATGATAAAAAAATCATTTCATTTTTGATCCAGTTCAAAAAGGAGAGACTAACTGAAAATTAACAGGCTGTCAGATGCCACATTTTATGATCATGTTAATACCACATATCAATTTATTAAACTTTTTTTGAATAAAAAAAATGTCTATTTTTTTTAGAAATATGGAGCCTTTAACTCTTGTCATGCTGAATAAATTAAGATGTCATGCCCACTGCTTATTTTCAGCCAATCAAATTACATTGTACTTGATCTAGGCTGTTGATACAAATTCACATCCTTATGACAAACAGTGCAAATCCAGATCAGTTGGCTTCTTCTTCTTCAGAAGCCAACTGATCTGGATCTACATTGTTTGCAAAGCAGAGAATATCCAGGCTCAGCAGGACCAGGGTTAAATTTGAACAGGTCCATTTCATTACCAGTTGATGTGTCTAAAGACTGTTGAATGAGTGCATAACAAACAGAGTAAACCCTATCAGGTAGCACATTCTATGACATATGGTTTGGGTCTGTTTGTTAAGGCCTGTCAATCACTTTTCATATAGCATAATTACCATATGTATTTGGACAGACAGGCCTGAGCAAACAGTGTAGATCCAGATGTGATGTGCAGAATGCAGCATCTCATCAGGGTCTACACTGTTTGTCATTCATCCAGCAATTTTTTGAAATAACATTGGGTAATAAATTGTACTTGTTCAAATTTTAGAACAAGTATGGTATGGAGTTTAGGTGTCCAAATTCTTAGGATAAATACAGTATAATATAAAATTCATTTGACTTGTGACCCAAAAGTATTACCATATTTACCTTAAATATTGGAACACCTTAACTACTTAAAATAATTGTCCTAAAATTTGAAATAGAACATTTTGCTACCTGCTGATGTGTCTGAAAACTGCTGGAATGAGTGGGCAAACAGAGTACACCTTAATCATATGCCACATACGAAAACATGCCTATTCAAATATACTGAAAATTTCACCACCAAAAAATGAAAATTTTCAGATGAAAACTCTGATATTTATCATATTTCTCCTCAAAACATAGATTGTGGGTACTCATTAGAACTGCCTCTGCCAGGTAATTCTAACAAGTACCCACAATCTATGTTTTCAGGCAAAAATTTAAAAAGATAATTTATGCCCCTGTAAACCCCAGTTTTACTATATAAAAGTGGGGTTTAAGGGGGTCAAAATTATATAGGCTTATTTTCATGATGCTGCAGCATCTAATCTTGGTCCATATAGTTGGCTCAGACATGTCTAACAGCTCCAGATAAGGATCATTTTAATCCAAACAGTATCAATATTTTCTTATTTCTCCATAAATTCCTTTGATTTGTGCACCAATTAGAAACATATCAATAAGGCACTTCTAATGAGTATCCACAACATATGTTTTATTGAGAAATAAGAAATACACATTTTTACTGTAGAAACTTGATCTGGCGGATGGTATCACGTGAGTGGATGAGCTGATATCATCAGATCACACAAGACACAAACCTCGTGTGATCTGGTGATATCACCTCATCCATGATACGTGGTTCAGTACACCAGATCAAGCTACCACAGGAATGGATGTTTTTATTATATACTTTATCTCTCATTTTTGTTCATAATTTTACTCATATTACACCTAAACCCAAACTACTGACGTAACGTTTTGAAAATTGATGTCACTAGTGGCCGATGTCATAGTTGTGGTTCCATTGCATAAAATGGCATTTTGTAATGTCACTGCAAAAGGAGGGAACTGACGTAGGCTAGAATAGTGATTCGGAATCACAAAACGCTACTAGCATGATACAGAAAGTTGTATTTTTGTGTTGGAAACTTGCTAGTAGGCAGTGGTATTGTTTCAAAGGTATATAATAAAATTATTTACCAAGGCCCAGTTGTTCAAAGCATCGTTAGCTTAACGAGCTCATTAGTGGTCAAAATGTTAACTGTTTTAGTATGTATGACATATAATTCGCAGGTATTTTTGCTGAAAAAATGTGAGTAGCTTTTGCAAAAGCTACTAAATTTTTTTCAGCAAAAATATCAGCATATATGCCATACCAGTATTTAATGATCAAAGTTTTAACGATAAGTTAACTAACAACATTGTTAGTTTTGAACAACTGGGCCCAGATACTCATCTTATCTAGCACTATGCCATCTGTCCTAATACATGTACTAAGTGTATACTTACACATTTTGCTGTCACATCCTTCTTATATGCTAGTATATCGTCTCTAACAATTATCCGACTTCCTATTGCTGCCTGAACTGAGATCCTGAACAGTTGTCTTGGTATATTCTCTTTCAACTTAGCAACAATAGTCACTGCTAGTGGGCGTGCTCGAGATCTATGTGCTACCATTGTTAGTTCATCGACCTCTTTACCATTCAATAAATACTGAATCTAAAACAACAAAGTGGATAAATCTTTTTCAGGGCAAGGGAAACAATCTGCCATGATAGCTCGAGATAAGGCACTTTTTTTCAACTAAAAACTATTAGAAGTGCCTCACTGAGGCACTTCTGATGAGTACCCACAATAAAAGTTTTCATGGAGAAATTAGAAAAAAAAATATTTATCTGTTACTTCCTCCAATCTCTAGTTATGGCTATATATCATAATGAGCAGACAATGCTCATAACAATTTCCGCTGTCTCGTCATGTCTTCAAGTGTTTATGCATCAAAATGTTGAATCAGTAAGGCTGTTCCTTTGCTATTTGGCAAATTTCCTCCTGACACAGCTTGTAGAAGGAATAAAGTCAATGAAAAATTCTTGACTGAAATTGTCATAGCTCCAGACAAGGACCTTTTTTTCGCCAAAACATGTTTGTTTGTTTTTTTTTTTCTTATTTCTCCATGAAACACATGTTGTGGTACTCATTAAAAGTGCTTAGACTTATAATGTATGTTTTCATGGAGAACATTTTATTACCTGAGTACTCCTCTCATCTAAAGCTACATGTATGTTTGTCCAAATTAAAATAAGAAAAAGATACACGTGCTGCTTACTGGTGTACTAATGCATTCATATAATGAGACTTTAGATTGAAAAATAACAGTACCCTGAAAACTAAAATTCAGAAAATGTCAGTAGTCATACAATTGACTCTCGCTATCTCGAACTCGCTTATCTCAAATAACTGCTTTTATTACATTTTCAGCAGTGATTTACTCAGATTTCTCGGTGAATAATAAGCGATAATTCACCGAGTGAATTATTTCATTTCGAACGTTTTGACGTCATAATTGCTAGGTGACGTTGCTGACTTTATTGGTAACAACAATGACAATAGTTGACGTTTTGCGGAAAATTTGGTAAAATCATGGATATCAGTCTGCAATTTTCACGTCCAGTTGGCGTTCTTGAGGAAAGACCTGCAACACAAATATAAAGTATGATTTTCTTGATAATCCAGTTCAACTTTCGTGATATTGTTGTGTCAGTATTTCAAGCACAGGATGGTTTTTGCATTAAAGCGAAAACAAGATGGCGACTGACTTTTAAACTAAACCATGCCTCCTGAAATTCATGCACTGGCTGGAACTATTTTGGTAGGAAATCATAATGGCTGAATGTGAAAATTCAAAGGTAAAACATGAATGAAAATGTTATAAACAGTTTATTTGGTTGTTTTGATCGATTATGGAGAATAATTCACGCGTGTTCTAAGGCTTTCGTGTAAAAACTTGTTCGCTTCACTCACTCGTTTTTTATGCGCAAGCCTTAGAACACTAGTGAATTATTTCACCGTAATTGATCAATACAAACAAATAAACTCTATATCTCGAAGTGAAAAATCTGGTCCCTGCCTAAATATGAAAATCTAACAACAGGTAAAAAATATTGTGGAAAAGAGGAGAAATTGCTCCTAGGGAGCAATTTCTCCTCTTTTCCACAATATTTTCAATATATCTCTAATTTCAAGAGTCCAATTCATATATATTTATAAAATGTGGTTAATCGAATTATTTTTCCTGAACTCTGCAAATCTGATATGTCGAGGTACGGATATCTCAAAGCATTTCAGGGAGTCCATTGGAATTCGAGATAACGAGAGTCGACTGTAGTTAATGTGACATTGACCAATGAACTGTAAAGTATAGGCCTAGGACAAATACTGGTAATAGGCTTCAATTCCACTACCCTGGTAGTTAAAGAGAAACTGACCAAAATTAGTCTACCATGGAATATAAGGTCAAATGATGAAGTGTTTCTGAGGTAACATTGGCAACAGTCCCTAGCACACATAATTTCTGAGAAACTGATGCAAACATACGGGAAGAACATGGAATTAATAAATTAATTAATAAAGCCAGTGAACCATTAAAAGCAGGTCAAGACCAGATAATGATGGTAACCTTCATTAGACTCATGCTGTTAGATGCTGGATATCTATACCCAGCATCTAACAGCTTGAGCCTAAGTTTACCATCACTGAGTCTGACTACAGATATCTAGCATCTAACAGCATGAGTCTAAGCTTACCATCACTGAGTCTGACTACAGATATCGAGCATCTAACAACATGAGTCTAAGCTTACCTTCACTAAGTCTGACTACAGATATCCAGTATCTAACAGCATGAGTCTAAGCTTACCTTCACTAAGTCTGACTACAGATATCCAGTATCCAACAGCATGACTCTAAGCTTACCTTCACTAAGTCTGACTATAGATACCAAGCATCTAACAGCATGAGCACTAAGCTTACCTTCACTGTCTGACTACAGATATCCAGTATCTAACAGTACAGCATGAGTCTAAGCTTACCTTCACTAAGCCTGACTACAGATATCCAGTATCTAACAGCATGAGTCTAAGCTTACCTTCACTGTCTGACTACAGATATCCAGTATCTTACAACATGAGCACTAAGCTTACCTTCACTAAGTCTGACTACAGATATCCAGTATCTAACGGCATGAGTCTAAGCTTACCTTCACTAAGTCTGACTATAGATACCAAGCATCTAACAGCATGGGCACTAAGCTTACCTTCACTAAGTCTGACTCCTGATACCCAGCATCTTCATAATCAAAGCTGAAAGTTAAAATTGTTGTAGAGTTGTTATTGAACATTATTCTGGGGTGGATGTAAGTACTTTGACTGACAAATGAACAACAAACTAATTGACGGAAACTTGCATGCCTAAGTCACCAATACTAACACAGGTGTGCCAAAAACTTTAACCCATTTATGCCCTGTCCCATAAATGGGACATTTGCAATTAGTGTAGACCCAGATCAGATGCAACAGAATGTGATCAGGTATTTCTATAAAACATGGTTATACTAAAAATCAATCTGTCCAAAGACATAGGTAGAAGAGTTCACTAGGCACAAACCGGTTTACCCTTGTCCTGCTGAATAAATTAAGATGCCATGCTTACTTCTAATTTTCAGCCAATCAGATTACTTGATCCAGGTTGTTGATACAAATTCACACACTACTTCTAATTTTCAGCCAATCAGATTACTTGATCCAGGTTGTTGATACAAATTCACACACTACTTCTAATTTTCAGCCAATCAGATTACTTGATCCAGGTTGTTGATACAAATTCACATACTTAATGGCAAACAGTGCAGATCCAGATCAGTTGGCTTCTTCAGAAGCCAACTGATCTGGATCTACATTGTTTGCTAAGACAGGGCAGGTCGTGTTCGCAAGAGAAGGGTTACGAGTAGGCAGCTAGGAAACACTGTACTTGTATTTTGCTTCTTCTTTAGAAATCAACTAGAAATGTGTCAATATAACACAAATGCCCCAACCAGGAAATGAGCATTTTGCAAATAATGAAGTTGAAAAGGGCCATAATAAATGGTGGATTTTACCCTAAATCGAACTTGACCTATATTTCATGATTATACCTGTGTATAAAATATGAATCTAATACACTTTTTCAAAAGATATCAAATGGAAACCATTTTTTGTACATACAGACAGGGCAATAAGTTCGAAAAAGGGTCATAGCTCCCATAAGAATTGGTGGATTTTATCCTAAACCAAACCTGACCTATATTTTATGATCATATACCTGTGTGTAAAATATGAATTTAAAGGGGAACGCAATAAAAGTTATAAGTATATCTTGGAATAAAGTGCTTAACAAGCCATTTATTTTGATGCAAGAGTTTTCAAAATTGGCCAAAAAATACGGAAGTTATGGTGGTTTGAATATATTTAAAGTGGTTGTCATGGATGCCGCCATATTGTAGGTTTTGTGACATCACACAGCCCCAATTAAATATGCAAAACCAAACTATAAAGGGATTTTAAGAATAAGTTTGCTACAGATTTTTTATAATCTTTTAATTCTAGTGACAAGCAATCATTTCCCCCAAAATAATTAAACTTTATGAGAATAACTACCTTTATGAAACAAATTTTATTTTTTATGAAACCTCATTAAATATTTAAAATGGCGACGCCCATTTCACCAATGTTAAAATATTCAAATGTCTATAACTTACTCAATTTTCCACCGATTTTGATCAAATTTGTGTCAAAATTCATTGTTTGTACAGTTCTTTACTTTAAAGCACAGTACCTTTTAAGGTTGCGTTCCCCTTTAATACTATAACCTTTTCAAAGGATATCGAACAGAAACCATTTTTCGTAAATACAGATGGGACGTATAGATGGACGTGTGGAAAGATTTGTTTGTGTTGAGGTTTTACGGCCCAGTCAACCCAATGGGGTCATGTCGAGCGGGGTCAGTTTACCTAACCACACGTTTACTGGGCAGGCTTAGTCCTCTAAGCGGTTAACCAGTATTGTGCACATTCTTTCGCCATAAACTGACAACTGCCCTTCTTGAACCAGCGGAAGGGAGAGAATGACCATAGAAAATATTTCATGATCAATCTCCATGAAAGAATGTTGCCGACCTCGGTGGGGATTGGCAACATTCTTTCGTGGAGATTGATCATGAAATATTTTCTACGGTCACGTGTGGAAAGAAGGATGGATGGATGGACAACAGTGATACTATATAACCCCCACTGAAAACTGGGGGGCGGGGTGGGGGGTGCATAATAATTAAGATGAGCAACTTGTTCATACCTTGGTAGGTTACAGCATTTCAAAAAAAAAAAAAAAAAAAGAAAGAAATAGGCTGAATAAGGAATATTAAAATCTAATTCAAATTTCATTACATAGGGTGGATTCCAACAATATTTCAAGTTTGGACTTACAATGGAAAAGCTGAAAACCCTGTCCCAGTTTTTCTCAAAAAAAAAAGATGGATCACACACATGAATTATAATCATATTCCTTGGCATTACAAGTAGATGTAAAATTACCATATTTACATGCTCAGATTATATTACAAAGATTATGCAAGTATTTTTTAAACTGCGTAAAGTTTGTGTTCTGTCAAGGTGGGCCATTTCCTAGTCAGACTAAAACAAATATGCACTAGAGCTGGTGTTTGTAAAACACTATGCCCCCAACTGCCTGACTCTAACACTGCTTGACTCCAACACTGCTTAGCCATGACAGTAACAACAGTACAAATATATGATTTCAATGTTATTTTATCAAAGGGAAATAACTCTAAAATAGGAGATGATTGGGATAAGAAAAAAATACGGATCACCTATTTTTTCATGAGGAATCAAAACATGAAATTTCAAAACATTAGCATACATGGTTCTAAACTTATGCTATACCGGTACACAATAAAGCAACGACATTAAATGGCCCGAAATTGCGAAGGGCCATAACTCCAACACTTCATTTAATTGGTTCAAAATTTATTCAGGTGATCTCCTCCTCAATCCCAATCAGTATACCAAATATCATGGCTCTAGCTTAAATACTTTTTGAGATATCTTGCTGAAAAAGTCAAAATGCCTAGAACTACAAAGGGCCATAACTACATCAATTTTTCATGGAATTCCCTAAAAACCAACCAGGTAATCTCCACATCATCCCCAATCAGCATATAATATTTCAAGACCCTAGCTTAAGTGCTTTTCGAGAAATCTTGCTGACAAGGTCAAAATGAGCAGAACTGCAAAGGGCCGTAACTTTATCAATATTTTCATGGAATTCTCTCAAAATATAATCGGGTAATGTACACATCATTCCCACTCACTGTATCGAATTTCAAGAACCCAGCTTAAATACTTTTCAAGATATCTTGCTCACAAGATTTAATTCTGATTTTTTTCAAAGGAGCATAACTTTAGATAAACATGCTAGACAAGAAACAAAATACGGGTCGGCTATTTTTTCATTGGGAACCCAAATATAAAATTTCAAAACCCTAGCGTGCAGGGTTCTTAAGATATGGCATGCACAAAAAAAGCTTGATGAACGGACAAACAGTCGGATGGACAAATGAAGGCAAAATAATATGCCCCATCAATTTCATTCGAAACTGGGGGCATAATCAGGTCATCTACTCATCGCTGCCAATCTATTAATCAAGTTTCAAGGCTCCAGCTTCAATAGTTTTTGAGATATTTTGTTCACAAGGGAAACATGCCCAAATTTACAAAGGGCCATTACTTATGAAATATTTTTCAGAATTTACAAAAAAATTAATCAGGTCATCTACCCATCATTACCAATCAATTCACCAAGTTTCAAGTCTCTAGCTCTAATAGTTTTTGAGATATTTTGCTGACAAGATAAAAATGCCCAAAATAACAAAGGGCCATAACTCAAGAAGTATATTTCAAAATTTCTTCAAAAGTTAATCAGGTTGTCTACTCATCACTACCAGTCTATTCATCAAGTGTCAAGGCTCTAGTTCCAACAGTTTTTGAGATATTTTGCTGACAAGGTAAAATTGCCCAAAATTACAAAGGGCCATAACTCATGAAGCATTTTTCAGAATTTCTTCAAAAATTAATCAGGTCATCTACTCATCACTACAAATCCATTTACTAAGTTTCAAGGCTCTAGCTCTAACAGTTTTTGAGATATTTTGCTGACAAGATAAAAATGCCTAAAATTACAAAGGGGCATAACTCTAGAAGTATATTTCAAAATTTCTTCAAAAGTTTATCAGGTTGTCTACTCATCACTACCAGTCTATTCATTTAAGTTTCAAGGCTCCAGCTTCAATAGTTTTTGAGATATTTTGCTGACAAGTTAAAAATGCCCTAAATTACAAAGGGCCATAACTCATGAAGTGTTTTTCAGAATTTCTTCAAAAGTTAATCAGGTCATCTACACATCACTACAAATCCATTTACTAAGTTTCAAGGCTCAAGCTCTAACAGTTTTTGAGATATTTTGCTGACAAGGTAAAAATGCCCAAAATTACAAAGGGCCATAACTCAAAAGGCATTTTTCAAAATTTCTTCAAAAGTTAATCAGGTTGTCTACTCATCACTACCAGTCTATTCATGAAGTTTCAAGGCTCTAGCTCCAACGGTTTTTGAGATATTTTGCTGACAAGATAAAAATGCCCAAAATTACAAAGGGCCATAACTCATGAAGTATTTTTCAGAATTTCTTCAAAAGTTAATCAGGTCATCTACTCATCACTACTAATCCATTTACTAAGTTTCAAGGCTCTAGCTCTAACAGTTTTTGAGATATTTTGCTGACAAGGTAAAATTGCCCAAAATTACAAAGGGCCATAACTCAAAAGGCATTTTTCAAAATTTCTTCAAAAGTTAATCAGGTTGTCTACTCATCACTACCAGTCTATTCATGAAGTTTCAAGGCTCTAGATCCAACGGTTTTTGAGATATTTTGCTGACAAGATGAAAATGCCCAAAATTACAAAGGGCCATAACTCATGAAGTATTTTTCAGAATTTCTTCAAAAGTTAATCAGGTCATCTACTCATCACTACAAATCCATTTACTAAGTTTCAAGGCTCTAGCTCTAACAGTTTTTGAGATATTTTGCTGACAAGGTAAAATTGCCCAAAATTACAAAGGGCCATAACTCAAGAAATATTTTTCAAAATTTCTTCAAAAGTTAATCAGGTTGTCTACTCATCACTACCAGTCTATTCATCAAGTTTCAAGGCTCTAGCTTTAATAGTTTTTGAGATATTTTGCTGACAAGATTGCATCCATAATTTTTCAAAGGGCCATAACTCAGAAAAGGGGCATAATCCTGTCAAGAAAAAAAATACGTGTCAGCTATTTTTTCATGAGGAATCCATATATGAAATTTCAAAACAATGCATCAAAAAGCGTGACGAACGGACGGACGGACGGACGGAAGGAAGGAAGGACGGACGGACGGACGAACAACCCAGAAGCAATATGCCCCTCCAACTTCTTTGAAGTTGGGGGCATAATTACAGAATTTACCCTAAATACTGGGACATTTTTACCCTTGTCCTGCTGAACCCAGATATACTCTGCCTTTGCAAACAGTGTAGATCCAGATCAGTTGGCTTCTAAGAAGCCAACTGATCTGGACTGCACTGTTTGCAATGCAGTAGTGAATTTATATCAATAATCTGGATCAAGTAATCTGATTGGCTGAAAATTTGAAAAGGGCGTGGCATCTTAATTTATTCAGCAAGACAAAGGTTAAGCTCTTACTCTACTTGTCCTATAACTGAAGCAAGTTCACTGTGTCATCTGCTGATGTGCATAAAAAACTAGAGCAAGTGAGCAGGGGCTCACGTTTACCCTCCCCACCCCCTCCCAGTGCCTAATCTAACAAGTAGCCCAAGTGCAAAGATCATTCACCTGAGTACCAAACAGACCCAATTTGGAACCCAGGGTTATGAATGGCCAGTTTGGAAAAGTTCTGACAAAGTTTCATGAAGATCTGATGAAAAACTGTGGCCTCTAATGTGTTCACAAGCTTTTCTATGATTTGACCAAGTGACCTAATTTTTGACTGGGTATGACCCACTTTCGAATTTGACCCAGATATCATCAACACAAAGGTTGTGACACAGTTTCATGATCTGATGAAAAATGTGGCCTCTAGTGTGTTTACAAGCTTTTTCTGTGATTTGACCTAGTGACCTAGTTTTTGAATGGGCAAGACCCAGTTTCAAACTGATTGAGATATTACCAAGACAAAGGTTCTGACAAAGTTTCATGAAAATCAGATGAAAAATGCTGCCTCTAAAGTGTTCACAAGATTTTCGATTATAAGTCAATGGGAGCTATATGTTGCTATGGTAACTGGAGTAATCCAATCCACACCAAAACCTATGTCAGCTATTCTGTAATCATCCAATAGTAGAACAAATCACACATTAATAACCTTAAGTCAAAGCTTTTAGAAATACAAGCAAAAGACAAAAACTTCACTTAAAACTTTGACTGAACATCACACATCAACATCCTAAAGTGTAAGCTTCCAAAAATATTTGCAAAAAGGAAAAAACTTCACGCAAAACTTTGACGCAAAACGTGAACATTCATACGGACGCACGCATCCACAGATGGAAAGGTGAAAACTATATACCCCTCGACATACTTTGTATGCCAGGGTATAACAAGAGGCCCATGGGCCAGGATTTACCCACCTGAGTAAAACAGCAATTGCAGATATCTGCAAATGTCTTGCAATATTCTTCCAGTACTGCCATGGCAACTAGGACACAAACTTGACCATGCCTTAAAAGGTCAAAGGTCATCCTAGGATCATTATTTGAACAACTTTGGTAATCTTGAGTCCCCAGTGCTATATACCAAGATTCAGCCTCAAAGCTTTCTTGGTTCTAGAGAAGAACATTTTTAAGTGTTCATTATATATGGGCATGTCCCCCATCTTATTCAGTGGTGTAGAACCATTTGAAGAAATTAATACCTCTTCCACAGAAGGCCCCAAGTGAAATCTAATGAAAATTGGTCAAGCGGTTTCAGAGAAGTAGACATTTAAAGACACAAAGTCTGCAATTTTTACCCTTACAAATACCCAACAAAGCACAAAAATATTGCTGTAAGACATATGTAATGATGATAGGAAAACAAAGTGGTATTAATAATACTATCTATATATCTTCCAATAATGCTTAACCCATTGCTGGGACTTATAGAAGACTAAGAAAGGCAAAGTTGTGAAGGTTAAAGGAAAATAAAAGCGTGAAAAGTTAAAAGGATCACCAGACTGTCAAGGACAAAACAAAATCATGCATGTTTTTCTTGTTTGTTTTTTTTTTTTTGTTTTTTTTTTTATTGTGACAATACATCTGACACACTAGGTGGAGAAAATTGCTTCAGAAAAAGCTTTTCAGTCATTACTGAGCTGTTTTATAGTTGTAAGTGATAGAATGTATGTAAACTTATCAAAATTTGCAGTCTATAATTTTTTCTTCAAAATCCCAAACAATTTACAGAAAGAATCTTTTAAGATTACACAATTTTATACATGTTTATAGGCCATGGTAAAGGGCAAATAACCCCAGGGGAGGGCCAAGTTTTTACTGTACCTAAACAGTTTTACAACTTTAATCATACATTGTAAGTTTCAGCCATTAGTCTTTAATACATTTTGAGAAAATGATTTTTCAATATTGTCCCTCTTCAAATGTCTGGATACACAAATTTGACCTTGCCAAAAGCATCAAAGTTTTCTTGGCTCTAAAGAGAAGACTTTTAAGTTGTTTTTGTTTTACCATATATGGGCATGGCAGCCATCTTGTTCAATGGTGTGGACCCATTTGAATAAATTGTCAATATCCCTTCGATGCCCAGATGGAAAGCTTCGTGAAATCTGAAGAAAATTGGTTATGCGGTTTCAAAGAAGAAGACATTTAAAAATTAAACAATTTTATACATGTATATAGCCCAGGGGCAAGGGCAGATAATCCTCGGGGAACAAATATTTGATTGTAACTAAGAAGTTTTACAGCTTTAATTATACATGGTAAATTTCAGGCATTAGTCTTCAACACATTATTTTTAAAAATTATTTGTCAACATTTTCCCCAAACAAATGTATGGGTTGCAAATTTTACCTTGCCATAAAAAGATCATAGGTCAACCTACCATCATTATTTGATCAAATTAGACTTTATGAACCCAATGCTATATACCAAGATTCAGCCTTAAAGCTTTCTTGGTTCTGGAGAAGATTTTTAAGTGTTTTTACCATATATGGGCATGGTGGTCATTTTAATTAACAGACCGTAACCATTTATACAAATTTTAATCCCCTTTTAACAGCAGGCTTTACTTTGAAATTTGAAGAAAACTGGCCCACAGGTTTCAGAGTAGTTCAAAAGAGTGGATGGAGGGACGCCATGATGACGACAGACAGCATGTCATCACAATACCTCAACCTGAGCCTTTGGCTCAGGTGTGCTATAAAAACATATATATATATGTGACATACAGTTTAGACCCTGATCAGATGCCACATTTTGCAGCATTTAATCTGGATCTACAGTCTTTGCCAAGACTGCCTGTCTGAATACTTTGGATTATAACACAACTGACTGATTGAGGTTTTACTGCCCAGTCAACCCATTAGGGTCATGTCAAGCTGGTCAGTTTACCTAACCACACTTTTCCTGAGCAGGCTTAGTCCTCTAAGCAGTTTACCAGTATTATAAACTGCCCTTCTTGAATCAGCAGGAAGTGAGAGAATGACAGTAGAAAATATTTCAAGATCAATCTCTATGTAAGAATGTTGCCAGACTTGGCAGTGATCAACCTGCAACCTCATGATCACCAGTCAAATGCGCATCCAACTGAGCCACAAAGGCCAGTTATTACACAATATTTGCTTTTGACCAAAGTTTGTATTTTTTTTTCTTTCTTTTTTTTTTTTTTTTTTTTTTAAATCTTAGCTCAGAGACTCCTTGTTGCATAACAAAGTTTAATATTAAACTATAAGCAGAAATTCTAAAATCAAAACCCGAGTCTTCACGACTCTGCCTATCCAAACAGCAGCTGGCAAAGACTGATAAGACAGTATGACTGATCATGCTGATCCAAGTCTTCATACATTTTTGGTCATAAGCACCCAGTAAAGATATGTATCATCCTGTACAAAAGTGCAGTCTGACCAGTCATTGCTATCTTGAAGCATTAAGGATGATTGGCTAGCCAAAATATTCTTTAATAGTGAAGACCATGATCAAAATGCTTAGATGCACAGGTTGGTCTAAATGTTCAACGGGCCAAATGTTAGAAAGTACCATATTTACCCCAAATATCCGGATACCTTATCCCTTTACAATATCTGTCCTAAACTTTGAATAAATCTATCTTATACTTGCTGACTGTACCTCAAGACTGCTGGATAAGTGGCGGTAATTTTACTATGTTTTGCATTCTGCAACATCTGATAGTGGTGGCATAGAACGGAATTATTTTTCGTTTCCAAAATAAGGGCTACTCTTAAAGGAAAGAATTTGCTCCCAGGGGGAGCAAAATACTTTCCTTTCAGAGTAGCCCCTATGGTAAAGAAGCAATGTGTTTTATGTAAATGACCCTTTATTATACAGTTGAACCTCGTTATCTCAAACTCGCTTATTTCGAATTACCACTTATCTCAAAGTGAAAATCTGGTCCCTGTTTTAACATGAAACTATGACAACAGGTAACAAAATAATGTGGAAAAGAGGAGAAATTGCTCCTCAGGAGCAATTTCTCCTCTTTTCCACATTATTTTATATATAAATTTCTAACTTCAGGAGTCAAATTACATATTCATTTGTTAAATGTGGTTGTTCAATTTATTGTTTTCCTCACTCTCTCAACTCTGATATGTCGAAGTACGGATATCTCGAAATGTTTCAGTGAGTCCCTTGGAATTCGAGATAACGGGAGTCGACTGTATTTTTCTTACGCATGTTATGCACATGCCTAATAAGTGTAATGAGCGTAACTGCCTATGTATAGGAGTCTACACTGTTTATAAAGGCCAGTCAGTCCAAATACTTAGGGTAAATATAGTATATTTTTGACAGTACAGCCCATGTTTACCTTGCATATCCAGAAGTCATTGATTTCAGTTCATCAAAGAAGTCTACTAAAATTTCATTGAGAGGTAATTTACTTTTAAACATGACTCTAGTATCATCAATATATGACTGCTCTGGAATAGTTCCTCTTCTTTCCTGTAAGAAACAATGGACAGAGCTCCAGATAAAGTCTTTTATATATAAATAAAAAAATATGTATGTGTATTGATATTAAGAGTAAAAGTGATATGATTAAAAGTTCCCTTTAAGGTTCTAGATAAGAGGTGGCATCATATAAAAAGTTTTTATTATTTTTCCCTGAAAGCATATTGGGGTACTCACTAAAAGTGCCGTGTCATATATTGTGGGTACTCACTAGAAATGCCTCAACATATGTTATGGGTGCTCATTAGAAGCACATCTCCTTCATTTGTGATATCCCAAAACCAGTAAATGAATATCTATAAATAACTTTTAGATGTCCCAAAATCTTTTCTATGTTTAAATATCTAGGGACTGATTTATGGATATCCAATAATTGCCATTTTTCAACTTTCTAGATGTCCATTTTGTATCTCTTAAACCACTAATATTACGTTCCATATGCAAATATCAAGGTCATACTGACATCTAAAGGGGATTAGTGACTAAACATATAAATAAATCCAGTGATATCTCAAAATACAGAATTAGAAAAGTGTCCAAGGGACACTGATGCCCCAGCCTGATGCCCTCTGTATCACACCTGTGAAGTTTCATGAATATATTAGATGAGTCAGACACAAATTTTAAGCATAACATTAGATGGATTTTAGGCAAGGGGAATTCTTTTTGTAGTTTTTTTATTTGGGTTTCAAGGCCCTTTTAATAATATTTCACTTATATTGAGCTGACCCTTCATCAAAGGTGGGCGAAAACTGGAGAACCTAGGGAAAAACCATCCACTTTCCCACATGTGACCCAAGCTAGGCTCGAATCACAGCAGTGAGAAACCAAATGGATTAAGAGTCATTTCCACTAGGCTATGGGGGCCCGCACAAGGGGAGTTAGTTCAAAAAATCAAATTGGCTAGAGTTGTCTTCTTTGTTTGTTACACATCACCTCAATATGAATTAGCCATCTGTGAAGTTTCATGAATACATTCCATATGGTTTAGGAGTTAAGTGCCAAACACGGAGAAAGCATTACACTAAATGGATTTTAGGCAAGGGGAGCTAATTCAAAAACCAAATTAGCCAGAGGTTTTCCTTGTCGTAACACATCATCTTGATATGATTTAGCCATCTCTGAACTTTCATGAATATCTTCCATACAGTTTAGGAGTTGTGAGCTGAACACAAATTTTTAGGATTACACTACATATATTTTAAGCAAGGGGGGATAATTCTAAAATCAAAGTAGCCAGTTGTTTTCATTGTTCACGACACATCATCTCGATATGAATAAGCCATTTGTGAAGTTTCATGTTTATATTCCATACCATTTAGGAGTTATGGCCCAGGCACAATTTTTTTAGCACACATGCATAGGCAGGGGTAAAGAGTTATGTTCCAGACACAGTTCAAAAACCTAATTAGCCAGAGTTGTATTCTAACACACCGTCTTGATATGATTTACCCATCTGTGAAGTTTCATTAATATTTTCCATATGGTTTAGGAGTTATGAGCCAGATACTACATGAATTTTAGACAAGGGGAGTTAATTCAAAATCCGCTTTAGCCAGAGTTGTCCTCCTTGTTTCCAGCATATTTTGATATGATTTAGCCATCTGTGAAGTTTCATGAATATATTTCATATGGTTTAGAAGCTGGTCATAAAAGAAGCATTACACTACATGGATTTCAGGCAAGGGGAGTTAATTCAAAAACCTAATTAGCCAGTTGTCTTCCTTGTTTGCGACACTTTGTCTCAATATGATTAAGCCAAGTGAAGTTTCATGAATATATGCCATATGGTTTAGGAGTTATAGCCTGGACACAATTTTTTTTAGCATGCACACACCCACAGGGGTAAAGAGTTATGGCTTGTCACAATTCAAAACCAATTAGCCAGGGTTGTCTTCCTTGTTCCCAACACATTGTCTTGATATGATTTACCCATCTCTAAAGTTTCATGAATATATTCTATATGGTTTAGGAGTTGTGAGCCAGACACAAATGCACAGACGGACTGACAGACAGGGGTAAAACTTAATGCCCTTCCACCATTTTTCTAATGGGAGGGGCCATAATAAACAGTAAAGTGGTGCTCTAACTTCTTCCAAAAAGGGACTGATCCAGAATTTTAAAAATATGTGTGCACCACAGACCATGAGAATGAGGACTGAAACTTCTACTGACTGGATCTTGAATCAATTATCTTTATGAATGAGAAGCCAACCCATCTCCCACCTCCATCCAGATGACCAATGAAGCTGCTAGTCTTCTCCCTTCTTTTGACTTGTGTTTTTTGTTCTATCTCTCCGACAAGATGGCCCCTCGTAATGTTCCTTCAGATAGCCATTTTCTATTTGCTTGCCTGGCTATTAGCATATACATTTGTAACATGCACTCAACCATATGTAATATGAAAAAAATGCTGCACCCTCATTTCTATGTATTCTATTTGGAAAACATTTCCAGTTAATAAAAATTCCAGCCTCTGCAGTCGGTGGGGTCATTTGTGTACTGTGGACACTTTGATCTTATAGTTGAGCACATACAATATTTATATGAATATTTGTTAAATCATCCAGAAGTATTTGATGATGATTTGATGTTGATGTCCCTTTCAACAATATTAAAGTCATACTGAGATGATGGAAGGGTAATAATGAAAGGCTCTGTGCAAGAAAGTAATGAACTGCATTCGGCCTTCAGTGGGATTCAAACCCTGGACTTCTTGATCTGTAGTCAAGATCACTAATAACCTGCCCACCCAGATGTTGTTGTGTTGAGGTTTTACGGCCCAGTCAACCCAATAGGGTCATGTCGAGCGCGGTCAGTTTACCTAACCACACGTTTACTGGGCAGGCTTAGTCCTCCAAGCGGTTAACCAGTATTGTGCACATTCTTTCGCCAGAAACTGACTGCCCACCCAGATGCTTCCCAAAAGTATTTGTTCTTTAAAGATGTTTTATTATAAAAACAAACTATAGCATATTTATAATTTGTCCTACTTACCTGACATAATGCCATAATTTCACTAATGTAAATGTCAGGTGCTATAATAGTTCCATTTACCATAGGTTCATAGTAGTTACTGATAATAGTAGGATCAGGAAACTGAAATAGTAAATGTAAGGTTTTAGCTTTAACCCTTGTCCTGCTGAATCCAGATATGCCCTGCCTTTTCATTTCAAACAGTGTAGATCCAGATCAGTTGGCTTCTGAATATGTTCAATATGTTAATTTCTATCAACAATTTGGCTCAAGTAATCTGACTGGCTGACAATTAGAAATGGGCATGGCATCTTAATTTATTCAGCGTGACGAGGGTTAATGTACAATATTTATATATCTTCAGATATTAGAAGGTGATCAGATAATAATTTTCTTATTTCTTGGTAAAAACATATGTTGTGGGTACTCATTAAAAGTGCCTCATTGAGGCACTTCTAATGAGTACCACAACATATCTTTTCAAAGACAAGAGGGCCCAGAGGGCCCTAATTCACTCACCAGAGTGCCATTGTCTCTAGTTTATTCTAAAAGACTATGATTTCTCTTCATAGGACTATGTATGTTTAAAATTTGTTAAAAGAATGTTTTCGGATGAGAGGCTAGGGGATGCTGGACAGAAGCAAGATCGCATGGTGCCTTATTGTTGAATAGGCATGTAAACTAGATGAAGCTATGTAACCAAATATTAATGGCCAGGGTCTTCTGGTTTCAGATAAAAAGAGTTTTAAAGGTTTTCCCTATATAAGTATAAATAAAACAAGATGGCGGCCATGGCAGCCATCTTAGATTTCCAATAGGGACGATTTTAGCTATTTTTGATCTACAAGTCACCCCGATGCTTCCTACTAAGTTTAAAGTCAATAAGCCTTTCGATTCAGGAGAAGAAGTGAAAAATAGATTTTCAAGATGGCCGTGATGGCAGACAGCTTGGATTTCTGATCAGAAAGATTTTAGCAATTTTTGATCTATATGTCAACCTAATGCTTCCTACCCAGTTTCGAGAACTGGCTTTTTCGGTTTAGGAGAAGAAGCAAAAAATATATTTTCAAGATGGCCACCAATGCAGCCATCTTGGATTTCTGATTTTAGTTTTTTCTGATTCATAAATCATTACAATGCTTCCTACCAAGTTTCGAGTCAATTGGCCTTTCAGTTCTGAAGAAGAAGCGAAAAATAGATTTTCAAGATGGCCGACATGGCGGTCATCTTGGATATCCGATAGGAAGGATTTTAGCTATTTTTGATCTATAAGTCACCCCAATGCTTCCTACCAAGTTTGGAGTCAATTGGCTTTTAGGTTTAGGAGAAGAAGCAAAAAATAGATTTTCAAGATGGCCACCATGGCGGCCGTCATAGATTTCCGATCAGCAGGATTTTAGCTATTTTTTATCTACAAGTCACCCCGATGCTTCCTACTTAGTTTAAAGACAATAAGCCTTTCAGTTCAGGAGAAGAAGCGAAAAATTGATTTTCAAGATGGCTGCCATGGTGGCATCTTGGATTTCTGATCTGAACGATTTTAGCTATTTTTAATCTTTAACTCACCCCAATGCTTCCTACCAAGTTTGGAGTTAATTGGCTTCTGGGTTTAGGAGAAGAAGCAAAAAATAGATTTTCAAGATGGCTGCCATGGCGGCCATCTTGGATTTCCTATTGGCACGATTTTAGCTATTTTTGATCTACAAGTCACGCCAATGCTTCCTACCAAGTTCGGAGTCAAATGGCCTTTCGGTTCAAAAGATACAAAAAATAGAGTTTAAAGATGGCTGCCATGGCGGCCATCTTGGATTTCTGATCGGAACCATTTTAGCTACTTTTGATCTATAAGTCATCCCAATGCTTCCTACCAAGTTCGGAGTCAATTGGCTTTTGGGTTTAAGAGAAGAAGCGAAAAATAGATTTTCAAAATGGCTGCCATGGCGGCCATTTTGGATTTCCGATCGGCATGATTTTAGCTATTTTTTATCTACAAGTCACCCCGATGCTTCCTACTAAATTTGGAGTCAATTGGCCTTTCGGTTCAGGAGAAGAAGCGAAAAATAGGTTTTCAAGAAGGCGGCCATGGCGGCCATCTTGGATTTCTGATCGGGATGATTTTAGCTATTTTTCATCTACAAGTCACCCCTAGGCTTCCTACCAAGTATCTATTCAATTGGCCCAGGGGTGTAGGAGGAGTAGGCTTTTAAAGCAATTGTTGATGCCGCACGATGGACAATGCACGACGGACATTGACTGACCACAATAGCTCACCATGAGCACCATGTTCAGGTGAGGTAAAAAGTAAGACAAATATCAATACTTATTGGATTAAAAAAAGGCACTCACCCTATCTGGTGCAATGATCATTAACCTAAATATTCGGACACCTTAACTCCTTACCACACGTTTTAAAATCTGGGCCCAGTTGTTCAAAGCGTCATTAGCTTAACAAGCTCGTTAAGGGTCATTTCGTTAACTGTTCTAGCGGATTCAATACACAATATTCTGATATTTTTTGCTGAAAAAATGTGAGTAGCTTTTGCACTGCAAAAGCTACTCACATTTTTTCAGCAAAAAATTTCAGCATATTTGTGTATCACTCGATTAAAATTTTAACGAATCGTTAACTAATGACATCGTTAGCTTTGAACAACTGGGCCCTGAATGTCCATTTGAGTCCCTGTGGAGATGTGTAAAAACTGCTGCATGAGTGGCAAACAGTGCAGACCCTGAACAGATGCCAGTTACCACAAAGCTGGTGTTAGGTGCTTTAGCCATAAAAACTGCACTGTATTTTAGTGTAAATATATTTTCTTGGCCTTTGGAATCACTGCGCTCATTTAACCCATTTAAGCCTGGTGTCCCATAAATGGGAAATAGACAAACAGTGTGGATCCAGATCAGACACAGCAGAATTAGTCTGATCCAGGTCTACACTGTTTGCATTAAGTTCAGAAATTTTTACAAAACATGATAATAATAAAAACCAACAAGACACCCCTTATATAGGAAATGGACCTGTCCAAAGAATTAAGGTAGAATAGGCCACTTGGCATTATGGGTTAATTAAAAAGAAAGAAAAAAATTTCCATAATCTGGGTCTAAGAGTAGGAGCTGTATTACATATTACACTACAGTTCATAAAATTGACTCTTCTATTTATGTTTGAGCCAGCACATGACAAAACCTACAATAAGACCTGTGTGACCAGCAAAGACTCAGATCTGCCTATGTAGCAAGGGTTCTTGTTTATTCATCTTTGGATAGCATGGAGACTGTAGAAGGCGCATGCGACCAGCGAAGACTTTGATCAGACAGAGTGGATGCACAGGCTGATCTGAGTCTTTGCTGGTCACATAAGTCATGCGCTAGCTCGTTTTGTCATGCGCTAGCTCGTTTATTTTATGTAGGATCCCCCCTTTTCAGAATCTATTTACAGCTATGGCATCATCATCAAAGAGTGTACCAATTACACAGATATTAAGCAAAATCTTACATGAAGGTTTGATTGTTTGTTTGTGTTGAGGTTTTACGGCCCAGTCAACCCAATGGGGTCATGTCGAGCGTGGTCAGTTAACCTAACCACACGTTTACTGGGCAGGCTTAGTCCTCTAAGCAGTTAACCAGTATTGTGCACATTCTTTCACCAGAAACTGACAACTGCCCTTCTTGTATCAGCGGAAGGGAGAGAATGACCATAGAAAATATTTCATGATCAATCTCCAAGAAAGAATGTTGCCGACCTCGGCGGGGGTTGAACCCGCGACCTCCTGGTCTCCTGTCGGATGGCGTATCCAACTGAGCCACCGAGGCCAGCTCATGAAGGTTTGAATATTAAAAGTTCTTAATTCTACAGCATCAAAGATCAGACATACAGTCGAATCTCAATAGCTCGCACACCGATGGCTCGTTTACCATGGCTAATTCGAACCCATTTTTGAGTCCCTATGACATTCTTCCACTAGCTCAAGAAAACAAATATTTTGGGAATTTTTCTTATTTTATCATGAAATTGTATGTTGTGTGTACTCATTAGAATTGCCTCACTGAGGTGATTCTAATGAGTACACTCAACATACAATTATTGTGAAGGAAATAAAAAAAATCCCTAAATTATCGCTATTTGCTTTCTGACCTGGCACCATGATTAACCCTAAGTGGCTCGAACTACCCATGTCTCGAACAAATTTTCATGGTCCCAAAGGGGTTACAGCCATTGAAGTTCAACTGTATATCCCTAGATACTGCACTTTTTTCAATGGAAAAGGACTATTATTTTTCTTATTTCTTAACAAAGGAGAAATAATAATAAGCTTCTAATGGGTACCCCACAACATATAATTTTGTTGAGAAATAAGAGCAATATTACATGGCTACCCTTCCAATATGGAACAACATGTATTACAGACTGATAATCACTGTCAAAATATTACATATCTTTGGATGCAGTTGTATATCATTAGACTTTAAGGCTCCATATTTCTAAAAATAGGCATTTTTTTATCCAAGAAAGGTTTAATAAATTGATATATAGTATTAATACAATCATAAAATAAAGCATCTGACAGCCTGTAAAATTCAATTAGTCTCTCGTTTTTGAACTGGATCAAAAATGAAATGATTTTTTATCATATCTCTGAATTAATGTTGACAACATTAATTCAGAGATATGATAAAAGAAATCATTTCATTTCAAGAATGAGACTAACTGAAATTTTAAAGGCTGTCAAAGGCCATATTTTATGATTGTATTAATACCATATACCAAGTCATTAAACCTTTCTTGGATAAAAAGTGTCTATTTCTGAGGAATATGGAGCCTTTAATATAACATATGTATTTGTGGCAGCAAACACCAAAGATCCTGGGTATCCGGAGCAGACAAAATGAGGGCCTAATGACAACTGCTCACATCTTATAGGTAAAAAATGCTAATCGCCATTTCCCAGGCTTTAGATTGATTCTGGGCTGTGGTTATGTGACTAGCCAGCACTCTACTGCTTCAATGTAAAAACCAGGGCCCAGTTGTTCAAAGCATCATTAGCTTAACAAGCTTGTTAGTGGTCAAAATGTTAACTTTTCTAGTAAGTATGATACCAAATTTACAGGTATTTTTGCTGAAAGAGTAGCTTTTGCAAATGCAAAAGCTACTCACATTTTTTCAGCAAAAATATTAGTGTATATGCCATATTTAACGATTAAATTTTAACGAAATGTTAACTAACGACATCGTTAGTTTTGAACAACTGGGCCCAGCGATTTTATCTCATATTCCACATACCACTTAAAGAGTCACTCTCAAATCTCCATTTCAGTTTTAAATAAAAGCTTTGTTTATGCTGTCCAAATCTTTGTGAATTATGTTCCTTGGTTGGCAGATTTAACAAGTGAAAAAATAATAATCAGCATTTCCCTGGCCAAGGAATGAATCTTGGCCACCTTCACAACAGAACAATCTATAGCACTGCTATAAAAGCCTGATTAGCCTAAAGGCAGTACACGAGTATCATAACACCTATCACCACTTTGCCCACTATATGCCTTAATTCAGCTCTTTGTTTTTGGACAGTCTTGGAATTAAAAAAGATTTTGCAAATGGAATGCCAGTTTTACCGATTTATTAGAAAATGCATCAAAATAAGGAAATTTCATACATGAAGATCATCTTCTTTCCCATCATTTTTATAAGTTTAACCCTTAAAGTGCTAATCACAACTGCAGCAGACAATACTTTGACTTTTTATTATATTTTTTAGAGAAAATAAGGTTTGGCGCTTCATACAAATCATCTGCCTAGTACATGTTCAAATGAAATGCCAGGTGTTATTTTCTCTGAAAATAATAAAAAAAAAAAATCAGAACGCAGTCTACTAAAATTTCTCTCAGTGCTTTTAAGGTTAAGATTCTTACGTGACAAGGATTTAATACAGTAACTTCATCCCCATGATATGCCTTTATGTTCTTTGCTCCAACTATTTTCACTTTGTAAGGCACATTTGGCGTTGTCACTATCACAGACTTGTTATATTCTTGTTCTAGACGAGTCACAAACACATCCATATGCAGAAGGCCTAGAAAACCCAGCCGCCATCCTTGACCCAAGGCAGGACTGCAATGATAAATTAGACCTATATGATAGCTCTAGGTATTTTTTCCATCAAACAAGAATTCCGCGGAAGTCGTCATCGCACCTGCTGGGGCAAAAGTCACAGGAGCCACAATCAGAACGTGGTTATTAAATAAGTTTATTTCATTCTTAGCAGTGCTTACTTGGAAAACTGAGTTGAAAAAAATGTAGACAAAGTGCCTAGTGGGGCACATATATTCCAGGCCAGTCCCATTCCCTCTAATGGCTATATCTTCAGCACTGACTTTTCGTATCATACAGCCCAATGATAATGGAACGTTGACGTAAAATGTGTAAAAGTCACTGGAGCATGAAATATAGGTCAAGGTCACGGTCAAGGTACCTGCTAATTCAGTACATCAAGGAGAAGCACAATGCAAGGTATGGTGGTTGTAGGCCTTATAGTTGAGGAGTTATCAAACATCAACGTAAAATGTGTCAAATATAGGTCAAGGTCACCGGGTCAAGGTACCTGCCAAGCCAGTGCAATGAGGTGAAGCACTATGCAAGATTTAGTGGTTGTAGGTCTTATATTTGAGGAGATACCAAACATCAACATAAAATGTGTCAAAGTCACTGGAGTGCACAATATAGGTCAAGGTCACCAGGTCAAGTACATCGGGAAGAAGTGCTAGGTTTGGTGGTTGAAGGCCTTACAGTTGAGGACATATGGAAGGGTGACGTAAAAGGTGTAAAAGTCAATGAAACGCAAAATATAGGTCAAGGTCACCCAGTCAAGGTACCTGCAGAGTCCGTACATTGAGGAGAAGCACTATGCAAGGTTTGATAGTTGTAGGCCTTATAGTTGAGGAGATATTGAACGTTGACGTAAAATATGTAAAAGGCACTGGAGCGCAAAATATAGGTCAAGGTCACCGGGTCAAGATACCTGCCGAGTCAGTACATCTAGAAGCACTATGCAAGGTGGCTATAGGTCTTACACTTGAGGAGATCTGGAACGTTGACATAAATTATGTCAAAGTCACTGCAGCCAAAATATAGGTCAAGGTCACCAGGTCAAGGTATCTGCCGTCAGTACATTGAGAAGAGGCACTTTGCAAGGTTTGATGGTTGTAGGCCTTATAGTTGAGGAGATATCGAATGTCAACGCAAAATATGTCAAAGTCACTGGAGCGCAAAATATAGGTCAAGGTCACCAGGTCAAGGTACCTGCCAAGTCAGTACATTAGGAGAAGCACTATGCAAGGTTTGGTAGTTGTACCCCTTATAGTTGAGAAGATCTGGAACGTCAACGTAAATTGTGTCAAAGTCAATGGAGCGCAAAATATAGGTCAAGGTCACTGGGTCAACATACCTGCCAAGTCAGGAGGTCAGGGAGATGTGTCATGAAAGGTATGATGGTTGTTGTAGATTTGTAGTTGATTAGAATACTAACTTTGACGTAAATGTCGAACTTCGACATAACAGAACTGTTAACAGACAGACGGACGGACGAACGGACAGACGAATGGAAAAGCGGGCACCTATGTCGCAAAGTCAGGAGGTCAGGGAGATGTTGCATACAAGGTTTGATGGTTGTTTAGTCTTGTAGTTGATTAGAATACTAACTTTGACATAAATGTCGAACTTCGACATTACAGAACTGTTAACAGACGGACAGACGAACAGACAGACGAATGGAAAAGTGGGCACCTATGTCGCAAGGTCAGGGAGATGTTTCATGCAAGGTTTGATGGTTGTTTACTCTTGTAGTTGATTAAAATACTAACTTTGACATAAATGTCAAACTTCGACATAAATGTTGACAGACGGACGGACGAATGGACAGACATACGGAAAAGCAGACGCCTATGTCGCAAAGTCAGGAGGTCAGGGAGATGTTTCATGCAAGGTTTGGTGGTTGTTTAGTTTTGTAGTTGATTAGAATACTAACTTTGACATAAATGTCGAACGTCGACATAAATGTTGACAGACGGACGGACGGACGGACGGAAAATCGGATGCCTATATCGCACCCTGCTACAAGCAGGTGCGATAAAAATACTTCAAATTTCTCTTGCTTCTCCAAATAACTGTATTTGACCTAACTACCACACATACCCCTATAAGCGCACAGCCAAGCAATTTCATAGGCTTCAGATTGCAGTCCGTGTAATATTATCTACTTTTTTATAATAGCAGATGTTGTGGGTACTCATCTGAATTGCCTCAACAAGTTGAGGCAATTCACATGAGTACCCACAACATAAGCTGTTATAAAGAAAATCACAGCACATATCACATAAGCATCATTAAGTCAGAAAGTCCTCTGCTCATATTCCTTTAAAGCGTGCTCTTTTTAGGATGATATTTTACTAGTAATTTTGAAAAATTTAAGCACACCATCCAATACTGTATGTGAGAGTACCATAACTCCAGATAAGAGGGGGTATCAGGTATATTTTTTTTTATTTCTCCATGAAAATATATGTTGTGGGTACTCATTAGAAGTGCCTCAGTGAAGTGCTTCTAATGAGTACCAACAACATATATTTTTGAGGAGAAATAAAAAAAATATCAATACGTTTGTTTAAAAAAAAGTCCCTTATTTTGAGCTATTGGTATTCATTAGAAACACCGCTAAATAGGACCTACAACAAAAGTTTCTGAAAAATAAAAAAAAAAAACATAAAAAAATTGTGGCAGAAAAAAAGCACCTTATCTGGAGTTATTTAATTAATATTTACTGGATGTCATGTCAGTACAGATTCCTAAAGGTCATTTTCAAACAGATCCTGTCTTTTGTGGCCATAAAGCCAGCACATGAATTTCCTTTGAATTTGATGAAAGAAACACAAATTGAGGACATTTTAACAAAATTGTGGACATTGTGTCAGGAATTCATGTTAAGCCATTTATGCCAAGTGGACTCTTCTATCTTTACTTTTTGGACCAGTTCATTCCAAAACAAGGAGTGTCTACTTAGTTTTTATTGTTACCATGTTTTATAGAAATTCCTGATCAAAATGTTAACAGTGTAGATCCTGATAAGATGGCACATTCTGCAGTGTCTGATCTGGATATACACTGTCAATGTCCATTGTATAGGATGCTAGGCATAAATAGGTTAATATAATAACATAAAGAGCATTTACAAACAGATATTTTGTGGCCAATAATCTGCTACTTGAATTTTGTTTGAATTGGCTGGAAAAGTTGTGGACATATACCTTACCCAGCCTTTTCATTAAGAGGCAGCAGAAGACTAAATTGCCTACTACTCTTCCAGCATGGCCTACTTTTCAGACGTTTTAAGTGCTAGTTTGCAAATCTCTATTGCACTAACCTCTACTTACAAATTTTAGCCTCCAATTTAAAAACTTAATGAAAAGGCTGCATTTTCATATCTACTGGTACAGATGTGTGAGCAGAGATAAGATGCTTTGGAGTACACAGCACCTGATCAGGGTCTATGTTGTTTGCCACTCATCCAGCAGTGTTCAGACATATTGATGGGTACTAAATTGGATGTCAAATGTTTTTTGACAAGTGCAGTGTGGTTATTGTCATTACGAAAACACGCCTATTCAAATATATGGAAAATTTCATCTCAAAAAACTGAAAATTTTCAGATGAAAAACTCTGATATTTTTCCTATTTCTGCTCAAAACATAGATTGTGGGTACTCGTTAGAACCGCCTCAACGAGGCGGTTCTAACGAGTACCCACAATCTATGTTTTTGAGCGGAAATAAGAAAAATAATATCTACCCCTGTAAACCCCAGTTTTACTATATAAAAGTGGCATTTGAGGGGGTCAAAATTATATAGGCATGTTTTTGTGATGGTCCCAAAATTTGCTATAAATATGGTAATTATGAACATATAGACTGGCTTACAACTGTATATCCTTTTAGCACACTTTGTATATCAGTGGTATAGTAGGAAATATCTGTTACCTGCTGTCAAAATGTAAATGGACACTAGAATCATTTAGAGTGAGTTTCTCTATTGCTGCTCTAAGTCCAGTGTATTCTGATTGGTCTGATGGGAAAATACCAGCAAATACCTGTGAAAAAAAATAAATTTACAAAGACAAGATAGGAATGTTTTTCCAAATAGCACAATCCTCATTTCCTAAGCCAAATCATGTAAAGGGGACTTGACACATAATACAAAATATATTTGATCCAGCATATGACAAAACCGACAAAATGGCATGTGCGCCAAGCGAAGACTCCGATCAGCCTGTGCATCCACCCAGTCTGACCAGAGTCTTCATTTTGCACTCAATGGGTAGCTAAGGACACAAGTTTTCTTTATGCAGACAGTGAAGACTCTGATCAGACTGGGCACATGCCATTTTGTTGGTTTTGTCATGCGCTGGCTCATTTATTATATAAAGACAGGAATATTTTGCTAACCAGGTTTATCCTTATCTGAGATGAAAGATCTTGAAAAATCATGCATTTGTGTGTAAATTTGATCAAAATCAGACAAAAAATTAGAAAATTAAAGATGTTTAAAGATTTCAGTACCATTGTCAAGGGAGTAGCCATTTTGTATACTTAATGAGGTTCTAGGCATTTAATATTACATGAAATATTCTTTCTAGAAAAGTATGTTGTTTGCAAGCAAAATCCATAAATCCCTAAAGAAGAAACTATACATATAAATTCAGAGGCTCAATATTGTTGCAAATCTTATTTATTTAGGTTGTGCATATTCAATTAAGGCTTTATGACATCATACAGGATAAAGCCTCATTAACCCTAGTCCTGCTGAACCCTGAAATGTCCTGCCTTTGCAAACAGTGTAGATCCAGATCAGTTGGCTTCTGATGAAGCCAACTGATCTGGATCTGCACTGTTTGCCATTAAGTATGTGAATTTATATCAACATTCTGGATAAAGTAATCTGACTGGCTGAAATTTAGAAATGGGTGTGGCATCTTAATTTATTCAGCAGGACAGGAGTCAAATCAGAATGGTGGCACCCATTAAAGTAGTTTTGATATTTTCAAACCTTGATAACATTTATTTTCCATCTGATTTTTATCAAATTTGCATCAAAATGCACACTTTGTCAAGACCTTGCAAATCAAATACAATCTTTACCAACATTGCTTTTCCCTTTAACCTTTGTCCTGCTGAACCCGGATATACCCTGCCTTTGCAAACAGTTTAGATCCAGATCAGTTGGCTTCTGAAGAAGCCAACGGATCTGGATTTGCACTGTTTGCCACTAAGTATGTGAATTTATATCAACAACCTTGATCAAATAATCTGATTGGCTGAAAATTTGAAGTGGGTGTGGCTTCTTAATTTATTCAGCAGGACAAGGGTTAAGAAGCCAAATCAAGTCTATGGAGCACCTGTATAGCATAGTTGGGAGCTGAGAACTGCCTTTGCTTTCTCCCACTACTAGACTGTTGATGCCTTTAGAAGCAGAAATACTTAGTCTGGGCCTAGTTGTTCAAAGCATTGTTAGCTTAACGAGCTCGTTAAGGGTCATTACGTTAACTGTTTTAGCAGATTCAATATACAATATTATGATAAATTTTGCTGAAAAAATGTGAGTAGCTTTTGCTCTGCAAAAGCTACTCACATTTTTTCAGCAAAAAATTTCAGCAGATTTGCGTATCACTCGATGTAAATTTTAACGAATCGTTAACTAACGACGTCGTTAGCTTTGAACAACTGGGCCCTGATGTCTATCCAAGTAAGGAAGTAAGTAAATAAGTAAATGATATTTGATGCACAGTCCCAGATAAGAGGAGTATCCAAACAATTTTTCTTATTTCTCCACAAATGCATGTGTTGGGAGTGCCTTCCTGTTGCACTTCTGAGTATCAACAATATATGTTTTTTGTGGTGAAATATGAAAAACATCCATTCTTTTTGGTTGAAAAAGAAACTCTTATCTGAAGCTGTGTTCATGCTTAATTAAATGGGGCACAGTTGTTCAAAGCATTGTTAGCTTAATGGCCTCATTAGTGGTCAAAATGTTAACTGTTCTCGTAAGAATAATATCTAATTCATGGGTGTTTTTGCTGAAAAAATGTGAGTTGCTTTTGCAAATGCAAAAACTACTCACATTTTTTTCAGCAAAAATATTAGCGTATATGCCATATTTAACAATCAAAGTTTTAACGATGCGTAAACTAATGACATCGTTAGTTTTGAACAACTGGGCCCAGCTGATTCAACATCTGCATGTATGCAGCCTAATCAGGATAGCTACAGTTAAGTGATTTTTTCTCAATTTATTTATTTTTTTTATTGTGTATCTATAAGTTTCTGTCTTGCAACCTTTATCATGTTTTATTTTTAACCCATTAAAAGGAAGGTTTTGCTGAGAACTACACTTGTTTCCTGTAGGAACCTGGAACTCATGTCAAGCGAAACAATAAATCCAAGTATAGTAAAAACTAAAATCAAATACTCTGATTTGGCCACAGCCCCAGGTAAGGTGCTCTTTTCAACCAAAAATTGTTGATATTTTTCTTATTTCTCCACAAAAACATACACTGTGGTATACATTAGAAGTGCCCCCACTGAGGTGCTCCTTACAAGAACCCACAACATACGTTTTTTGTTGAGAAATTAAAAACATATATTCGAGATACCCCCTCTTAACTAAAGCTAGATTTGGCATTCTGTTGGCTTTATTATCTACTGTATTATTAACTGCCAAGGGAGACAATTCTGACCCGATTGCATTTACCTCCCTTCCTAAGAGGGTGATTCTTTTAGGAAAACATTTACTCACCCTGAGAGTAAATTCCTTCTTTTAAAAGTAGACTTCTTTGAGAAAGGATTCTAATGCCAAGGAAGAAAATTATTTTCTGCTGGAGTGGTCTCCCTTTAAAATGGGAGACAAAAACTCAGTTCCATCTGCTCTCTCATGAAGAGGAGTGAATATACTTGGCAGACTTTCTACCATTTTTCACAAGAGAGACAACTTACACGAGTTCCTGTTTGTGTTGCAACCAATCAAGCACCTTCTGAATCTGAAAAGGGGTAGGTACTTAACGTAGTCCTGCTGAACCCAGATATGTCCTGGCAAACAGTGTACATCCAGATCAGTTGGCTTCTTCAGAAGCCAACTGATCTGGATCTGCACTGTTTGCCATTAGGTATGTGAATTTATATCAACAATATGAATCAAGTGATCTGATTGGCTGAAAATTGGAAATGGGTGTGGCATCTTAATTTATTCAGCATGACAAGGGTTAATATCACATTGTTTTATCATGTACATTTGCTAGTCTGTGATACCGCCAAGATTCAATCAATCAAGGAGTCTATTCTACAAGGAAAGAATTTGCTCCAAGCAGGAGCAAATTCTCTTCTTGTAGAGTAGACCCCTTTTCAGAAGGGTTGCAAAACAATTCTGGCATAGTTGTTTCCCTTGAAAGTGTATCAATTCCCCTTAAGCTCTATGACTCTAATAAAAAATATTCGTACACCCTAAAGTATTCAGACAAATAATCTCCTTACCATACTTGTTCTAAAATTCAAACAAGTAAAATTTACTAAAATTGCTGGATGAGTGGTAAACATTGTAGACCCTAATGAGACACCATGTTCTGCACCATCTCATCTGGGTCTATACTGTTTGCTCAGGCCTGTCTGTCTGTATTCATACAGAAAATACTGTACTAACCATAGGTTTGGCAGGCTTGAATCCTGGTAATGGCTCCACTTCAGAGCCCTTATGATGCAAGGTGTCTCCTACCTGGGCCTCCTGTATTTTTCTCATGTTAGCAATAATATAGCCCACTTGACCGGCATAGCTGGAAAATAAAACATTCTTACTCATCACCATGAAACAAAGTGTAAAGATATTAACCTGGTTTAGACTAAATAAACTCCACTACCCTGCACCCCCTCCCCGCCCCCCGAATACTATATATTGAAGGAGTCGAATTTCAATTTTATGTATGTCAGGTTTTATGATTTAGATATTCCAAGAGAAAAATGGCTGAACTATTTCCAGAATGTAGGATCTGATCTGGGTCTGCACTGTCTGCCATTTATTCTTTGATGGGTCTCCAGACATAAATACATCTGAATTTACAGACTAAGTTACCATAAGATTTGGGTTCCAAATTGCGTAAGTGTTTTAAAGCCAATCTTTTATTTTGAAATTAAATCAGAATGGCTGCAATAAAACCTAGAAAATGTTTTACACAGATTATGATACATTTGTACTGATAACTTTGGTTTAGAGAGTAAGCGGTTAAAAGTTTACTCTTAATACTATAGTCACTGACTTTGACTAGGTCCCTTAGCAAACTGGGACCAGTTGTTCAAAGCTAAAACGACATTGTTAGTTAACGATACATTAAATTTTACATCAAGTGATACGCCAATATGCTGCAGTTTTTTGCTGAAAAAATATGAGTAGCTTTTGCAGTGCAAAAGCTACTCACATTTTTTCAGCAAAAAATATCAGAATATTGTACATTGAATCCACTTAAACAGTTAACGAAATGACCCTTAACAAGCTTGTTAAGCTTATGATGCTTTAAACAACTGGGCCTTGAACATTGAGAACATATACACCATGAGATGTAGTGTGAGGGACAGCTGTCAAAAAATAAAAATTTAACATTATCAAAATCCAAATAAAAAATCTCACTTGTCATAAAGTTTAGTGGGTTACAAGGGTTTTACATGTAAATACAAGCATCAACTTACAGCACATCAGTGGGGCACTCTGTGGGATACATTATACCGAGTTCTTGTACATCATAATGTTTCTTTGTATGTGCTGTGACTATTTTTTCACCTGTAAATGTTTAAAACATAGTCAGACACTTTTTAATATAGACAGTTCCTAAAAGGAATGACCCTTGAGAACAATGAACACAAGCATAAAACTGAAAACAACTGAATTATCAAGTTTTCTAGGTCAGACTAGCTAGTTTCTAAGATAAGATGCTGCAGTATCACCAACCTAATTAACCATTTCAATCCCTGAGTTTCTTACATGGACTCTTCCATCTCTGAAATTGGACACATCCATTGTTTCAAATATGGTTTTTCAGTCAAAAAGCAATAACATACCATCTCATCTGGATCTGCACTGTTGCAAAGGTAACTGTATTGGTTCACAGGGATGAAAGGGTAAAGAGGAATAAATATACACTCTCCCCAAGAGGAATAAATATACACTCTCCCCAAGAGGAATAAATATACACGCTCCCCAAGGGGAATAAATACACTCTCCCCAAGAGTAATAAATATACACTCTCCCCAAGAGGAATAAATATACACTCCCCAAGAAGAATAAATATACACTCTCCCCAAGAGGAATAAATATACACCCTCCCAAGGGGAATAAATATACACTCTCCCCAAGAGGAATAAATATACACTCTCCCCAAGAGGAATAAATATACACTCTCCCCAAGGGGAATAAATATTCACTCTCCCTAAGAGGAATAAATATACACTCTCCCCAAGAGGAATAAATCTACACTCTCCCCAAGGGGAATAAATATACACTCTCCCCAAACGGAATAAATATACACTCTCTGGGGAGAAACCTTTTGTCAAAATTATTTTCCTTCCATTTTCCTTCCGTCTTGCTAAAAGTTTCCAGAAGTAGATCTATAAGAGTATTCCAACTGAAGCATCTCCCATTTTACATGTCTATGCCCAAACAATAAGAAATTCAGTCACTTCTTAACTCCTTCCCATAATGGTCCTTAGAGATGCATATCAGGGCTCAGTTGTTGGAAACTAACAATGTCATTAGTTAACATATCGTTAAAACTTTGATCATTAAATGTGGCATATACACATATTTTTGCTGAAAAAATGTGAGTAGCTTTTGCATTTGCAAAAGCTACCCACATTTTTCAGCAAAAGTAACTATGAATTATATACTGTACTTACTAGAACAGATAATATTTTGACCACTAACGAGCTTGTTAAGCTAACAATGCTTCAAACAACTGGGCCCTGTTTACCTTGAGGTTATTAATATCACCACTTATCAAAGGGTAAATGCCACAACATTCTAACAGCCAGTAACAGCTTCCGTAGTAACCCTAAATATTCTGACAGACCTGGGCAAACAGTGTAGACCCAGATCAGATGCCACAATTGTGGCATTTGATCAGGGTCTACACTGTCTGCCACTCATCCAGAACTATTTTAGACCGTCAACAGATATTAAAATAGTATTTTTCAAATTTCAGAACAAGTATGTTAAGGTGATAAGGTGTCCTAATATTTAGAGTAAATATGGGAGTTTTACAGGTAGCCTGAGGTAGGGCACCAATCAGGGGCATGTGGATTAACTGCAACATATCAGCGTGAAGAAAGAAAAACCATATAACCAAGTATTGGGACACCTGGGCCCAGTTGTTCAAAGCTAACAACATTGTTAGTTAATGATTCGTTAAAATTTACATTGAGTGATACGCAAATATGTTGAAATTTTTTGCTGAAAAAATGTGAGTCATTTTTTCAGCAAAAAATATCAGAATATTGTATATTGAATCTGCTAAAACAGTTAACGAAATGACCCTTAACGAGCTCGTTAAGCTAACAATGTTTTGAACAACTGGGCCCTGGACTCCTTACCATGTGCTAAAATTGAAAATGTCTATTTTACTTCCTGTTGATGTGTCTAAAATATAGCTGGATGAGTGGCAAATAATGTAGATCCTGATCAAGATGTCATATTCTGTGGCATCTGGTCTGGTTCTATACTGTTTGCTCAGGCTGTCTGTCCCAATACTTAAGGTTATTATGGCATATAGAATTTTTTTCAAAAAGGAGCCTTATTCTGAGTCATGATGTCACATTTTAGGATAATTACTGAACCTTTTCTTATACAGCCATCTTTGACAGCAATACTGGCCACCACACCACGAAACTGATTATACCAAGTATCAAACATAAGGCACCGTAGTGGTCTGTCAGGATCAGCCTTGGGACTGAAAGATAAGATAACATAAATAAAGATAGAGAACATTCAATACAGCAGGTGTGAAAATATCTATAATTTCTTGTGCAAAGTCATGTTTTGTAAGTTGCCACCTTGCCGTAGACTTATGGAGTTAACTATGTGCTTGACAGGTTTCAATGTAAAGTTCTGTAAGTTGCCACATGAACACTGAATTAGTCCGTGACAGTCTGTCCAACTAGATAACCAACATGTCAGCTTTTATATATAGCTCCGCTGACATCACAAGGAAATATAAACAAAAAGAAAGAAACTATAAAAGAAACAAAGAAGGAAAAATAATTTTATTTTGGTGTTTACATTACAGATTTGCTTGGGTGGTGAATTTGCAAATCCTTGATCAAAAATTAATAGAATATAATTAGAAAGAATGTGTAATAAAATGCTGGTCACACTATCCACTCTATCCTTCTCTTTAGTTCATACAGGAAATCAATAAATTAATAAAGTGATGTTGAAAGAGCAAGTCGCCACTACTGATTAACAGGACAAAGTCAATAGTTATGCGACAAAATGTATACAAGCTGTACCTGTATGGATGAAGTTTTGTTTATGTTACTTTACATAAATAAATGATATAAATAATGTTTTGTTTAGTAATATATTTAAATGTAGAAGACAAAGAATAAAATAAATTCTACCTCAAATAGGAACAAATATCACTCCGCATTTACATTATGTATTGGATACAGAAATACTCTTAAGTAATATCTATTATATAAAACTAAAAATGCTAAGTACTGGTTATGTGTGTGCCACTGCTGTCATGATTTTTATTAATAGTGGCATTAATAATGTTACAAGGCAATAATGCCACCTTGTGGCACTGCAAAATTATAAATTAACATAATGTGTAAAATGTATGCTTGTCATGTTGGGTATAAAAGTGTTATTTATGTTACTGATATACAATATTGTATTTAATGTGCAGAACACAATTCTACTTCATAAACAATGGTTCTCCTAATAAAGAAAAAAGTAATTCCTTTACACTAAGACCCATTCTATAAAGGAGAAATACCTCAGGCTCCGCTCCGCTATGCCTGAGTAGATATAAGGTATGTGTGTTACACATATAATGATATTCGAAAAAACTTTTTCGTCCTTAACGCATGTTTATACTTATAACGTGCAGTATTCAATTCCATTTTATAACTAGTAGTTCTCCAAATAAAGATAATTTTAAATCCTTAGAATAGCTTAGACCCAGATGTATAGGAGAAATACCTCAGGCTCCGCTCCGCTACGCCTGAGTAGATATAAGGTATGTGTGTTTACACAACAATTGATATTCAAATAAATTTTAAGTGTTTAAATACTATATTTTATCTGATGGAAATTACTACGGAATTTTGTTAAATATATTTATATATATCCAATGTAATAAAGTAAATGTATTGTTACAAATTATGAATTTATTTTGTTATACTCTGATTATGTCTTCTTTGTCGTCGACGACGGACATACACAATTCTGCACGCGGGTGGGAAACCAGCCCAGACATGCCAACGTATGTCTCAGAGCGTCCTTGCACGTAGGTCCTTCAAGGTCAAACAATATTCAAGTTATGATCTCAAACTTGTTCGCTAAATGTGAGTTGATACTACGGTTAAAATGTAGAATGAAACCATGTGAGTTGCCACCATAATTCGCTTGCAATATGTCTATTAGACTCTCTGCATTGTTCCAGTGAGTACCTGTCTTACCCTCATCTCCCTCTTGTCATGGAATGAGGGTGTTAAGATCCTCAGCTGCCAGCTTGGCTATTCTATGGAATTATCCCCTCCCTTTACTGGTACAGTCTGGCCATTTGCCACAAGAAGGTTGTATATTGTTATCAATGAAATGTTTATCGTGATTCAAATAGATTTTAATCGCACATTTGATGTCTGTTAACTTTTTTCATCTTCAAATAAAGCTTCTTCCTTAATCTAATATAGGAATGGATTTCATTTTTTTTTATTTTATCGATCTGTTAATGCCAGTGAATCATTTACATATGACTAAAGCCCAAAGGGATCTATGTTAAGTTTGTGAGTGAGTAACCAGCATTTACACATTGATAAAATCCACAATAATAGAATTCATTTCTTATAATTCCAACCAGGTCATATTTATGTAAAAATATGGTTGAAATAGCTCATTTTAGGAATCTGCGCAAAGAAAACAGTTCCAGGAGTATTACTCACTGGATTTATCAATGTATAAATCCCATTTTCACATTGTTTTGGCCAATCAAATTGTGCTAAACAATTGTGAACCTGTTGAGTTGTAATTTTAAGAAAATTGAAGGTACCAATTTGACATAACTATATGCAAATCAAGCATATACGAGGGGAGTTCAATAAGTTCGTAGAACTCAGGGTTTAACTCACAGATTGGAAGATGGTTTCAACATTATTTTACAATATAATCCCCCTGGCCTTGGGTCATCTTCTAAGGAGTCTCGCCCATGTTTAAATTCTGCTGACCACTTTGCCACTGTGGAATACTTTGGGCTACTATCACCATACACATCAGCCATGCGCCAATGGATTTCTTTGTGAGGAACTTTATGACTGCTCTGAACTCAATATTCTGACTTTCCATTTTTGCCTATGGGTATAGGTTTTCAAACAAAAAATACATGCTGGACAAGCGCTCTTATAAAATTAAGTGGGGTTAACCGACCTCTTGGCTAGAGATAGGGGTATGATAAGGAAGTGGGGTTTTGAGGCTTCCCGCTGATAACATGTGGTTTTTATTCTTTTCATCGAGTTCTTGCTCTGCAACATGCTATGGTGGTCAGCTGCCTGGTCATTAACTTGTAATCATATACCTCTCCTTTCTGCCGTGACATCACAGCAGATATTTTAGTCTTTCTTTTTTCACATCTAAAGTCAATTTGAATGTTATAGGTAGAAAGAGGGGAAAAAGTTAATAGCCTTTTGTTTTTCAGTCGTCGCAATTGGTCAAGTAATAAAGTTTTGCGCAGTTCGTATAGGTAATAAAAGATGCAGTATTGGTTTCCTTGCTGCAGGTGTTAATTAGTTGTGTTACATAAGATACGCATAATGATAAGATAAGAAAACATGGTTTACAGTTTTAAGAGGCTAGTCCATCATGAGAGCAAAAAATGTAGGTGTTGACTGAATGGCTGTTATCATTCAACTGACAAAGGTTTACACTGCACAAAAATGAAAAAAGAAATCTTAAATTGTATAGAAAAATACCGAGTTCTATGAACTTATTGAACTACCCTCATACAGTCGACTCTCATTATCTCGAAGTCCAAGGGACTCTCTTAAGTAATTTGAGACATATCAGATTTGCAGAATTGAGGTAAAAATAAATCGAACAACCACATTTCACATTTGAATATGTATTTTGACTCCTGAAGTTAGAGATATATTGAAAATATTGTGAAAAAGAGGAGACATTGCTCCTTAGGAGCAATTTCTCCTCTTTCCCACAATATTTTGTTACCTGTTGTTAGATTTCCATTTTAAAACAGGGACCAGATTTTCACTTCGAGATAAGCTGTTATTCGAGATAAGCGAAGCCATGATAACGAGAGTTGACTGTAATGTGAACTGTCTGAGATAATTTAATAGGGCTTGGTACTCTTGACAGCTATTCTGCCATTTCTGCCAAGAAGACAACTTTTGTGACTTCCTGTTTACTTTACTGTACACCAAGCCCCTTCTGACTGGCTGATTTGGGCTTAACAGTACAATCAACAATATTAAGGTCATATCGACCCCGTCAACTGATCTAACCACACTTTTCCTGGGCAGGCTTAATCCTCTAAGTGTTAACCAGTCTGTGCACATTCTTTTGGCAGACACTGACAACTGCCCTTCTTGAATCAGCAGAAGGGAAAGACTATAGAAAATATTTCACGGTCCATGGAAGAATGTTGCCCACCTGGCAGGGATTGAACCCACAACCTCCTGATCACCAGTCAGACATGCATCCCACTGAGCCATGAAGGCTGGCCAGTTCCTTCTAAAAGGTCTGCTCTACAAGGTAAGAACTTGCTTCCTCTGGGAGCTAATATCTTTCCTTATTGAGAAGACTCCTTTTCACGCACGGACAAAAACAATTTTGACTTCCCTGAAAGAGTATTCATACCCCTTGAAATATAATTATCCCCATTTAAGGAGAAAAAGTAATTATACTGATAGTTAAAGAAAGCATGTGACAACATGGACAGACTGATGGAGTTTATCTCATCAGTCTGTCCATCTGTTATCAAATGCTTACTATAATTATTCTGACACTTAAATAACATAACTGTCCTGAAACCTCAACATTTAAATTGAGTTCGCTACCAGTCATACGTATAAAAGTGATTGATTGATTGATTGTGTTGGGGTTTAACGAAATGATGACAAGTAAATCAGAGTAGACCCAGATCAGACCTTGTATTCTCTAGCATTCTGTGCCCTCTGGTCTGATTCTACACTGTTAACTTTGGCCTGTCTATCTGACTACCTAGGGTAAATATTCTTATAATAATAATAAGTCACTTACGGAGGTATTCTCTCCACCACAGCCTGCAGAACTTCTTGTATGCCTGTACCAAGTTTGGCTGATATCTGCCAACAGAATATATGCAAGTTAACACTTAGCTCACTATAGGTAAATTCAGCAGGTGACAAATCCAGTCTTTGCGAAAAGTGCAGGACTGCCTGACAAAACTGGCATTTTTTTCATTTTGTCTTGCAAAAACTTCTAGTCTGTCTGACAAATGTCCTGTGTAGCTTAGCAAAGAAAATAATATTCTGTTAACAAATATGCCTTCAGTCCTGCAGATACTTATCTGTCCTGCTGACAGCTGTCCTGCATTAGTAGAAAAGATTTCGCAAAGACTGCAAATCGATGATATTTTTTTTTTATTTTTCCCAGTAAATGGATTTGCATTGAATGCAAATTGTCTACTTAGTTGACAAATTTCATGAAAAGTTAAATCCTAATTTCTGGAAACATAAGAAAAAATGTTACAGCATGTTGTCTAATGAAATTTTTATCAAGCACATTAAGCTTTAAGTAGAACAAGTTTCAAGAGTATTCAAATTAATATTACTTTTATTAAATATATTTACCCAAGTATTTGGACTGACAGGCCTAAGCAAACAGTGTAGACTCTGGTCAGACACTCAGGGCCTATGCTGTTTACCATTATCCTGCAATATTTAGACAAATAAAAGGTTAAGAACTGCTAAGAGTTACAGTTTGGTGTCATATGAATATACCGTATTCGACCCAATTACCACATCGTGCACTTAGGTTTTTTCAAAACTCGTGGGAAAACTTGTAAAATAGGTATCCACCTATACTAAGGTACACTAAAAAAATCCGTTCACTGATTTAGGAGGAGATGTCTTTTAAGCAAATTGCTGACAGATGAGAAGACGTTTAAAGGTTTTTCTAGTTTTAGCTCTGGCGGACATCTTGTTCTTGCAAGCGGAACAGTTTGAGCAATTGTGATAGAGGGTCACCCAAGGAATATTCCTGTGAAATTATTTTGAAATTGGGCCTGTGGCCTTGGAGGAGATGTTGTTTTAAGGTTTTCTATTTTTAGCACTGGCGGCCATTTTGTTCAATGGAGCGGAACCATTTAGGCAATTTTGGTAGAGGGTACCCCAAGGAACATTCTTGTAAAATTATTTCAAAATCCGTTCACTGGTTTAGGATGAGAAGATGTTTAAAGGTTTTCCTAGTTTTAGCTCTGGTGGTCATCTTGTTCATCCAAACAGAATGGTTTCAGCAATGTTGGTAGTCGGTCACCTAAGGAACATTCCTGTGAAGTTATTTTGAAATTGGGCAAGTGGCCTTGGAGGAGATGTAGTTTTAAGGTTTTTCTATTTTTAGCTCTGGCGGCCATTTTGTTCAGCGGAGCAGAACCATTTAGGCAATTTTGGTAGAGGGTCACCCAAGGAACATTCCTGTAAAATTATTTCAAAATCCATTCACCGAATTAGGAAGAGATTCTTTTAAGTAAATTGCTGACAGACGCACGACAGACAATGCACAACGGATGACTGACATCAAGCGGTCACAAAGCTCACCTAATAGAAAAAGTTTTGGGTTGAAGAACATTTGAAAAATAAAAACGTTAAGCTATAATACAGTGCCATTATCGTGTCGCGGGCTGATAATTCCGTCAAAATTTGACGAAATTTACCCATTAGCAATCCCAAACCAGATCAGCACAATATCAATGCACATACCAAATTTGGTAAAAATCCATCGATGTTTACTCAAGTTATCATCCGGAAACAAAAAACAGATGGACGGACAGACACACGGACGTCCAACATGAAACCATAATACTTCGCCACTATCGTATGGCGGGGCATAAAAATGTACAAAATATATAAGGAAAATCACTGGTAGTCTGTAGCCTTTAAAACAGGTAGTGAAGTTGACTTGTTCAAACTTTAGGACATCAATGGTATCAGTAAATTCAGGTGTCCCAATATTTAGAGTAACTATGCTTTTCCTGAAACCATACCTGTATACAGCAGGATCTGAATTTGTGCATTTTGCACATGTTCGCAGATGTTCAAACACACTTTTTCGCTTGATGTGGCTCATATTTAGATGTCATTCTTGTACACAACACAGTACGTTGACTTATCCTATAATCTTACCAAGTACTGTCAAAATATTTCAAAATGTATTCAAGATACAGCCCTGACAAGAACGAGCTGATGCCCACAAATCCACATGTATCACCTGCCCACTGTCACCACCAAACTAGTAACCAGACTTTTATATTGAAAATTTTTGTTAATAAGGCTTGACATTTTATGTGAATTGTCAGCTTAGTATGGCTTGGCTGCCGATTGAACCCACAACTTCCCAGACATGAAATAGATGCTCTATGGAGCCATTGCATTAGTAGTGCGCCTAATATTTCCAAGATAATTTTCTCCAGTTCACTGAGGCTCTTCTAATGAACATCAACAACATATGTTTTTACAAGAAATAAGAAAACTATCCCAGAATTATCATCAAACACTCCTCCATAGCAAGTCCTCTGATTATTCATGCATGATCTATTCTACCTTACCTTTATAACCTCTTCAGCCTCTATATCAAAGACATTCTTCAGCTGTGCTAAGACAACATCAGGTCTGGCAACTTTGAGATCAATTTTATTTAACACTGGGATGACTGGAAGATCTAATTCAAAGGCTAGGAAGAAATTAGCTACTGTTTGTGCTTGAACTCCCTGTAAAATACACAATAAAACCCAATAAAACACATACATATATCAGTCATGACAGTTTTTATTATGTTAAATTCAGAGCACAATAATATTTGACTCTTGAGTGTAATCTATAGAGTGCAGTCAAACTCATCTTTGCATCACGAAAATATACCTATATAATTTTGACCCCCTTAAACCCCACTTTTATATAGTAAAACTGGGGTTTAAAGGGGTATACATTATTTTTGTTATTTCCGCTCAAAAACATAGTTTGTGGGTACTCGTTAGAACCACCTCAACGAGGTGGTTCTAACGAGTACCCACAATCTATGTTTTGAGCAGAAATATGAAAAATACCAGGTTTCTTTATCTGAAAAATTGCCATTTTTTGGTAGTAAAATTTTCAATATATTTGAATAGGCGTGTTTTCGTAATGGGGACCCCAAAATTTGTTCTAGACAGAGGGTTAATCACAGCACCAGGTCTTTTTGATCTTCTGTAAAATAATGGTATGCTGTGTTTAGATATTAGAATTGCCTTGATAAGGTGATTCTAATGAATACACACAACATACACTTTCATGATTATATAAAAAAAAAAAGTTTTCTAAATTATCCCTAAACATTTGTTTTCTTAACCCTTGTCCTGGTGAGTAAATTAAGATGCCATGCCCACTTCTAATTTTCAGCCAATCAGATTGCTTGATTTGAATTGTTGCTATAAATTCACATACTTAAAGGCAAACAGTGCAGATCCAGATCAGTTGGCTTCTTCAGAAGCTAACTGATCTGGATCTACACTGTTTGCAAAGGCAGGGTTCATCCAGGTTCAGCAGGACAAGGGTTAAGTTAACAGAAGAATTTTCTAGGGACTCAGAAATGAGTTAAATCAGCCAGGGTAAATGAGTCATCACTGTTGGGGTCACTGAAATTTTACTGTACTTAAGGAAAATGGATTCATCCCAAGGGAGATCAATCTGACCCAAAGTATTTGCATCCCTTCACAAAGTGAACAAATTATTTCATTCAAGAGGAGCTCCCTTTGAGAAATTGGTTACATATCAGGGAAGATTATTCTTTTCTGCACTCGAGAGTGCTCTCTCTTTAAAGTGTACGCATATACCTAAAAGTACAGGGCCCAGTTGTTCAAAGCATCGTTAGCTTAATGAGCTCGTTAAGGGTCATTTCGTTAACTGTTTTAGTGGATTCAATATACAATATTCTGATATTTTTTGCTGAAAAAATGTGAGTAGCTTTTGCACTGCAAAAAATTTTTCAGCAAAAAATTTCAGCATATTTGCGTATCACTCGATTAAAATTTTAACCAATCGCTAACTAACGACATTGTTAGTTTTGAACAACCGGGCCCTGATTTTCTAAGTACTGAACTGAACTCAACCAACACTGTTTTGATTAGTGACTTATTTGAGCTGAGACATACATGTGTAAACTAAAATGTATAACAATTTTCATCAAAACACCAAGGCTCTGAGTTGCCACTGAACACAGCCATGTTTATGCAAGAACTTGCCTTGGGTCACATCATGACAGTGAAGCCCAAGTCAGCCTGCAAAGCCAGATCTTGTTCTTCATAGCAATACACAGAATCATCAGTCACTGTAAAATATTGACCTACAGCTAATTCCCTAATCATATTTCATGAGTTTAATAGCTGGGTTCAGTTGTTCGAAACTAATAATGTCGTTAATTAACGTATCGTTAAGACATTAATGATTAAATATGGCATATACGCTAATATTTTTGCTGAAAAAATGTGAGTAGCTAGCTACTCTTTTGCATTTGCAAAAGCAACTCACATTTTTTCAGCAAAAATACCTGTGAATTAGATATTGTACTTACTAGAACAGATAACATTTTGACCACTAATGAGCTTGTTAAGCTAACGATGCTTTGAATAAATGGGCCCTGATCTTTATCTTCACTATTCATGTATGCTCCACCTTTTTCATATGGTGAGACTCATGTGAAGAAAAACACTTAGGTTCTCAGGGTATGGCTGATTAGAAAATCATAGGTTTCATATCTACACTTAATATTGAGACAATTTAATTCCTTACCATACTTGACCTAAAATTTGTATGTGTCCTCTTTACCACCTGGTGTTATGTCTAAAAACTATTGGAGGAATGGCAAAAGTGTAAACCAAGATAAGATGCTACAGTCTGTGTCCTCTGGGTCTGCACTGTTTGCTCAGGCCTGTCTACTCAATATTTAAGGTAAATATGGTATTTTAGTTATCATGCATAGGTGAAATGAACAGGTAACAAAAAAATGATGTATTAATTTGTTTTCTGAAAAAATAAAAGCATAATATTTTATCTGACATGTACAAAATATTAAGTCAGACTGTCAGGACTCAGGACAATTCTAAAAGTATTTTCTATTATTTTTTGTTTCAGCACAGTGAAGCTCACACCAGTACAAAGACTATTTTGTCAAGCTTCATAGCTCCAGATAACACGCTCTTTGCAATCAAAAAGCGCTGAAATGTTAACATTTTGCAACCAAAGAATTTTTATTTTTATTCTTCATGTAAATGTTTCTTGTTGGTACTCATTAGAAGCTCTTTGTCAAGCAGGCTTATAACCTGAATGCTGTTCAAAGGATGAACATAGCAACAGATAAGGCGCTTTTTTCAACCGAAAAATGCTGATATCTTTCTCATTTCTCCACGGAAACTTATGTTGTGGGTACTCATTAGAAGCGCCTTGTTTTCTTTGAGAGATAACAAAAATATTATGTGGATACCCCCTCTTATCTGTAGCTATGGCTGAAGGATTACCAGATTGCACAAAATCTTATGCACCAGATCCTTTTTATAAGATAGTTTTGGATATAGGATAGCTTAAAAGTGGACTCCAAAAGTGTTGTATACAAACAACAAATACGTGAAACAATAATACCCGGGCAGATTACTTTGTCAAAAATTGATGAAATTTGCCAATGAGCAATCCCAAACCAGATCTCCACAATATCAATGTACATTTCAAATTTGGTGAAAAATCCAATGAGATTTACTCAAGTTATTGTCCTGAAACTAAAGTACGTATGAGTTGCTGCCATGTCAAAAATTGACAAAATTTGCCCATAAGCAATCCCAAACCAGATCTCCATAATATCAATGCACATACCAAGTTTGGTGAAAATCCATTGATATTTACTAAAGTTATTATCCAGAAATGAAAATACTGATGTGTCGTGGGCAGATAAATTTGCCCATCTGTAAACTGAACCAGATCTTCACAATATCAATGCACATACCAAGTTTGGCAAATATCCATTGATATTTACTAAATTTATATGGAAATGAAAATATGGATGTGTGGCGGGCAGACAACTCTGTCAAAAATTGACAAAATTTGCCCATTAGCAATCCCAAACTAGATCTCCACAATATTAATGCACATACCAAGTTTGGTGAAAATATATCGATATTTACTAGGGGTGGGGGGGGGGGGTGGGGGGGGAGTGGGAGAGTGGTAAAAAGTTAGATTATGTAGAAAAATGATCATTTATGGTCATTTTCTGATATAATCTATACATTTTTTGTTTGTATGCAACAGAATTTATCTAACAAGGAGGTTTTTGTTTCAGATCCCAGCTTTAGTGTTATAGAGGTTGTGGTGTACCAGTTTTGGTCTTTAGTGATATAAAACACTTTTTTTCCTTTCTCAAGGGTTTACCTGATTTGCATCAACTAACAAAATGACTCCTTCACAAGCCGATAATGATCTTGACACTTCATAGTTGAAATCAACATGACCCTGTAAAAGAAACAAAATCTATCACCTTCAAAAAACGTTTTTTTAACCATCATATTTTAAGGCTAAAATTAACCCATTATTACCTAGTTTTGTCAAAAGGGGCCACGGGCAAACAGTATAGACACAGATCAGATGCCACAAAATGTGGCATCTGATCTGGGTCTACACTGTTAGCAAATACATGATTTCTTATCTAAGAATGTCAGAAAATAAAATAAACCAGACACCCTTTAAACAAGAGATGGGCATGTCCAAAAAGTTTCGTAGAAGATTCCATTTGGCATAAATGGGTTGACAAGGTCCAGACTAGTATACATATATGAACTTTCTTTATTATTAGTAAGACACATGTATCTACGCTACATCATGTAAAAAATGGTATCTTCAGACATATGCTGACAGCAAAGGCCAGACCAGCCTGCCCATCAATACACCCTGATCAGGGCCTTCTCTCTCCAACTAGAGAATCAAAGGACTGATGGACAGCAATGGCCCTGAAAACACTTTAAAGATGCACAGAAAATAACATGTATCTGCACATTTCGTACACATCCAAAGACATCATTTCGCTTGGTGGAATCCATCTGAGAATAAAACCCTTTCCTAACTGACAATGAACTGTGACAACTGTAGTAAATAATTTACAGCGAGTGGACTATTTTACCACAACTCTTTGGGCTGGTCTATTTCCAATAGCAGGGTGTCTGGTTAGTTTTTATTACTACTACGTTTTATAGAAATTTATAAAACTTTTTTCATGCTCAACTCAGATGAGCATGAAATTTTCTCTGCTAATAAATATGAAAATGCCAACTCAGGCCTGTCAGATCACAAACATACAGTAAAGTACAACATATGGTAAGAGTCATGCTCAGACAGACAGGTAAAATTATGGCCAAATCTTCAGTGATTACTAATCGATTATCGATCGCAATGGCAGGACTGATAATCCATTATCTTTTCAGCTCTGATTAGCCAGCCTTAATAAACAATAAGAATATTAATAATTTGGTGTCAGCAAATTTTTTCACAGACTTGCTAAAGTTTAATGCATACCTGCCTTGATATTTTTGCTGTCTAGTCAGGACCTTCATTGTTGACTATGCCATTGTTTTCTACCCAGAATCAAATGCCTATAATGGCCACATTGCAAGACCACACAATCTAAAAAGTCTTCACTGTTTGCATTAGTATAAAGGTTAACTGATATATCTAAAAGATTTGCAGTCACTTTAAAAGGGACATAAACATTTGCAGCTTAGTATCAGAAGTTTGTCAAAACTGGGGGCTCCTCTTTAAAAGTCGGCCCCCGCAACCAGTGATAAAGAAATAATGGACATTTCCATGTCAATTACTTTCCTTGAACCCCTTCCCTACACCACTACACCCAATAAGAAGGCAGACAGATATTTCCATGTCAGAGGTACTACCCTTGAAGGTATATCCATTCCTCTTAGGGTCCCTTTTTACATGACTCAGTTCATATCTCATAGCCTTAAATAAGCCATTTTTTACCCAAAAAGTGCTGACTTCTTATTTCATAGGTAGATAATGTTATTAGTACTCATTGAAGGTGCCTCAGTGAGACAATTCTAATTAAGGCACTTCTAATGAATACCAAAAAATATGTTTCATGGAGAAAAAATAAAAATATTAACCTGATATCCCCTATCAGGTGCTATACATGTACTTACAAAAAAGTTTTAACCCTTAAACTGCCAATCACAACAATTGTTGTCTGCTTTGTCATCTGTTTGTGATTTTAAAAGCCATTTTTGCAAACAGTGAGGACCCAAATATTATGACCTAGCACTCCTACCTTTCATAATTTGCCTTGGCAGATTTCGCATAGCTTGTAGGTGTATATTCAATCTCTGACAACTGCTTCAGAGTCGACTCTTTGGCTCAGTGGTTAGAGAATTGGATTTTTATCCGGGAGGACCCGGTTCTATTCCCAAGATATGCAGGAATTTTTTCAGCTATGCTTCATTCCTTTGCATCATAAATGATGGCTTCCTTAAAAAGGGGGAGTGTTACGACCTAGCACTCCTACCTTCGATAATCTGCCTTTGCAGATTTCGCATAGCTTGTAGGTATATATTCAATCTCTGACAACTGCATCAGAGAGTCTACTCTTTGGCTCAGTGGTTAGAGCATTGGATTTTTATCTGGAAGGACCGGGTTTGATTCCCACAATAGGCGGGAATTTTTTCAGCTATGCTTCATTCCTTTGTTATGACTTTCATGTCTAGGAGCTCTAGGAGCAGTCTGATCAGGGTCCACACTATTTGTCTGTATGCAAAAATAGGCTTGAAATGTTTGCAAGAATATAATCAGCAGACAACATAAACAGACGATATTTTCAGATGCAGGTTTTCTTGGCATTTTAAGGGTTAATTACTACATGGATGAGCTTTACACAGATTCTACTTACCGGTGTGTCAATTAAATTGAGAAGATAGTCTGTGCCCTTGTGTTTGTAGATAAGTGTTGCTGACTGGGCTTTTACAGTAATACCACGTTCACGTTCAACCTGTAACCTGTCCAACACCTGCTCATTCTTTTCTGATTTTGATATCACTCCTGTAATAGTCACAAAATAAAATATTTCATTTTCTTTTCTTTCTTTCAAATAGAAGCATCCTCTATGTGACTCCGTTGCCTGGTAGCGTTAAAAATCTAGATAGATAGATAGAAGCATCAAAGTGGCGAGTGGTTAGTGCTCCCAACTTCGGATCAGGTCCCGGGTTTGAATCCGGCTACAGATGTAATTCAGTTCATGTCTGTATGGCACTCCATTGCACAGAGCCTTGCGTTGTCATCCTTCCATCATCTCGATATTCTTAACCCTTGTCATACTGAATAAATTAAGATGCCATGCCAACTTCCAATTTTCAGCCAGTCAGATTACTTGATTCAGGTTGTTGCTATAAATTCAAATACTTAATGGCAAACAGTGTAGATCCAGATCAGTTTGCAAAGGCAGGGTCATGTATATATATATATCATAATCAGATTTTTGATTAACATGCAGGTACAGGGGCAACATCCATATCAGTGGGCCCCCTTCCAGATAGCTGGCTTGCTGCACGCATGGCAGATCTCACACCAGATCTCCAGGTATGTCTATCATGAGGGTTGATAGCCGAGAGCTTCCACTCTCTGCAGTCCCTCTCTGTCAGCTGCTTCTATGTCATCTTGGGCCTCCCAGGCCCACGCTTTTCCTCAACCTGTATGTGAAAGGCTGTCTTGACTGCACCATTGGAGCGTTCCACATGTCCATACCAACAGAGCCTTCTCCCCTTCAGAATGAGGTCCAGATCCTCAATCCCAAGCTGCGCAAGTAGCTCATTGGATCTGGTGGTGACAATGTCTTGCGGCCTGAGATTGCAGATCTGTCTGATCATTGCCCTGTCATTTCGCTGCAGACCCTGGAGGTTGGGATTTGTCAATGGCCAAGTCTCACTGGCATGGAGCATTGCGCTATGCACACAAGAGCTGTACACATAGCAGCGTGTCTTGAAAGAGAGGTGACGTGAAGAGAGGACTGGTAGTAGCTCCTTGAACTTCTTCCAGGTGGTTTTCACAAGTGTTGTGGTTGAAAGGAAGCAAAAGGAAGCTACCACCTCCAGCTTGTCAGGTCAGACCTGGACTTCCTTCTGTTGTCTGCCGTCCAAGAGGTGTGCAGTTCCCTGGCACCGTGTACATCTGTAGTCAGGGTCCTTTTTCAAGCGCTTGAGCCCACTGCATTTCTTGTGCACCCAGTGCTTGCAGCCACTGCAGAAGATGCTGTTGCTGCCCACTCCAGTGCCACAGACGGCTCATGAAAACTCGCCTGAACTCTGCAGGAGGTCCAGGCACGTACCACAGATCATGATCTTCATCTTTCCTGCATTTACTCTCAGTCCTTTCTTTTCCATTCTTTCTTTCCAAGTCAAGAGCCTCCTGACACATTCCTCGAGCATTTATATCTGGGTTCAGCAGGACACGTGTTTAATAATGTTGGAAGGGACATAAAACACTAAACCATCATCATATCAGAGGCACTTCTAATGAGTACCCACAATATATATTTTCATGGAGAAACAAGAAAAATAATAATTGGCCTCTTATTAGGAGCTATGCCATAACCACACTGGTAGACTCACCCCTTAAAACCTGCATCACAATGATGACGAAGACACACACTTCTGCCAGTAACTATATGTAGTTTTTTTTTTTAATCTTGCTGAACTAACTTGGGCTTTATGAAATTAAGAATATTCGCTTAGTGAAAAGCAACGGCTATTCAGTGACTTCGACCCTCCCTGTTGATATTCAGTAACACTAATAATTTAAGCATCATTGGTCGAAGTATATGCTGTAACTGTAGCATGTATGGAGATTGCATATATAGTGAAAAACAGTACTAAAAATGGACATATTTGATGCACTTAACCCTTGCCTTGCTGAATAAATTGCCACGCCCACTTCTAATTTCCAGCAAATCAGATTACTTGATCCAGGTTTTTGATAGAAATTCACATATTTAATAACAAACAGAGCAGATTCAGGTCAGTTGGCTTCTGAAGAAGAAGCCAACTGATCTGGATCTACACTGTTGGCATGTCGTGTTCAGCAAGAGAAGGGTTAATTTTTTTTTTATGTATCTGGCACTCTTCAAGATTTTGCCATTAACTAGAACAAATGATACAGTAGCAGTTATATGCATTCCTTCATGTTGATGATGTAGAATGTAGTCCTTGAGACTACAACATGGACGTACAGGCTACAATTTTTAGCACATAGGCTGTGGTGCAACATTGCAGAATTGGATATGTGTGATATGTGTTATGTAATTTTAACCCTATTCCTGCTGAGCCCAGATATACCCTGTCTTTATAAACAGTGTAGATCCAAGTCAACTGGCTTCTGATGAAGCCAAATGATCTGGATCTGCACTGTTTGCCAGTAAGTATGTGAATTTGTATCAACAAACTGGATCAAGTAATCTGATTGGCTGAAAATTGGAAGTAGGTGTGACATAATTCATTCAGCTGGACAAGGGTTAGTCATGTATTAGAATGATGCCAGTGGCTGACATTATCATTCTACAAAGAACCAATAATCCACAAATTTACTCACAAGGGTCAGAATAAGAAATATGAAATATCCAGACAGTGAAATTTGTATTCTGATACAGTAAAACAACCCAGCCATAAAATCTTGTCAATCTGTACAGTGAACCCTCGTTACAATGACAGCATTTGTTCCCAAAGACGTTGCCATTAAAATGAATTTGCTGCTGTATTGAATACTTAATGAGCAGATTGATATGTTAGAAAAGTCTTGTTTTGTTCTAATTTCCTCAAAGAACATATGTTTTGGGTATTTGTTAGAATCTCCTCACTGAGGCAATTCTAACAAATATTCAAAACATATGTTTCAAAGTATTTAATACAATATTCTTGCGTAATTTGTGACCCAATGTTACCTCTTTAGAGAAGGTTTTGTAACAGTCAAATTGTCATTATAACGAATTATGTCGTTGTATCCAGTGCGGTATGAAAAGGGCTGACTGTATACATATGTATTATACTATTTAAACACAAGGCTGTTCACCTTTTTACAATTTTAGAGGCATGAACTAGGTAATAGGGAAAATGATCTGCCAAATTTTTAAATTCGAATGCCCCAATGATGAACAACTACATTCTTCTTTATTAACCAAACAGGCATACATGGCTAAAATGAAGTCATATCCTCTGCATTGTATTGACTGTTTATTCATGAGCATTGAAATGAAAACAAAACTAGCATGCATTCATCATTTCTGTTTCCTGGCTGGGTTGCTCTGCTGCAGCAGAATATGAATTTTACTGTCTGGAATTCTGAGCCTTGAAATTTGTGGAAGATCTGATACTTCTGAGTTGCTAGTCTCAACTACTGAAATCATTATAATACCTGGTAAATGAAACGATAATACCCTGCCATCATCCTGTCATGGGCAAATAAATGTCACAAGTTGTGAAATTTGCCCATTAGCCATCCAAAACCAGATCTCTACAGTATCAATGCACATACATGTACCAAGTTTCTTGAAAATCCATTGAAATTTACTGAAGTTATCGTCAGGAAACAAAAATATGGACGTGTCAGGGGCAGATATGTAACTCTGTCAAAATCGACGAAATATGTCCATTAGCAATCCCAAACCAGATCTCCACAATATCAATGTGCATACAAAGTTTGGTGAAAATCCATTAACATTTACTCATTATCATTCTGAAACAAAACTACAGATGGGCGAATGGACGTATGAAAGATGGATGGACATACAGACAGCCAACGTGAAGCCATATAATATTACCCCGCCACTATCATGTAACAGGGTATAAAAATCAACAAACGTCACAAACCTGTCCAAGTCCACAAATTTAAGCTGAAACCCATGCCTCCAAAAACAATAACCTGTACATCCGTGTTGTACATGTGCATCCTCTATTACCAGTGATAATTCTTTATCAAAAGTTATACATGTCCATTTTGCTACCCAATAATGAGCCTAAAACTGGCTGCCTGAAATGCTGGCACACAGAACAGATCTTGATTAAACTCGTCCTAAAGGTGTAGTTTGATCTAAATCTGCACAAGTTTGATCAGGGTCTACGCAATTAGCTTCTAGTCAACACTTCATGCTTTCAGCCTATAATATTTCTAATACGTACAATAGGATACAGTCATTTACAAACAAAGTCCTAAATGTAACCAGTATTAGATTTTACAAAAAGCTTGGTCAGCCCAGGGAGTGGTAACCATTATAGTAGAAATTAAGGCAGCTGTTCAAATATGGGAATAGGCAGGAGACAAGAAGCCTACTTCCTTTATGTTGATTTTTTATAAAATTATTTTGTCAGCCAGATACTACAAGGAAATTTGTTGTCATAAAAAAAATCTCACCAGTGTCTTCAAGCAGTCTGTCCGCTAATGTACTTTTCCCATGATCTATGTGGGCAATAATGCTGAAATTCCTGATCTTGTCCACAGGAAACTGAGAAAGGTCTATTTTAGGTGGATCAACCTATAATGATAAACGTAGATCAACATTATCAACCTTTAAAGATATACATAGACAAACATTATAATACCTTGTAATTTGCCAAGTTTCAGGGTTGAGGAAATAAAATTTTATTACTTGGTCACTGACAAGTGAATGGTCAAAATCTACTTGTCCAACCAAAATTTACTACCAAAATTTAATATTTTTTCTTCTTTCTTGAAGAAATCTTATGATGTGGGTACTCATTAGAACATATGTTGTGGGTACTCATTAGAACATATGTTGTGGGTACTCATTAGAACATGTTGTGGGTACCCATTAGAACATATGTTGTGGGTACTCATTAGAACATATGTTGTGGGTACTCATTAGAACATATGTTGTGGGTACTCATTAGAAGTGCCTCAGTGAGGCACTTCTAATGAGTACCCACAACAAATTTTTACTTCAAGAAATAAGAAAAATATATCTCATTATCTGGATACTCTTCTTAGCTAGAGCTATGATGCCCTTGTCCCAGGACAAGTAAATTGAAATTTTTTTACTTCTCCTCAGAGAAATAGGACGTTGGACAGGGAGGGCTTGGTATTTCCACAGCCCTGCACCAACAGCATGGAGACCTATCACTGCTTACACCATTTGCATATGTATGCCAATTACCATGGAGGAAACCTTGTGCATATAAACAAGGCTTTAGTGTCCAAATAAACACACCTTGCCAGGTAATACAGGTCAGATATGATGACAAAGAACCAGGCATCTCATCAAGGTCTGCTCTGTTTAGCCTGAATCCAGCAATTTACACTTAGAGAAGCACTGTAAAAGCAGTTTTTTTTTATATATATATTTTATTCATACATCAGATGACACTTGGAATTTTTTTTTCAGAGAAAATAAGGCTTGACATTTCATGCAAATTGTCTACCTAGCAGACAATTCACATGAATTGTTGTCTTTATTTTCACTGAAAACTAAACCAAAATCAATCTTAGAATGTCACCTGTCACAAATTTGCTTATTGCTTTAAGTATTAAACATAGAATGGACCCTACAAGCTGCATACACAAGCTTTTAACTGAAGATATCAAGACATGAATGGATTAATTTGATTTTATGATCCAAATGGCAAAGACAAAATTGTGATTATATTTCTTAATTCAATTTCTACATCTATAAATGAACATTTCTAAACTTAAAACAACCTTTGACACACCAGTGTAGACTAAAATCAGCAGATAAACGAATGTGGGTAGTCTAATTTGAGTCTAGACTGGTCTCTAACATAATAAACTAATTAAAAAGTTTCAAATACATGTAGTTATCTGTTGAAATAAATCTCCTTAATTGTCAAAAACTGACAAAATTTGCCCATTAGCAACCACAAACCAGATCTCCACAATGTCAATGCACAAACAAAGTTTGCTGAAAATTCAGTGACATTTACTCAAGTTATCACCTAGAAACGAAACTACAGACATGTGGAGGGCAGATAACTGTCAAACATTGATAAAATATGCCCATTAACAATCCCAAATCAGACCTCCACAATATCAATAAGTCTGGTGAAAATCCATTGACATTTACTGAAAATATAGAATCCGGAAACAAAAATAAGGACAGACAGACTCATGTAAGTATGACAAACTGATGAATGAACTGATGGACAGACACACGGACTATAACACTGTGGGGGTATAAAATACATGTATATGTACTCATACACACTTTCTTATTTCTTTCCAAGCAACTCTGAGCATTCTGTGACAATGGTGTTACACTAATGCTCGGAAATCACAACATTATTAGATAGGGTCCAGTGGTCCACATATGAAAAATGTCCTAAAATATTTGAACACTAATTCAATACTTTTTGGCCTAAATTTTCATTTTATATGCAGTTGTTTCTTAAAACACTTAGTGGAATGGCAAAGTGTGTAGACTCTGATAAGACCTGGGTCTGCACTATTTCCAGATGAGATTTTGTCAGAAAGACTGGTGTACAAAATTTTAGGACATTTACCTTACTTGTGCATTTATTTACCCCATCTATGAAGTCAAGGAACACGATCACTTCACCTATCCAGGTACTAATTACAAAGTGTAGTGTATGTTGCTCAACCGTGAAAAGGCCACCCACTCTACCTACACCACCATAAAAACCAGCTTCTACAGCGTCAGAAAAGATTTATATATATGTACCTACCGGTATTTCATTACAACAGCCACAGTGACAACACCACTAAGGTTGACAAAAATGACACAAACCTTTCTGTGTCTACAACAGAGGGAGCACGAGAACAACCGCCTCCATAACCAAATCTGCTTTCTGTATATATATCCCCCACTGAAATAAAAACAGGTTAATAAGAAATCATCTATGCCATGAGAATATACAATATTTATCATGAAAATCACAGCTCCTGGTAAGGCACTTTTTAACCAGAAAGTAGATACACTGGAAACCCTTTATAAGTTAGCTCATTAGAAGATAGTTTCAGATATGCTCATTAGAAGATAGTTTCAGATATAAGATAATTTAAATGTGGACCCCAAAAGTGTTGTATCCAAGCAAAAATGTATAGATTATATAGAAAAATGACCATTTATGGTAATTTTTCTATATAATCTATACATTTTTGTTTGGCTACATAAGTGTTATATCCAAACAAAAATGTATGGATTATATAGAAAAATGACCATTTACAGTCATTTTTCTATATAGTCTATACATTTTTGTTTGGTTACAACAAGACTCTTTAGCTAACACGTTTTTTGCTTTGGATCCCAGCAATAGTGTTATAAAGAGGTTGTGGTATATTTCTATTATTTATTCATGAAAATATATGTTGTGGGTATTGGGTACTATTACAAATGCCCCACTGAGGCACTTCTAAGGATTACTCATGACATACATGTATGTTTTCATTAAACAATATATACATGTTATTTATCTGGATATGCCTTCTTATCTTGAGCTATAGGATACAAAGACAAAAATGCCTCAGGAAACTGTTCCATCAAGCAACTTTCCTTTGATAAATTCCCATTGCGTCTACTCCCATTTAGTCTACTGTTTTTAATACCATTTCTAAGGGTAATTCCCATTTTGTCTACTTTTTATTTTTTTCTATAAAATGACCAAGATCTGGTCTTAAACTGTTCAGATACACATTCAGTGTTGAACGAGATGGACAGATGTTCTCGTCTGATCTAGGTCTACACTGGTTGATTCTCCTGACAGCCATATTTTCCTTACAAAATAAATGGGGATGGCTAATAAGTAAAACAGGCACACAAACATGACAGAACCAGATAAATTCCTTGTCTGAACCGGGTCTGCACTGGTTGCCTTGCCTGATTACCAAGTTTTCCATACAAATTTTGTAATATAGGTTTATACCACGATTGGGATCTTGAGAAGGCTGCATAGGTGTGAAAATACTCCAGTACATGAAATTAGAATGTGTGAGTAGACAAAATGGGAAACCTTGTCAAAATAGCAGACAAAATCGGAACAGATAAAATAGGAATTAACATTTCCTTTATATTTTCAAAGCCCACTGATTCCACTTTATACTACACATCATCAATTCTGAATTCTATTCATAGTTGTGGTTAAAGGAGATTTTACAAGAGAGAAAACTTTTTCAGTTTTTCGTTTGCTTTCCTGCACACCAAATCCCTTCTGACAAGGTCTCTATTCTAAATTTGTTCCCATCGGGAGCAAATTCTTTCCTCTTAGAACAGACCCCTTCTCAGAAGGAACGTAAATACTCTGAGAGGATTACCTACCTGACAGAATATCTAGTCCCTTAAACCTCAGAAATGATTTAGTAACTATTGTCAAGCCCACTGTAAAAAAAAGGCAGAGTTTACTTTGCACTACCAAGTACAGAATTTCAGAATACAATTATAGATAAGAGAAGTTTCCAAATGAATATTTTTTCTTATTTCTTCATGGAAATGTATGTTGTAGGTGTCCATTAAAGCGCTTAAAGAAAAGAAAAAAAAAAAAAAAAAAAAAAACAGCAATATATGTTTTGGTTTAAAAATTTTATCTAGAGCTGTAATAAACAACTTATCTCATAGCTCTTGATAAGGCGCTTTTTTTCAACCAAAAAGTATCTATGTTTTTTTTATTTCTCGACAAAAACATATGTTGTGGGTACTCATTAGAAGCACCTTGCTGAGGCACTTCTAATGAATACCCACAATATATGTTTTCATCGAGAAATAAGAAAACTATTTATCTGATACCCACTCTTATCTAGAACTATGTTATCTGCAGCTCTGCTTAAAACTTTTTAAAGTAGTCTGGCTGCCTGTTAAAATTTCACCAGTTGAATAAAATATCTGTAATTCATTGGCTACTGATTCAGCCCACTGAGGTGATTCTATTGCATCAGAGTACCCACATGATTGGCACAACATATATGTTTGTGAAGAAAAATATTTTTCTGGATTCTTCAGTTATTTACAGCTCTGACGGAGATAAGCTGTCTGAATATTTTGTCTTTTTAACAAGTGGATTATTGCAGTGGAACCCATAGCTCCACATAAGATGTTTGTTGTTGTTGTTGTTTTTCTCAGCGAAAAAATACCAATATTTTTCTTATTTCTCCATGAAAACACCTGTTGTGGGGTATCAGAGGACCCTGCCAAAGCACCTCTAATGAGTACCTACATTACGAAAACACGCCTATTCAATTATATAGAAAATTTCATCTCCAAAAACTGAAATTTTTCAGATAAAAAAACTCCGATATTTTTCCTATTTCTGCTCAAAACATAGATTGTGGGTACTTGTTAGAACCGCCTCGCCGAGGCAGTTCTAACGAGTACCCACAATCTATGTTTTGAGCAGAAATAAGAAAAATAATGCATACCCCTGTAAATCCCAGTTTTACTATATAAAAGTGGGGTTTAAGGGGGTCAAAATTATATAGGTATGTTTTCGTGATGAGAACATATGTTTTCATTCAGGAATAAGACAAATATCACATGGATACTCCTCTTATCTGGAGCTATGGGAACTGTCTTAAGGTATAAAACTACTCAAGTACAAATGTAGTTACTTTGCCAAATGTTTATAAGTTCAATAAGGTTAAACCACTTGTCAGCTTAACCAAACCCCATCTTGCTTTTAATCTTGTAACTGATTCTTTTCAACCGTTCACATTTTCACTTTCCTTTAATTTCACAATTTCATCTTTCTTAGCTCCAGTATCACACTCACATGGTAAAAGTCCTAGCAATGGGTTCAGTATTGGGATTATTGGAAAAGATGACGTGACATCATCCCTCTATGAACGGGTAACTCACACGGATCAACGGCCGACGCATACATGTAGCATACTATATAGAATATATGTCAAAAGCTTCCAGTCCTTTATTTTGACTTACAATTTTTTACTTAATTACATGTGATATTTGAAGACATACTATAAAACAATCATATTTTGCTATTTTCTTATATTTTTTTCTTAATTTTAAAGTTATAAATCAGTACATCCGAAATGCATCTTGGACAATTTTAGCTGATAAGAATATTCAGGGATTTGCTTGGTTTTTAAGAGGAATATATTGCATTATTTTCTTTTTCACAACTTGGATGAAAATGTATTTTAAAATAATTATTATATAGTTTTAAAGTAAATTCATAAAACATATGTCTTAGTTGATAAACACCATTTGAACTGTACGATTATTCATATTAATCACAGCAGTTACTATACGTCTTCCTAATCTGTTCTTTGGTACTAAAACCACTGTACTGAAAACATATGCTCACGAAAAACAAAACTATTTCCAGTTATTTTATATTAAAAATCTTCCAATTTGGATACAGAATTTTGTTTAATAGAAAGATTTTATTAATTAGAAAATGAAACCTGCAATGCAAACTACCGGGTACTATGACCTTATCTTAAAATACATGTAAATTTTTATTTGTTTAGAATACTGCATCCTTCTAACCACTCATAGTCATTGTATGTTTATTGCTGTGAAGAAATTATGCTTTTTATCCATATTATTCGTGTTTGAAGCCATATTTCTGTACCTTTTCTATGTCTGCCTGTCTACTCTGTACAGGTGAGATTACCTGTATGATCTGCAAAGGCGTCATAGCCATCTTTTCTGATAACTGCTATTAACCCTTAAAGCGCCAAGAAAACCTGCATCTGAAAATGCTGTCTGTTTATGTCGTCTGCTGAATATTCTTGCAGACTTTTCAAACCTATTTTTGCATACAGGCAAACAGTGTGGACCCTGATCAGACTGCTCCTAAAGGAGCAGTCTGATCTGGGTCCACACTGTTTGCAAAAATGACTTTTAAAATCACAAGCAGATGACAAAGCAGACAACAATAGTTGTGACTGGCGCTTTAAGGGTTAAAGGAAGATAGATAGCTTAAAGACATAGGCAAAATGAGATAAAAGTGGTACCACTCACTAATGATTTTATTGCCCCTACTTAGATGCTATGCAAGGTAGATCAAAGACATGGTGATTATGAATTGCCTCCTATATTGTGGTTTATCCTAATCTCTAGACTTATCTATTTTTCTTTAAATACTGAGATGATCAAATGCTGTCTGAACATCAATGAGTGGCTAAATTAAGAAAACTTGGATGGACCACTAAAACTGTTTACAAGCCCATTCTTCAGAGATATGCTGATGTATATCTCTGATATAAGGGTTCAAAGGAGGGCCTTGAACTACTCTTGGTGGTGGTGTTTATCTTGTGCATATAGATACCATTCCAGTAAATATGTTTGAAAGCATGTTTTATAAATGGGGAAAACAATATAACAAACCCTGGGTATACTAAAGGCAACCAGTAGTCAAACCATACACTCTGAAGGGAGACCAGCTTGTGGTTGAGACCTCCTCAAAGTATTTTGAATTTTGACTTGACCAGCAACCTTGACTGGAAGACACAGGTGGATATAACTACGGTCCAACAGTGAACTTTGTTTTCTATGATGCAACCTCTGATCAGTGAGCAGTGAACAGAAAAATAAATCATGCACACATTGCCATGGTTCCCTCAAACCTGGAATACTGTTTTATAATATGGAACCCTGACAGAAAAGAACAGTTCCAGAAGGTGGGCATGGAGCAACAAACAGCAGCAAGATTCATAACCAGATGATACTGAAACACCAGCTCCATTATATCTATGCTTGAGCACCTCAACCTGGAAACTTCTGGCAAAGGAAACCAAGAGTTTTTGAGTTTTTAATGAGTATGACATAATCTCTGATATATGTTGACCTCAATTTAGGTTGTCAGTGATTGTGATACCAAGGTATTTGATGGACTGAACTGTTCTGACTGTGCAGTGTATAATGTAGTGATCCTGGGTTGACAGGATCCCAGTTACCCGGAGACAAGCTGAAATGTTCAGAGACTACATGTCAGTAGCCACCCAGGATGTAGATGAATAGAATCTAGACTTGAACACATGCTCTATCTGTTACTAGAAAGTTTCTATCCATACCAGCCTTCTGTGTTGGGTCTTCAATGTCACAGAGCCATAAACAAAGGTAATTTCTTAAAATACTACAATAATTACGACTTGACTAATGCCATTCATAAATCTTGAAGACTCTATCAGACCATCCTCAGATCTAAACAGCGGAGAACATTATAGAACTCACTCCCTCTGCAATTCAGAACCCATAATCTAAAGAAATCCAGAAGCCATCCTGTGGTTCCCCGAGTTCTCAGACACCATCTATAATAGCGAGCACAGCTCGCGACGCCCAAAGCACGTTGCGAATGAAGTGAGCTCTATAGTAGAGAATATGATCAAGGAAAAGTAACATACAATGATATATACTTTCAGAAGAAATTGCTCTGACCAATATTTTCTTCCCGGAAGTTGTCACTGGAAGATGGCTCTACTGGGGCGGACTTGATTTTACCGCTAGTCATAAAATTTGGGTCTCACTAATAAGCCTCATGAAGTGACAAGAAATGAGTGTCAATAAGTGTCACGAACATATTTGCTGATTATTTTCATTATTTATTATTGATTTACATATATTTTTATATACTGATATTCATTCTTTAATGATGCTGTGAAGGACTTTTGAAAGGCTACAGATAGGTCTGTGCTGTGCTTGCATTTAGGCTAAGCCTATTTTCATATTAGCGAGCACAGGACGCGCGGAGCACGTTGCGAACAAAGTGAGCTCTATGGTAGAGAATATGATCAAGGAAAAGTAACATACAATGATATATACTTTCAGCAGTAATCGCTCTGACCAATTTTCTTCTGTTTTTTCTTTCCGGAAGTTGCCGGACTTGATTATGGGTCTCACTAATAAGCGTCATGAAGTGACCAAATGCGTGTCAATAAGTGTCACGAACATATTTTGCTGATTATTTTTATTATTGATTTACATAATATTTTTATATAGCCTAGACTCATGGGTTTTGACGCAATTAAGCATTATTTGACATGTCATTAATTTCACATACAATTCCCAGTACATTTGTTTTGTATAAGACAATTATGGACTTCTAGAACACAGGGTTCACACTAGAATTTTTTTTTTCTTTCGCCACCGTTTTCGCCAATTTGATTTTTTTTGTGCCATTTTCTTTAACTTTGAGCCAGATTTTGAGCCAAATTTTGGCCATTTTTCGCCAAAGAATAATCTTGTCAGGAAAAAAAGGTGTTCATTTACTGATTCCTTTCACAGTAGATTCAAGAATCAGTAAAGTGTGAAATGTGTGGGGGACTTGAAATTAATTCTCACACTGATTTTTAAAACTTCTGCTGTTATTAATTAATTACAAGTCTTTGTTTTGCATATCGAATGTTGAAGACACAAAAATAGAACACTTTACATGGAAACGAAAGTTCTGAAAAGTGCTGTATAAGCCAATAAATATAATGTTATTAATGTATTATACTGTAAGAGAATAACGTAACAATATTCATTTGTACCCTGATAAATGCGGGGTAAGTTTCCTACACAGCAGGTTTTACTGTTTTAAGGGAGCTAACTGCAACTGACTTAAAAGGGAGTTTATTGCAATTGCTTTACAAGTCAGGTCAATGCAAAATGGAATGGGGAACAGCATTTATTTTAGGAATCGTGCCAATAAAAAGAGGGGGCATGCTTATATAATAAGCGGTTAACCAGTACACTGAACACCCTTCCGCAAGAAACTTGTAACTGCCAATCTTGAAGCAGTGGAAGGAGCGAATGACCATAGCAAATACATGTGTTTCATGATAAATCGCTACAATCTATGGGGATTGAATGCGCGATCCGGATGATCGGGGACTAATGTGTCCGCCTCCGAGGCATTATTCATGTTTTTTTGTTGTTGTTTTTTTCGGGACAATGTTCGTTGATCGCCAAATAAAATTAAGGCTCATAAGAAAGTACCGAAACATGCTTAATTAAAGTCGGCACTGTCAAAGTGTACTTACCGCTTTAATAAGCCGAACCGATTAATGACAACAATTATTTCTCATGTAATCAATTGGTTTTCCATCTTTGTGTTTGACAAAGGGTTCCACGTGATTACATTCTGGGTAAATTTCCGTGAAGTAGGCGATGCAACTCTGACATTAATTCCTGATTGGTAGTTTCGGCAGAGCGTCATGATTATTGAGGACGAAAGGCGTGGAAAGTGGGCGGTGCTACTGTCAAACTGCGCATCACTGCACGTGACCTTATATCGCTTTCATCACATTCGGGTTAATTTGATCAGGTACCGTTTTCTGACCGATAATTGACTTGTTAATTGGCGAATTATACAACCAAGGAAGGTGCGATAGACACGCGCGACAATTATATACAATGTAGCTCAGTAGCAGGTAATTCAGGCGATATTTTTTCGCCACTTGTTTTTGCCAATCTATGATTTTTTTTTGTGCCAAATTTTATTTTTCTGCGCAAATGGTGACAATGGCGATCGGTAACGTGAACCCTGAGAACATTATTTAATATCATTAAAATAAGTTTGCATCAACTGCCTTCATAAAAATTCCAAGTGAAATAGGACCATCATGGTGATTGTCATTTTGGTTTACACTCATATGACATGACGCATCTAATAGGCTGCTATTTTTCTTGTAAGACAGAAATTTAAGTTTTACAATAATACCAGGACCATGTTCAGGGAGCATCATTTGTCTGTTTTAACAATATAAAATGACAAGAATCACTGTTGAATGACAACTGTATATATTTTAAAAATCTGACCTCATTTGCAAATTGCCACCATTTTTATGTCTCAAGTTTTAAGGGGTAGGGTAACTGAAGTGCTTGTTTTTCCTGCTTGCTGTACAAATTCACCACATGTCTTAATAAAATTTGTTCTAAATAGATTATTTATTGTCAGCAAAAATATTTTTCTTCAAATTATTTATGCCTGGCATCAAACAAACACACAGAAAATTACTTTATGAATTTCTCTTTTTCCAAAATATTTTCATATAAGACCTTACATTTTTTTGAAAAGTAATATTGTGTATGCAATAGCATTTAAACCATATACCATACTTGTGAATAAATGCATCAGATGACATTGTAACAGACAAATATGTTTGTTTCAGATGTAGCTGATGCAGCTTTAAAGTTTTGTGCTTCAATTCAAAGGAAGAAAGTGCTTTAAGCATTTCTTTCAAAATGTTGAGTATTCCAGGTTACATGGTTGTAATTTTCAAAGAAGATCCTAGAATTTCTACTTAAACACCTAGATGGACGGGCAGGAGTAATCCTTGGAAAAAATCAGTTGGATTATTGGATATTGGAAAATCCAACTAATTCCAAGTTGGAAAAATGGGGGTGTATTCCTTGGATTTTTTACCTGTTGGAAAAAGTTTTGTAGACAGATTTAATTAATTTAAGCATGTCGGAATATGCATCACCTTCATCATGTTTTCAGCTTTGGAAAGTCTTATTTTTCAAAACTATTTTGTCTTCTGATAAAAGAATGCAAATATGACTGTACATTTTTTTTTTTTTTTTTTTTTTTTTTTTGATGTTTTCTCTCTCTCTCTCTCTCTCTCTCTCTCTCTCTCAGGAATCATCATTAAAATATGTCTGTGTTATTTTGATCCCCTCAAACCCCACTTTTATATAAAAAAATGGGGTTTGCAAAAGTATAAATTATTTTTCTTATTTCTGTGTTTTCATAATGTGTAAGACTACTTTTTTTTTTGGGGGGGGGGAGGGGGGGAGGGGGGGGGGGGGGAAGGCAAATAGCATATTTAGGTTTTAAAAAAAAAAAAATTCTAACCTGTTTTGTATTTTTTGAAAAGAGATCAGATTTTTTTCTTTCTCTCTCTCTTTTTTTTTTTTTTTTTTTTTTTTTTTTTTTTTTTTTAATTTATTTATTTATTTATTTTTTTTTTTTTTTTGAAAATATATAACAGTGAAAAAATACATGTAATAACACCCTGCAACAAATGACACAAAAACAGTCTGATCAGAATCTACATTATGCCTGACACCCTTCTTGCAGTTTTTAGGCACATCAATCAACAGATAGCCAAATTGCCTTGTTCAAATTTAAGAACAAGTATGGTTAAGAGTTATGGTGTCCCAATTTTAACATTTTGCATGCTGGGTAAAAACTTCAGCAGATGACATTTTGAAATATATTTCTTACTTTACCCAGAAAATAAGATCTGACACCCATGCAAATATTTCAACCTGTTGTCTAATTTTACCCACAGTGCTGAGCGTTAAATTTTTTTTTTTTTTTTTTTTTACTGACTAGGATATTTTTGCATTCCCTTCTGACATTAAGTCGACTTCATAAGATTTATAGTGGATAAATTTTATTATGTAAAGAACTCAAATTCAAATTTGTAACTGTATCTGATATGACCTGTCAGTCACCTGTCAGTCATCTGATAATACCTGTCATTCATCTTGAATATCACATTAGCCAAAAACATCTGACCAATGAAATTGCACAGCTGAAAAGCTCTGCCTTCCATTTGTTAAAAAAAGAAATCTGCAAGCAAAGCCTAATTAGTATTCCAAATAAATAGTATATATATTTTTTTTTTTTTTCAGTTTTGCAGCATTCACTGTTAAAAAAAAACACCACAAAACAATAACAAAACAACAAAAAAAAACCTGAAAAAACAACAACAAAAACCTTGGTATCAAGTGAGTCACTGGAAGAAACAAGGATTGGAAGAGGTAAAAAAAATACAGTTAAACAATTGTGACATATAGGCAACACAAACATTATTGTGTGTGTGTGTGTGTGTGTGTGTGTGTGTGTGTGTTTATTTAACATACAACTGAAATGAATTATTAAAATACATAAAATTAATAATACATTTATTGGAAGTGTAATAGCTCGGATTGTCTAGGCTAGGTAGAACTTACCCATACTACGGCACTCCGAACCATATATGCAGAGCAAGCAGTCAAAGGGAACCAGTAGAATACTTCGCGTTGTGTTTCAATATAATTCTCCCTGAAATTGCTTGCACTCAGTTAAAGATTCGCATCTCTGGATGTGGTGATACGGGGGTGAAAAGACCATCAATGCAAGTTTGCTATATTTTATTACAAGGAAGTAAAGGCAATAGATATGACATTTGGAAACGTTTATGATACGTAATGGTGTTGAATTTAATCATTTCAGTTACTGTAGAATTATAAAATGGATTTTAACTTATAGGCCTTCAGTCATATTTCACCCACCTATATAAAACCTGTATGTTCCGTGCGATGATTACGACGGATGACGGGTTTTAGCTGACTTCGATGAAATACCAACTAAACATCTATAAGTAAACACAAAGTTAATTTGAATGGTGTAGGAAAACAGACGTTTCCCGAGAATCCAAGTATCGCTACCAAAATGATAAGTACTGTCCCTTATAATGAATAAAATAGCTGGAAGTGATCAATGCAACTAGAATACGGAACAACAGCATTCATAGTTACATTAATAGCCACAAATGATGGCAAAACATCTTGAAATTAATAAATTAGCCACAAGGGAGGCAACTAATGCCCATTTAAACGTTATGAAAACGTTTCAAGCGGAATGCATAAATAGGACTGTGAGAGCAGCGGGACTTGGACAATCCGGACTTCTGCATGTAAACTATGACCACACGCAATAACACAGGAAAATTCTGCCATAGAGTTAGAATCTTGTTAAATGAAAGATAAATAAACTTACAAAGCAGCCATAGTAGTTACAAACTCTGAGATAACACCTTAGACAACAACGAAATTAGATATGATATCATATTACTGTAAAATACATGTGCACAGTTCATCTAAGGTGTACCGTTATGCATGCGTTATTGCAGAATTTAACTTACAGAGGTTTATTAAGCATTATAAACATAGTAAATAACTCGTTTCTACTACACTCCTCCCGCCTTAAGAAAATATTTTCAGAATTAATGGAGGAAAATATTTTTCTAAGTTGGCAGTAGTAGAAACTAAATTATGGAATGTTCATGAGTATTACTAATTGAAATAAATAAATAAATAAATGAATAAATTCATGTAACATATCTTCACTTTCAGGCTATTACCATCTTCATGAGTGCCAGGACTGGTCCATGCATACATATATAAACACGTACATATGCACATGATTATATCTGTACTTAAATGTATATATTTATAAACATGAACATATCCGGAGACCCATGAATGAAGGATAATAGAACAAATCACTTTTTATTTTATTTCTATTTAGGGAAGAGCACTCTTCTTCTTTTCTCAGGCCTATCCCACATGTTGGTGTCTTTAACAACTTGACCTTCCCTAATTTTAACAATTTCATCTCTGCATACTTTCTTTTTTATATCATCATTTTCCCACTCTGGTAAGTGTTTGCATTTTGCTGCTTCTACTTCTCTCCTTTGCATGGCCAAATGCTTTTGTACTTCCTTCATGTTTTGTCTATCTTTCAAATTTCCATACTGATACGGAAGCTTATCAAAAGGATCAATAAATTCACGATTAGAAACTATTTCACTGTTAACTTCATGGTGATCCTTCATTGTTTTTAAGTGAGCCCTCAGATTTCTTCTAGTACCGAACTTTTTCTCACAGCTGCACTTATATAATGTTTTATTTTCGATGTGCACAGTATTCCAGTGGTTCATGAAGGTTCTAAAATTGTGGGAAGGTGTTTCACCACAAACCGGCACCACACATGGCGTTGGTACTCTAGGCCATATTGGTCTGTTTTCATACTGGAAGTGGGTAGCTTCCTCATCAGCAATGTGGATATCTAAGTCCATTCTGCAAAATATATATAAGTATTTGCAGATGACTGCAGTGGGAGAAATATATTATAAGTTGACTTCTTGGCCCAACGCTTGACTTGTTGAATCTTCTTGGCTCATACATTGCAAAGGTCAGCATTGATTATAGATGGTGAAATGTCTTAAAATATTTAATACTTATTTAATATTTCAATAAATGTTATCTATTTACAATTTACTTTTACGTAATGGCTTTTATTTTAAGTATTCTTTATATAGCCAATTTTTATATGAGAGTTTTATATATATTTACATTTGTATTAACTTCTGTAGATATATTTTATACATATATCTTATCATAGATTGATTAAGACGGAGACCAAATTTGCTTTGGTTTTATCTTGCGCTCCCTTCGGGAACGTATGACGGGCCTTTGTGAGTGTGCAGCTGCTTGCAAATATTCCGTATCTACATTCCTGTCAGCATCTAATGTCTCTTCAGTACTTTCATTTATTTGTTCATCTTCAGTTTCCCCATTTACAGAAAGCCTGGCCTGATCATTACCCTCACTTTGTACTAGCCAATTTCTTGGTTCAGTTTCTCCCTCATAAGGTTTTATATGGTCAACATGAACATTGATTATGGGCTTATCAGGTGCTTTTTGAATGGAGTATGTTGTTTCAGAAATTTGTTTTATTACCAGGTAAGGCCCTGTCCATCCAAGATTTAGTTTCTGATTTGCTGTCGGAGGATACCAACGCCATACCCAGGCCCCTTCTTGGTAATTTCTAGGTTTAAGCCCCCTATCATAATAAAACTTTTGTCTTTTTGCGGCTATGCCAAGATTTTTAAAAACAAACTGATGTGTAATTTCCATAGCAGACTTAACCCATTCAATGTATTGTATGGGGCAGACATCTTCTAACGAATTCGGTGGTGGACCTACCATTAATTCAATAGGGCACGTTATTTCACGCTGTAGAAAAATCAGATTTGGTGTGCATCCAGTGCTTTTGTTTTGAGTAGCACGATATGCCATTAGAAGATAAGGAAGGTAATCATCCCAGTTTCTGGGATTTTCTGTTGCAAATATCCTAAGCATTTGTTTAAGTGTTCTGTTAAAACGTTCTACTAGTCCGTCTGAATTGGGTCTATACGGAGCTGTACGAGTTTGATTTATTTCGAACTTATCGCACAGTAGTTTAAACAATTCAGATTGAAATTCTCTACCTTGGTCTGTATGAATTTGCCTTGGACACCCAAATTTAGTGAAAAACTCAGTGACAAGTTTATCAGCTACTGTTTGTGCGGTGTGATTTGGGACTGCCCACGCATCTACCCATTTGGAAAAGTATTCTCCTAAAACAATTATGTATTCATTGCCATTTTCGGAAATTGGTAACGGACCAAATATGTCAAGAGCAACGCACTGCATTATCTCATTAACTCTAAATTGTTGAAGCGGTGATTTTCCAAGCCCTGGGCCTGGTTTTGCTCGCGCACATAGGTCGCATGACTTTATCCAGCGTTCCACATCTGCTTTCATGCCAGGCCAGTAAAAGTAGCGCTTTAAATATTCTAATGTCCTGTCTCTACCAAGATGACCTGAAGTTGGCTTCGAATGAAGATTCGTAAATACAATTTTCTTGATTGATTCAGGTGCCAATAGCTGAAAAATAGTGCTGCCCTTGGAGTCTTTCCAATTTCGATAGAGGATCCCATTCTTTACTTCTAGGCTTTCCCATTGGTGCCAGAGTGTTTTCAAGGCCTTGTCAGTTTGGTCTATTTCTCCTAGAGGCGGCTTTTCTTCTTGTCTTTGTTTACTGTCAAGGACAAATTTCAAAGAGGAATCTTCTCGTTGTAGTTGCTGGAGTTCTTCTTGACTCCACGAAGGCAACCAGTTCGGTTCATTCATGTCAAGCTCAGTTCCCGCGGTTTCTAACAGTGGGCTGATAAGTGACAGGTAAGACAAAATACTGTCTTTGGTCTGACTAGCTGCAGAGGGTGCGGCTGTCTTCTTATCAATAGGCCCCGGCGCGAGACTAGAAGGGCTATCAAGTGACATGTAGGAGCAGCCAGCGTCCTTGGTCAAATCGGTCGTGGGGACCGAATTCTCGACATCGGACCCTTCATCTTTGTCTTTCCTAACTTCCCTTAATGTTAAAGAACAGTCTTGACAAGAACCATTTGGGCACCTTCGTTTAGGTTTCCTTGAGAGACAGTCAACGTTTCTGTGTTGTCTTCCCGGTCTGTACTGAATTTCAAAATTGAATGTTCCGATTATGCTTAACCATCTTGCAATTAAACCTTCTGGTTCCTTGAAATTTCTCAACCATACCAATGGTGCGTGATCAGTTCGGATTATAAACATCTGTCCTAGGAGATAATGTTTAAAATGGCTCATGAATGTAACTATTGCGAGAAGCTCTCTCTTGGTAGTACAGTAATGTTGCTGAGCGGGATTCAACGTCCGACTGGCGTAGGCTATAACCTTTTCTTCGCCATCCTGTATCTGGGATAGAATTCCACCAATACCATATAGACTTGCATCTGTGTCTAATAAAAAGATTCCCGTCTCTCTTGGAAATGCTAATATAGGCGCCTTAACTAGACACTGTTTTAGCAGTCGAAATGAATTCTCACATTCGTTGTTCCAACTAAACCTTGCAGGCTTACGTGTTAATTTCGTAAGTGGCTTTGCGATTTCAGCAAAGTTTGGGATAAATTTTCTATAATATCCCATTAAACCTAAGATAGACCGAACTTCAGTTTTATTACTTGGAGTTGGCCAGTTTTCAACGCTTTCGATTTTAGATGGATCACACGTGATCCCTGCGTTTGATACGACATGACCAAGGTAGGTAACGGTTGTGCAAAACAACGAGCACTTTTTAGGTTTCAGTTTCAGATTGGCTTCCTTTAATCTCTGAAACACGTCTTTTAGGTTTTCAAGTGCTACATCAAACGTGTGGCCTAAGATGATGATATCATCCAAGTAACACAAACACTTATGAGGTGTAAGATTGATTAAGACTTTCTCCATTAATCTTTGAAAAGAACCCGGCGCATTTGTGAGTCCAAAAGGCATTACTTTGAAGTGAAATAAGCCTCTATTCGGTGTTACAAAAGCTGTTTTCTTCTTACTCGCTTCAGACATTTTTATTTGCCAATATCCACTCGCTAGATCTAAAGTGCTAAACCACATTGACCCTGATAAAGAGTCTAGTGTGTCATCAATTCGCGGAAGTGGATATGCGTCTTTAAGGGTCACAGCATTTAGTTTTCTAAAATCGATGCAAAAACGACAGCTACCGTCTTTCTTTTTTACCAAACAAATAGGAGCCGACCATGGACTATCGCTGGGCTCTATAATGCCATCAGCTAACATTTTATCTAACTCTTGATCAACAGCGTTACGCTTAAAAATTGGAATGCGTCTTGGTGGAAGTTTGATAGGTTTATGAATGCCTGTATTAATTTCATGCTCAACGATGTGAGTTTGTCCTAATTTTCCATCAGGTTGCATGAATATATCTTGATACTGTATAATCAGTTGTCTTAGTCTCTGTTTTTCTTCACATGTTAGTTCAGAAGACGCGTTTTGTATTAGCGGCTCTAAATGTTCAGGGAGATCTAATATTTCTGGTTTGTTTGAGTCTTTATTTTCAGAATAGTAAACACTATCCACTTTTTCTAGACTTCCAATAAAAGCATTCTGATTTACTTTGACGGATTGGTCACTTAAATTCAATACAGACATGATAACTTCCTCGTCGTTAGGATTTACTAATGTTTTAGCGATTAAACAGCCTTTATGCAAAAGATATTTTGATGGCTCAACTACACTTAAGCTTTCATTTTTGATGCATGGTTGTTCAATTGTAGCTTTGAGGAAGGTCTCAGCATTAGGTTTGATAAGGACTGTATCTACTGCTTGAATTCGTGCGCAAGTATGTGTATTTTGTTTATATATTTTAATCTTCCCTAGGGATGTTTTTAATATCTGTTTCTTTATCTTAATCTGCCCATCATATACTGTTAGGAAATCTATCCCAACAATTCCATCAATACCCTGTATGTTTGCTATGATAAATTCCTGATGAAATTTATGCCCATCACTTTCAAATGTTATATCAGTTTTTCCACAGGTTTCAATATAACTTCCATCAGCTGCCTTAAGTTTGACATCATTATTCGTTCTGTTTAAACATACTACTGACTGAAGTTTGAGGTACATTTTAGTTGACAGTATAGAATATGGAGAACCTGTGTCTAGCAAGAGCTTGCTGTTGGTGCTCAGTAAATCTGCATGTAAATATAAACATGAGTTGAGAGAAGTGTTTACATTAATCTCTTCAGATATGTTGTCAGTCATATTCAAGACAGTTGTGGAATCACGACTGTTTGCATTCTGGCTAGTTTTTGTCTGATTAATATTTTCTTTTCTTTGATTTTCACTTTTCGCTTGACTGTTGCAATCTGGTGCCTCAGATGGGGTAATAATTATTGTGGGTATGGGGCATTTTATGTCACTGGCTTGTGATGTGATTGCATATGATGGTTGCAATTTCTCATCTTTATCAGCTTTGTTCTTTTCATCATATTGGCGTATAAAACAATTATCCACTGTGTGGTTTCTGCGTTTACAGTATGTACAAAACATTCGCGTTTGCCTTGCATTTCTATTAGAAAAAGACTTTGGTTCAATAGAACTCTGATTCCTATTTTCTTGTTGTCTAGTATTACATAAGTCTCTATCTACAGAAGGACTTCTGCTTCTTTGATTACGGTTAGCAGTAAATGTATCTAATTTTTTATCTATCAGCTGACTGATTTGATCTATTGTTAGATCCGGTTTGCAGTGTTGATTACTGGTGTTGCTTATGATTGGTGCAATTCTTTCTTGTTCAGGTACTGGTTTCTTAACCCTATCTATAGAACCTTCGAGTGCCTCGTATTCTGTTGCTAACCCGATTGCCTCATGTAGTGCTTTAGGATGCCGAAATTGAACATGTTTTTGTAGTTCATGACTTCCGAGTCCATTGATAAACTGATCAATAACATGTACTTCTAATTGAGACAGCGTTAAATTAGGATAAGCTTTCTGAGCTAATTTGTTTAACTCATACCCATAATCGGATACACTTTCTCCTTTTTCCCTTCTACGATATCTGAACTGGCATCTGTATGTGACCTCTTTTTCTTTGGGGTCATACCGGTCTGCCAGAATACTCTTTAGTGTACCATAATTACAAAGTTGGTATACTGTCAACCCACTGAGTAATTTTTGGGCTTCTCCCCTAAGACATATAGATAACATTTGTGCCTTTTGTGGCTCTGACCACAAATTATAACTGGCACATTGTTCAAAATGAACTATGTAATCAGACCACTCAGTTTTTCCTGATCCATCGAAAGTTTCTGGTAATATTTCCTTCTTGTTTATGATTGGGTGGTGACTAGTTTGTGATACACTAGTTGAGGTGTGTGTAACAGGTGTTGTATTTCCTTGCCCACAATTCACCATGGCGGCATTCTGTTGTGATACGTTTGCAGTACATTGCCCTGTATTAATACCTTGCGGATTAAAACCCTGTGTGGTTGATGCATATATTGCGGGCAACGCTGGTGTAAGGGTTACATTGGCATGACTGTTTCCAGTCAAATTATTTCTGTTTTGCTGTTGCGGTGTCATTGCTTGATTAGTCGGTAAGTTTATTGTTGGTAATAAACTGTGCGATTGTGGCGCAAACGACTGATAGTAGGAGAAAGGCATTTGCCTGTGCTGTTGTGGATCTGTATTTGTCATGTCCACAGCAGAAGTCATTTTATAGGATCCTTGAAGCACGTTGTTATCCATTGATGTAAGTGGCTGGGTTTCTGCTACGTTTTGTAGCCTTGAGGTAATAAAGTTTGTCTGGGGTAATGAAATTACAGCTGGGAATCCCGTAGATATTTGATTTGATGGCTGTGTCACCAGAATGTCTCCTGAATGCAATTTGCTATTTGAACAGTGTGTTTGCTGTTGCCTTGTATCCACGACGCTAGCAGAGTAACCAGTAGCTCTGTACATTTCGGATGAAGGTGTTCGTACATTCTTATTTTGCCCTTTCTGTATAGTATCCCAAGGATTATTACCGCTTGGCATTGCCAAGTGAGTCGGTGTAACTTGTTGTGTTTCTAACATTGCAGATGTAGGTTGGAAATATGCTGGCGTTGTCTCACTTGTATTAATGCATCCTGTGGTGAGTTGTGTGGAAAGCTGCTCTGCGGCCGATGCTATCGAGTGTTTATGCACGTCAGCATGTAACATTAAAGGATCAGTTGCCTGATTGGAATGTTGAGTAACATATGTTGCTGGCACTTGGGATAGTTGCATTTGGTATGATGGATATGGCAAGCTAACTATTGCAGGTACATCAAAACCAGAATAGCGTGTCTGTTGCTTTTGTTGTAACATTCGATGTTGTAACTGAGTTGTATCCTGTTTTTCTAGTTTTGACTGATCTGTTACTGTGTGTTCAGCTTGATGATGCTGAAGAACAAGGCATTGCATCTGTTCTTGCATTTGTAAGATTTGTTGTTTCATTTGTCTTTGTGTCTCTTGCATTTCTTGATGCATCTGTGTTCGTAGCTGCAGCAGCAGTGATGCAATATCCTCTGTAGCATTTGCATTACGAGTTTGGTTTACATAATTTTCTCGGCTTGTATTTACATGTAAAGCATGTCTCTTCTCTGTAGGCGTCATGACCGATATGCAGTTTGGATTTGTGTATATACTAGGGACATTCTGCCTACTTATATCGGCAAACATAGAAGCTGAAGATTCTTGAAATGTATCCAATTGATCTGAACCTATCAGTTTTGTATATGTGTTTGGAAATGAGCTCTGCGTCATATTAAAGTGACTTCGATTTGAAGTCAGAGCTGCATGTACATTGTTGGTCTGATGGTCCAGATTTAATGGTAATGTGCCTGGTTGTGAATTCATGTCACATACATAATGTTGTGATAATTCAGACTCTAAGTCATATCCTCTTGAGGCGTTTGAGCTACGGTTGCCTTCAAACAGATACTCTTTTGGAGTTAATGTGTGTGCAGGAGACCGCCTATTTGAATGCTGTGAAGTGTGTGTGCTCCCTGAATATGGCTCAAATCCTGCTCTTGACCCCTTAGAAGCCAAGCTAGACAACGGCCCTGTACTTAAAGGACCTGGGTCTCTACCACCTGGGGTTGAAAAACCTATAGGTTCAATATGTAATTCCCCGTATGCTGTTGCATTATAGTCACTGTAGTTTCCCACATTTGTAGTCCGACTATCATGTGTTGAAACTGGAAGTAATTGATTGCCTATGTCATTACTTGGCATGAATGTAACAGATTTTCCTTCATGTGTTTCCATATTTAATGACTTGTTTTACTTTGGAATATGATGCTTATTTCCATTAAGTATGATTTCTTCCTTACGGCGTTTTGAAGTCACTCTAACAACTTTGTGTTATGCTTATCTTGAATGCTACCTGAATGAACTTACTCATTGAACTGTAAGTTATAATCTGTTGAACTTACTCTTTGTACTGTAAGTTAAATATATTGGCTAAACTTACTCTTTGAACTATAGTTAAACATTGCCTGAACTTACTCTTTGTACTGTAAGTTAATATTGGCTGAACTTACTCTTTGTACTGTAAGTTAATATTGGCTGAACTTACTCTTTGTACTGTAAGTTAGCTATTGCACATTAAACGTGTTCTCTGCTTAAAAATTATAACAAAATTTCAATTTCAAATTTATCATCAATGAATTTCACAAACCCGCGTTAACCACATCCTGGTCACGGCACCAATCTGTAATAGCTCGGATTGTCTAGGCTAGGTAGAACTTACCCATACTACGGCACTCCGAACCATATATGCAGAGCAAGCAGTCAAAGGGAACCAGTAGAATACTTCGCGTTGTGTTTCAATATAATTCTCCCTGAAATTGCTTGCACTCAGTTAAAGATTCGCATCTCTGGATGTGGTGATACGGGGGTGAAAAGACCATCAATGCAAGTTTGCTATATTTTATTACAAGGAAGTAAAGGCAATAGATATGACATTTGGAAACGTTTATGATACGTAATGGTGTTGAATTTAATCATTTCAGTTACTGTAGAATTATAAAATGGATTTTAACTTATAGGCCTTCAGTCATATTTCACCCACCTATATAAAACCTGTATGTTCCGTGCGATGATTACGACGGATGACGGGTTTTAGCTGACTTCGATGAAATACCAACTAAACATCTATAAGTAAACACAAAGTTAATTTGAATGGTGTAGGAAAACAGACGTTTCCCGAGAATCCAAGTATCGCTACCAAAATGATAAGTACTGTCCCTTATAATGAATAAAATAGCTGGAAGTGATCAATGCAACTAGAATACGGAACAACAGCATTCATAGTTACATTAATAGCCACAAATGATGGCAAAACATCTTGAAATTAATAAATTAGCCACAAGGGAGGCAACTAATGCCCATTTAAACGTTATGAAAACGTTTCAAGCGGAATGCATAAATAGGACTGTGAGAGCAGCGGGACTTGGACAATCCGGACTTCTGCATGTAAACTATGACCACACGCAATAACACAGGAAAATTCTGCCATAGAGTTAGAATCTTGTTAAATGAAAGATAAATAAACTTACAAAGCAGCCATAGTAGTTACAAACTCTGAGATAACACCTTAGACAACAACGAAATTAGATATGATATCATATTACTGTAAAATACATGTGCACAGTTCATCTAAGGTGTACCGTTATGCATGCGTTATTGCAGAATTTAACTTACAGAGGTTTATTAAGCATTATAAACATAGTAAATAACTCGTTTCTACTACAGAAGAAACAATGACTGACAGATAGAACAAAATTATTTACATAATAAGAGATAAAAACAATTCTAACAGGAGGACCCACTTTAATTATAATTATTTTAGCTTGCCAACAAATACATTGATCAGTTAATGCCCAAACTGATTTACTAGTCAAAGTCAACTCAAATAATTAGTCACTCTGTTCACTTCGTGTAAAAATATAATATTAAATTGACTTATTATGTATCCCTGATGACATGTACTTTTAAGGCAGTGGCTATTCGTACGGCCCTGTACGAATAGCCTATATAGGCTAATCATACAGCTATTTTAGTTTGGTACCAGTGAATGTATATTAAGTATATTATGCGAATATTAAATGTGTATTGGGAAGTATGGAACAAAATTATATTATCTCATCTATTTATATAAAAGCATTTTCTTGGTATAAAATGTTATTTAATAAACATTCAAAATATGACCCAGCAGATGAGGTTATAGAACTTATCACATATGCGACTGGTGAAGGAATAATCTAGCCTGCGCATATGCGCATTTTTAAAATTAATGAGTGAGAAATTCATACATTCTGTATATTCAGCCTGTTTATTGGAGCTGCTTAGGAACCCCAATGCACCCTTCTTGGTTGCCCTCAAGTTAACAGCTGTCATGGGTTGAATAATGAACACACACACATGCGCACATACACACACACACACACAGACAACTGATTTCTGTGTCTTGGGTTACAATAAACAGAGAAAATGGCAACAAATAAATGAAAAGAAAAATACAATCAGCAATTTTTTTTCTTTCAATTTTATGTGCATTTAAAGATTTTCCTCCAATGTTTGTTTCCAAGAGGGAATATTTTTTAAAAAAAAAGCATGCAAATTTGGTCTAGCTGTCAAGATGTCCATTTTTTTACACAAATAATATTTAAAAATGACAGTGAAGTGTGATATCAAAATCACACTGGGATGCATAGGTAAATTATATAAATATTAACTGTTTGCACAGAAAAAAAGGTTGTGTTCAAAGTGGCTTAAGCATTCCTATGCAAGTTTATCTTTTTGAAATTTAAACTGAAATGTACTCTGATACGTGATGTAATTTTCCTGAATTTTTGGACAGACAGGTCTGGGTAAACAATCCAGACCAAGATCAGCTTGATCTGGGTCTACACTGCTTGTCACTCCGTCAACATCAGAGTGGCCCTCTTGCTCTAAGCTAAGCCCATCATGTTCAAATTTAAGGATGAGTTCAAGGAATTTTTCTGGTGTGCAAAATTTTGGGATTTTTATAGGTAATGTATGCAAAGCAAAACATTTGGCCCTCAACTGAACTTTTACAAAAATACAGCTTTAATTTCATGTCACTTCAGTAAATGGTATAATTCAATAAAACAGGAATAAATGAATGAAAAATATTTTAAGACAATTTACAAGCCACAGTTTTATATAATTTGGGTGGGCAATTGTCCGCTATTAGGTTAAAGACATAATTTGGATTGCATAACACCATAATGACCATAAGCAGATAAAGATAAGAAATCCTTGGTGACTTTGACCATACTAATAGGTAGGGGCCTGATAAGGGGAAATTGTTAATATCAGCAAAGTTTATGATTAAGACAGAGAAACAGATAAGGTGGGTAATTTGGTGATTTGATTTTTCTTTTTATTCAATAAAATATAGCTGGTTGTTTTCATTAGAATAACCTCTCCAAGGAAGTTCTAATGAATACCCACAGCATGTTTTATGGAGAAATACAGATACCTATGCCTTTATATGCTAGTTTATCATCAAATGCCCTTTTTTATCTGGTTCTTATCTGCATAAATTTCCATAAATTTCCAGTATAACTAATTTAGTAGCTTTGTCAAACGGAAAGATAATCACTGAAAAGGGTTTAATAAATAAATCCATTGTTCAGGAAAAGCATCATTTTGGAGCACTTTTTTTTTCTTTGCACAGACATGCGAAATTATCGTTTAGCATACCACACTATGGGCAGTTTCAACAGACAACAAATTAATATTCACATTTTTTTTTTATATCATATAATTATATGTACATGTATATAAAAAATATGATTATCATTTACGGTCCTAAAATTTCAAACACCAAAATGTCTGACAAATTGACATATGCAAACAGTGCAGAGCCAGATCAGGCAGCTCCTTCAGGAGCAGTCTGATCAGGATCTACAATGTTTGCCATTCCACTAAGCATTTTAAGCAAGAGGTGCATATAAAGCAAAATTTAGGCCAAAACAGAATAGAATAAAGTGATCGAAATTTTAGGATACAATGTATTTACCATATGTTGAAAAGTAAATATTCATTGCTAATGATTATGTCTCTGAATAACTGCATAACTGCTATACTGTTAAAAGCATAAACATTGGGACAAAAGTGCATTAGCAAACAGTGTACACCCAGATCAGGGGAACATGTCTGTTCAGGGTCTACATAATATGCCATTCTGTCGCAACTATTTGAACATGTTACTAGCTAGGTTGTGAAATCAGCTAGTTCAAATTTTAGGATAATTATTACATATACTCAAAATGTCCCAAGTGTTAGACCACCTGTTCCTTATGGTATTATTATGATGTATGGGTACACCACTGGTCACCATTTTCAAAGGTAAAATAATTAGAAAAACCTAGTATAACAGAGAAACACTTGGGTTTATCAAATCATTAAACTAGGGTTTCTCTGTTAAACCTGGCTTTCTCTCTCTCTCTCTCTCTCTCTCTCTCTGTTTCATCACATTATCAAGTCCATGTAATAAAGAGTTCCAGCAATTTGTATGAGTACTTTTCTTTTTCTGCCTATAAACAAGAGATTAAGGGTAATAAATACAAGCAAGCAAACAATCATTATTTAGTCTAACAAGCACACACACAATCTATCGGTATGTTTGGAAGAGAAATAAAGTGTCACAAATAATCACTGCATAAATGCCATTCCTAGCATATTATTATGTTGTTAATTTACGCTATCCTAATGAAACCAGTTTTTTTTTTTATAAACAATTTTTCTCTTTATATTGTAAGTCCAAGTTTTGAATCCAGTAAACCTGGGTTTTCTCAGATTAATATGACTATAGCAAGAGTAAAAAACAGTTTTTCACTGGGAAACCCAGTTCTTCTGCAAGACTACAGATTTTTTCTTTAATTGTTGAGATATATCAGGTATGAAAACTCAGTGAAGTACCGGATTTTCCCTACAACTTTGGACATCTAAATGTCAGAAAACATGCCTGAGCAAACAGTGTAGACCCAGATCAGATTAAGGTGCATTCTGATGAGGGTCTGCACTGTTTGCCATGTATAATTTCGGTTTAGAACCAAATGTCCTTAATTAACAATCTATGAAAGCTAATGCTCTTTAAAATGTATCTGAATATTTATGGCAGATGACAGTAAAACTCCATTCACTTCTTATTATCACTCCCTATTTTCTCTATTTGTTTTTTCTCTGTTTGCAATAAGCTTTCACATTTTTGACTTATCATTTTCAAAACAAAGCAAAACAAAAAAAAAAAATAAAAAAAAAAAACAAAAAAAAAAACCATAAAAACTGAAGAAAAAAACAAAAAAAAAAAAAAAAAAACACTGTACAGTCATATTTGCATTCTTTTATTAGAAGACAGAATAGTTTTGAAAAAATAATACTTTCCCAAAGTTGAAAAAATGATGAAAGTTATGCATATTCCTACATGCTTAAATTAATTAAATCTGTCTACAAAACATTTTCGTACAGGTAAAAAATCCAAGGAATACACCCCTATTTTTCCAACTTGGAATTAGTTGGATTTTCCAATATCCAATATTCCAACTGATTTTTTCCAAGGATTACACCACCCAGATGTGACCCTCTTATGTTGCTCTGCCCCCATAACGATGAGGCATTACAAGAAAGTTTCTGCAAGTCCAAGAATAGGAAGAAACATTAAGTGCATCAAATTAGATGTGCGTCAAAATACATGACAGGACGATACTGATATTCATTCTTTAATGATGCTGTGAAAGACTTTTGAAGAGTGCAGATATATGTGCTGTGCTCGCATATAGGCTAAGCCTATTTTCATATTATCCTCTGCTGAAAGTTCGGAGGATCATGTCGCTATATTCACATCACATGTGAGATCTAGAGACTAGTCTTCGCAATCGTTGGCCCTGGTGAATGAATGTCTATTGATGTATCACCAGTAAAATATTCGGATTCCGAGTAATGGTTTCAGTCGGATTTACATTCCAGCGACATAAACATAACTAAAAATAAAGTTACTCAAACCTTCTATTGCTTAAATTATTTTGTAATAGTTTGAATACATTGAGATAGGTATTCATGATTTCAATTAAGAATTAAAATGTCAACGTATAACAAGAACCGAAGAGCAGTTGTGGTTGAAATGCAGCCGACTTATTTTCTACCCATAGAGGCTGCCATATTAGGTTGGGATAAAATGGGACACGACGGCATTATTAAAAGCGCTTTTATTATTATTATTATTATTATTATTATTATTATTATTATTATTATTATTATCATTATTATTATACAAACTTTGTCTTCATCTTCCAAATAAAGGTCAGCTGTTAGCGACAGCTTTTAGATATTTAAAGTAGTGTGGTGATTGGCAGGACTGTCAGCCCAGTTAACTCAGTTGGTAGACCACCTTACTTGCAATCAATGGGTCGCAGGTTCGAGTTCTGCATCGGGCATACTTTTCCTCCATAGTTTACTTTAATTGCACCTAAAGTGAATAACCTCAGAGTGAATAACCCACGGGATTGGTGTTGGTAAGTGCAGGCAGAGACAACAAATTAAACCGATAGTAAGTTAGTTTAAACATAATTTATTGCATAATAAAAGTACAACAAAGTAACAAATTTGACATACAAACGATATAGGATTAGAACGAAAGCATATAAATACTTATAGAGTTCTTCTCTTCTACGGTGTATATTTCGTTGTTGACTTGAAGGCAGATTGTTTCACAGATCAAGGCAAAATGTTGTGGTTTATTTCATGTAAGAAGATAAAATAAATTAGTTGACAAAACACACACAAAAATATAGAATAAAAAAAGAAATAAGAATAAAGAAAAAGTAAAAAAAAAATGAAAATAAATAGATAAATAATAAATAAATAATTCAATAAGTGTTTGTATTAAGAGAACAGTAATAAGAATCAAACAGTGTATAACAAGGTATATGAAAATGGCATTCTTGGAGAGGAACAACTGAGCTTGCATCCACAGGCAGACAATGCAGATATTGTTCAGGACAAGTTGTACCTGTAACATGCATTTACCACAGATTTAAAACCGTTTAGTGTCCAATATAAATTTATGAACTTTCTCAAAAATGGCTTTGTTTATGTCAACAGAGAGGTTTGAGCTGCCGTATAGCAGCAGATTTAAAGTAGGTGTCTGAACTGTAGAAATAGCATTCATTAAAGCTGTGCGTTGAGTTTGGTAATGTGAGCAATGGAAAAAATAATGCTGCGAATCCTCGATACTACCACAACTACACAGTGGAGTTTCAGAGACATTTTTCAAGAACAGATCCAGATTCAAAGCACTGCAGTGAGTACGCAAACGAGTGTGTAGGATCTGGAGACGGCGACTGCCAGTATAATAGTATTGCGGTGTTTGTTCCTTGTCTTTAGTTAAGTTATATTTAAAAGAGTTAACAGAATTACTTTGCTGGAGTTCTAATGGCAGATTATTCCATTCTTTGATGGCCGTTGGCAGAAAAGATTGTTGATACTGAGTGGTTCTAGCATTGATTCCTCGTAGATTATTTGAATGCCTTAAATTATAATTAGAAACATTACTAATAGATTCAGGTACCAAAGAGGATAGATCCTGTGGAGTTAAACTGTACCTCATTTTATAGAAAAGAGTTAGCCTGTGATTTTTGCGTCTCTGTTCGAGAGTTTCCCATCGAATTTCAGAATAGAGTGTGTTTAACGAAACTAACTTTGTTGCTCCCGTAACTATTCTGGCAGCTTCATTTTGTATTTTGTCCAGTTCTCCTTTTTCGTACTGGGTACAGTTATCCCATATGACATCGCCATACTCAAGCAACGGTCTTATAAATACAATATAAATGGTTTCAAGAGATTTTCGGTCGAGTTGAAATTTAAGTTTTCTCATGATATTTATTCTTGTCCACGCTTTTTCAGATATGTAGTTTATATGTTTGTGCCATGAGAAGTCTTGTGAGATTACTATTATAGTAAGTTCAGTTGATGCATTGCACGTAAAAGTTAAAAGGGAAGTAGTGTGGTGATTGACATGACTGTCGGCCAGGTTAGTTCAGTTGGTACAGTACTGACTTGCAAGCAGGGGATCGCAAGTGCGAGTTCTGCATCTGGCACACTTTTCCTCCTTAATTACTTTACCTTAGTAGTTCTAGGAGGAAATAGTGTGCCCGATGCAGGACTCGAACCCGCGACTCCCCCCCCCCCCCCCCCCCCCCTCCCCAAAACGCTTGCAAGTGAAACGAACTACCAACTGCGCTAAACAGGGCGACAGTCCACCCATCACCACAATCCTTCCTCGTCTAACTTTGAAATGTCAGACGTCAACCCAATATACTTTGTTCACAAACTGCCCCATCAACCCTAAATCCTCTCGTCAGTCATCATACCGAATTATGTCAAACCTTCATCTGGTTGCCAAGAGCCAACGGCACTCCAGACCAATTATGAACAGTACAGGCACAATTAACGTCCTGTATCCCCATCAAAGGAATTTTAGAGGAAAAAGTGTGCCCGATGCTGTACTCGAACCCGCTACCCTCCCCGTCCCCCACCTCCTCCTCCCTGGTGTTTTATCAACTGAGCTAACCAGGCCGACACACGTTGTGAGCATTGCCGAGTTTCTGGCTGCAGTGGAAAGTTGATCGAGATACGTAAAGAAATCATTTTATTTTTGATCCAGTTCAAAATCGAGAGACTCACTGAAATTTTACTGGCTGGGATAATAAAATGTCTATTTTTGAGGAATATGGAGCCTTTAAGGCATAAATAACCCTGGACACACAAAACTAAATAAATATAGATTCTGAAGCTACTACATACAGACAACGAAGACTCTGACTAGACTGCACAGATGCACAGGCTGGTTTGAGTCTTCGATGGGCGTACATGTCACGTTGCGGCTCGAACACAAACTGTTGCGGTACAGTATACCAGGCAAGAGAGAGCACCTGGCAAAATGAGCAACAACACGAGATTATCTACCTTTAGTCATGTACTATAGGCGGACATCGAAGACTCTTATCAGACAGTGCGGATGCACAGGCCGATCTGTACCTTCGCTTCCCGCATACGCATCGAAGGCACATTTTCACATTACGTGGTTCAATTACTGTAGCTAGGGACCACTGGTATAAATCTATCTTGATTTGGTGTATTTACCCTAGTATTCGGATAAGTTAATCCATTTATGCCGAGTGGTCTCGTCTACCTTAAATCTCTGGACCAGCCTATTTCTAATAGAAGGTTAATTTTTATTATTACCATGTTTTATAGAAAAAATAGAATTAATGCAAACAGTATAGACCTGATAAGATGCTGCGTTCTGTGGCGTCTGATCCAGTTTTGCACTGCTTGGCAATGTCCCTTTTTTAGGACGCTAGGCATAAATGAACTGACTCCTTTCCACACGTCTTGAAATTTGAAATGAAAAGGTCCAACTTACTATCTGTTAATGTGTGTAAAAATTGCTGAATAAGTGGCAAACAGTGTTGATCCTGATCAGAATATGCGTTCTGCGGTGTCTGATCTTGGTCTATACTGATTCCTAGACGCCTGGGTTAAGAACAGCGGGAATACAGAGTGTCAAGGGGACTGGTGCTTTTCTCATTACTTGAACACTACAATACCTCTAGCATATTACTTTTGATACTTTTACAGTCTCCAAATTTATTATTTTGAACAAAATGTACCACAACATTTGCTTTTTATGGTGATTATTTGACATAGTGGTATACTGAAAAGAAAGCATTTTTTTTCAAACGAAAATAATTAAGCATTAAAGCGCTGAGAAAAAAACAAACAAAAAAACATACAGCACAGGATATTCCAGACGATTCACATGAAATGTCAAGCCTTATTTTGTCTGAAATCTACAAAACTAAATATCAAAATATCGTCTGCTGCAGTTTATAAACCAATGACTCCACAAGTGCCCAGATAGCAAACGATTCACATGAAACTTCAAGCGTTATTTTTTCCCGTAAAATAAAATAAAATAAAATATTGTCTGCTGCAGTTAATAAATCAAAGTTTCCACGGGTGACCAGATTGAAACTACTGGTGTTTCTACTGGATGCTAAACGTATTGAAAAGGATATAGTCCGATGTACAGCAGAAGACAGAAAAAAGAAAGAAAGAAAAAAGAAAATCTCCAGATTTATATCCGGATCGTACTTACCAAAAAAGCCATAGATTAACCTATGGATCAGCATTTTTTATATTTAAGCGGTCACATAAGCACTTAAAAATGCAATAGGCTTACCCTCTCCCACTCCATCACGAAAACATACCTATATAATTTTGACCCCCTTAAACCCCACTTTTATATAGTAAAACTAGGGTTTACAGGGGCATACATTATTTATTTTATTTCTGTTCAAAAACATAGATTGTGGGTACTCGTTAGAACCGCCTCGGCGAGGCGGTTCTAACGAGTACCCACAATCTATGTTTTGAGCAGAAATATGAAAAAAATATCAAAATTTTTGTCTGAAAATTTTCATTTTTTGGTGATAAAATTTTCTGTATATTTGAATAGGCTTGTTTGCGTAATGCTATGGCAAATTAATCAGATTACAAACTGTTGATTTGTTGTTATTATTATTATTATTATTATTGTTATTATTATTATTATTATTATTATTATTATTATTATTATTATTATTATTTCCAGAAAATAGGCTTCGACATTCCGTGCAAATTATCATGGCTCCCTAGGAGACCATTTGCATGAATCCTAATTTAAATCCTACATGATCTGGGAAAAACAAGAAATATATTTCAAAATGTTGTCGATTACCTTATAACAAGTGAGCTGTGTCAGGCGAAAAGGTGCCGTCGAGTGGACGAGCAGCTAAGGTTAGGATCAACCCTCGCGGTCCGCGTGCAGATTCGTTGACTATAGCAGAATATATGAGCTTCTGGGTGGGGTCTTCTATTTGAGGACAATATTTCAAAATGTTATGGGCTTTAATTTTTACCCAGCGAGCTTACGTTGATGTCCTATGTCGTTTATCTTTAAAAAAAGGTGAACTTTATCAGGCGGAAAGGTGTCATCGAGCACACACAGGCAGAATACAGAATTAGCTACAGTAGAATATATGAGTTTCTGGATGGAAGCTGCTAACAGAGGAAAACAGGGCCATTTTTTTTTATAAAGATAGACAAAAAAAATGGCTAAAATATTACTGATTGGAAAAAAAAAATGGGAACTTGAAATTTAGATGAAGAAAAATCTAAAATATTTATAGAAAAGGTAAAAAAGGTAAAGAAAACTGAAAAGGGACGAAATAAAGATATAAAGAAAAGCAGTCCTCAGATATTCAGAAAACTGGAAAACGTTTTAAAGGACAATGGAAAATCTTGAAAGAAAATGCCAAAATTTTAAAGAAAGAATGATAGTTAACTTTTTACAGAATAGAGAAATCCAGACCCCCACTCCCCCACCCCCTCCAGACCCTCATATATCAAGAGAACCCGAACATCATGAATACATGCCTATATAATTTTGCCCCCCACCACTTAAACCCCATTTTTATATAGATAAACTGGGGTTTACAGGCTTATACATAAATTTTCTTATTTCTGCTCAAAAACATAGATTGTGAGTACTCGTTAGAACCGTCTCGTCGAGGCGGTTCTAACAAGTAACGAGTAACTACAATTTATGTTTTGAGCAGAAATATGAAAAATATCAGTTTTTTTTTTATCTGAAAATTTTCAGTTTATGGAGTTGTAATTTTCTGTAAAGCCTATTTGAATAGGCGTGTTTTCGTAATGCACCTATTGAGATCATGCGAATGCACAGAATGGTCTGAATCTATGTGATTGAAGGAACTTTTCGTTTGACAAGGTCCATGCATTTAATGTCAGTGAAACTTAAGTTTTTTTAAGTCTACATGAAATTTCTGTATTTAACTTAAATATTCGGACACATTGACTCCCTACCATAACTCTTTTAAATCTTGAACCAGCCAATAACTACCTGCTGATGTGTCTAAATCTGATAAGTGGTAAACAGTGTAGGCCCTGATCACATTACGAAAAAATGCCTATTCAAATATACTGAAAAGTTTACCACCAAAAAGATGAAAATTTACAGATAAAAAATTATAATAATTTTCATATTTCTGCTCAAAACATAGATTGTGGGTACTCATTAGAACCGCCTCGATGAGGCGGTTCTAACGAGTACCCACAATCTATTTTTTGAGCACAAATAAGAAAAATAATGTATACCCCTGTAAACCCCAGTTTTACCATATAAAAGTGGGGTTTAAGGGGGTCAAAATTATATAGGCATGTTTTCGTGATGAGACGCCGCGTTCTGCGGCGTCTGATCAGGGCCTACACTGTTTGCTTAGAGCTGTCTCTCTGACTTTTGGTTCGGGCTGTCTCTCCAAATTATTATTACTTTTATTAATAAACTTTTATAAACAAATTTGCTTAGGGCCGTCTCTCCGAATTATTATTGTTATTATTATTATTAATATTATTATTATTATTATTATTATTATTATTATTATTACTAACAAACTTTATTCTATGCTTTTGTTTGGTTGGCGGGGACTTTGGAGAAGAGTAGAATACAATCACACGCCTGTCTATCCCAGTTCATAGTGAAAAATACGGTAAGACATGAAACCCAAGATCTTGGAGAACTACTGTATTTCTTTTATATATTATATTTTATAAGTTTCAAAGCAAAAATTTTGAAATATTCTAATGAGCTACTATTGTTTAAAAATACAATCATTACATGTGTATATGAGCCGTAACATCTGAAAACGTACCTTCGGACATGTGCACCCTGCGAAGATTCAGATCAGCCTGCGCATACGCGCAGGCTGATCAGAATCTTCACTGGGTGCATTATGGATAGCTAAGGATGCAAAGGTTCTATATGTTGACAACGAAGACTCTGATGGGACTGTGTGGATGCGCATGCTGATCAGAGTCTTCGTTGGGCGCACGTCAGAAGGTAAGTTTTCTCACGTTACGGCCCATATTATTTTTTTTTCCGTTTGATGCACTCCGGCTGGCATAAACAATTATGTGAAAGTATCGCGTATCACTGACTTCTGTGAGGAGATTTTTCTACCAACACCTTTTGAAATTATTGTCACGCCTCTAGTTTCTTTCAAAAGCTGTTCCTTGTGTCATCGTCACTGAAATTTTATTCTACATTTGTCACAGAGACACAGACAAAAGTGGGAAATAACAAGAAAAATATTTATAATTTGAAAAGAAAATACAAAAGTTACTGAACTTTGCATGACAATAAACTACTTTTGTCTTGTTGAAGGAATGTACTGGAATTAATCAAATTAGGAGAATTAGCTAAAGTGTTCAGTTCAACAGTAAGTGAAAAAAAAAAAAAAAAAAAAAAAGATCAGAACTAGATAGTGCCGTGAACATTACAGAAAGTTAATTGGATTAGCCATAATAAGAGACGCAATAAGAGACGACAACAAACGCTATTTCTTGAAACTATATTATACAACAGATCTTAAAAAAAACTGCTGAAAAGGATCCCCACATAGACATTAAAATGGCAGAAGGAGAAGAAAAAGTGTTAAAGATGTCACTAATTTGTTCAATATGTTTACAAAAACTGAACAGACCAAGATGTCTACCGTGTTTCCACACATTCTGTGAAGCCTGTTTAAAGAATTATTTAATTAATGCTCCTCAGAAGGAAAACGCCACAAAAGATGGCATACCATGTCCTGTGTGCAAGACCATGATACACGCTCCAAAACATGCCTTGGCAGTTGATAGATGGGCGGAAAACTTCCCTATGAATCATCTTGCTGGTACCCTGATTGACATAGTACCTATGAGTACAAAGATTGAGTTCTGTGAGCCGTGTAAGGACAACAAAGATTCCAAGATAGCGAAACAGTGGTGTAAAGAGTGCGCTGAAGCGCTCTGCGACGAGTGTGCTAAATGTCACGGATCCATGAAGGCAACCAAGAACCACGAGCTAAGTCCACTGGAGTCTGTACGTAGCAACCCACAGACAACGTTCAGTGAAGAAGTACCATGCTATGAACACAACAGAAAGGACATAGATATGTTCTGTGAGGATCACGAGATGCCCTGCTGTGTGGTTTGCGTAGCAACAAATCATAGAAAGTGTGATAAAATGTATCCACTTGCCGAGTATCTGAAGCATAAATCAGAAAACATTGATCCAGGCAGATTAGTGAAAGAAATTGATAGTATTGTAAGCGATGCTGATTCCATTAAACGTGAAAGACAAGAAGTTGTGAGAAATTCTCAGGGACAGAAACTTAAGATGTTACAAGACATTGCCGATGCAAAAAGTAAATTAATGAAACATATTGAAAAGCTTGAAGCTCAAATTTCAGCTAAATTTAATGCCGTTGCTCAAACTGATTTTGCCATCATGCAAGAACAAATAGACTACTGTAATAGTGTGCAAAGTGCTATGGCTCATTCTAAAACAGCTATTAAAACTGCAAAGGACCAGAACATACCAAAGAAACAATTCATTGTCTATCAACAAAGCAAGAAAAAGTGTGAGGAATGTACCGAAGGATTGAAACGTATACACGAGAACGCTGCAAAGGTTCAGTATGGATTTGAAGCAGATAAACAAGTACAAGAGATTTTGACTGTGATGCAGCATCTAGGGAAATTGGAGGTGAAGCATCTGTACCCTAATCGCGCACCTATCACACCAAAGCTACCACCGACACCTGTTCCAGTACCAGAAAGTGACAATGAGAAAAGAGCAGCAAAGAAACTCAAGTCTTTCAATGCCAAAATAAGGGGAGACAAGAGAGACTGTAAGATCACCTCTGTTAAAATATGGAATAGCCAGAGAGCACTGCTAGTTGACAACAGTAATTCCAAGCTAAAACTGTTCGGAGAATTCGGAGATTTACTAAGTACATTCAGTACACAACACCCACCATGGGACTTTGCTTTCCTGGACAAAACCAAAGCTGCAGTTACCTTTCCAAATGACAGGCGAATCAGAATTTTCAGTATCAAAGATTCCTCGATATCAGAGAAAGGATATGTGCAGACAACACGCGGATGTCATGGAATATGTGTAGCTGAGGACGACCTTGTGGTAACCTTCACAAGCGGATGCATTCGGGTTATCTCTTTGGACGGAACTATCAAAACCATGGTTGAAACTGATTACATTGGAAAGAAGGTATTTTCAAACCCAGAATACATAGCGTTCAACCCTTGGCAGTCGATATTGTTTATCTCTGACTATAACAACCATACGATCACTGCTCTGAAGTATGACAGCGGTAAGGTGGACCAGGTTCCGGTCTTTGTCTATCCCGTGAGTGGACCTCGTGGTATTTGCTTAGATAACACAGGAAGCTTGTATGTTTGCGGGTTTTGGTCGAACGACGTTCACATTGTATCATCTGCTGGAGAACTGAGACAGATTCTTAAGGACAGCCTATCTCGTCCAACTACAATTGGTTTCTCTACTGATGGAGAAAAGTTTGCTCTGATCGAACAAGGCAACTGTAACATGGTGAAAATGTTCTCTGTCATACCGGAATCTGAAAGCGACGACTGATCGTTGTCTACACGTCATTTGGGCCTCGTCAGGCGAAAATGTGCCTTCGAGCATGCGCAAAATGTACTGATTCACATCACATAGCTCTTGATAAACTTATATTAAGGCGCTTTTTCAACCAAAAAGTATCTATATTTTTCTTATTTCTCTACGAAAACATAATGTTGTGGTACTCATTAGAAGCGCCTCGGCGAGGCGCTTCTAATGAGTACCCACAACATATGTTTTCGTCGAGAAATAAGAAAAATATTTACCAGATACCCACTCTTATCTAGACCTATGACATCATCCTGCACAGGCGCAAATTCTCAAATTCTCCTCCGGGCATTGAAACATTCTCTTAGTATCCAATGATTCTGCCTGCGGACAACAAATACCTTGATCGGTCTGCGTTGATGCGCAGGCTTATCTGGATCTTCGCTGTTCGCATATGTAGACACATTTTCGCTTGGCGCGGCCCACATATCAGTTTATCTGTATGGGTCTCAAGAAGAAAAAAAAAAAAACTCTTTTTTTTTTTTTTTTAAGCCACGCAGTCTGAATTATAACGGTTTGCCGCAGTATTCAGTATTCTAAAGTATAAGGTCGTTCTGCAAACGCAGAGCGAAGGTCAAAATCAGACTGGGTGATGTGCAGACTGAGCTATGTCTCCGCATCTTGCATATACCAAAGGCCCCAGATAAGACGCAGTTTTTAAACCAAAAAGTACGACGAGGCGCTTCTAATGAGTACCCACAACATATGTTTTCGTTGAGAAATAAGAAAACATAATTTTCTGGATGCTTCGCTTGGAGTTATGTAATCCTCCACGTAGATTGGCTCCATTCTTTATTGCACCAATCATTTGAAATTCCGGCCCCTATGGGACCGTGGACAGGGGGACATAGCGGGGCTTGTGCCGTGATTTAACCGCTGAGTCAGGTGTGCCGGGGTATTAAATTCCCGCCAAAATGTTTTACATACATAAATCAGAGCCACATCAAACATTTTTTTTCAAAATTTTCACAAGATTTAAGGTAATTACGATTTATCGAAAGAACTGTCCAAGCCGTTACATGATGTGTACACAACGTCGCATTAACGTCGATGACTCGTCATGGATGCTGACGTTAATACGACGTTTTCTTGCACAACAGATAAGGAAATCCTGGATTTTACATGGGGATAGATTTTTTTTCTCACCGGCATACCCATGCATCTAGGATCGGAGAATCCCTGTGGTTTCTTGTCCGCGACAAAACTGATCCCATATCGGTGCCTATGTGGGATAAGCGTTGCTACATACGTGACAGCTCACATGCGACGTTGACGTCACGACATCCAAATTATCATTAGATGATGTCCAAGTTTTGCGGCGTTAGGTTGTGGAACGCCGATTCAAATTTTCAAATGCTTGTAACGTTTTTATTAGTGAACAAAAACATCAAGTGTGAGTATCCGTTGTCTTAGTTGAAATAAAAGTAACACTTTGGTAACAAAATTAGTTGGTTTTGTTAAAATGTTTATTTTTCGTCATTTTGTTCGGCATTTGCGTGTGAGCAACGAGAGAAGAGGGTACTGTTTTCATGATTGCATGTGAGAAAAAAGAAGCGATCACTGATGTTCAGTGACATCAGGAGAATGCCAATCCCCGGGTCCTTCGCTCCAGTGAGAAACTCGACAAACCTCGTTTCCCACTGGAACATTGGACCCTCGAGATGGGATTTTCCTGTCCCCACTGAACATCAGTAATATAAGGATCAATCATTGGTGTAAGGTGTAGATAGAAAAATTCCGTCCCGAGGATCACTGTCTGGCATCACGATTCTTTTTCTTGCATATCCTTCATTTCTGAAGGTAGATTTTTTTGAAAATGCAGTCACTTAGATTACTGATGTCCGCCATATTGTGATGACATTACTGTGGCATTTAATGACGTCATTACGTTCAGTGATGTAAACCTTAACGATGGCGTACGCGACGTCCATTACAACCAGTGCATATCAAACACGTGAGAATTTTCGATTTTTATCTTATCCCAGGGTTAAATCCAGGATTTCCTTATCTGGTGTGCACGTCTGCAAGAATCGATTCTGTATATCCTGCCCAGGCTACACTACCCAGGGTAAGATAGAAATCGAGAAATCTCGCGTGTTTGATGTGCATTTTTTTGTGTAGGACGTAACGTAAGCCATCGTCGTTAAGGTTGACGTCACCGAAAGTAATGACGTCACTAAACGTCAAAGTAATGTCATCACAACAAGGTGGACGTCAGAAATAGAATTGACTGCATTATAAGAAATCCACATTCAGAAATGAAAGGTCTGCAAGAAAATGAATCTATCATGGATGTGAGATTCGTCCCTCGGGATTACGGTGATGATATGGTTTTGCCGGACTTTCTTTTTTTCTTTTTTTTTTTAAATAAGAAACACGCTATCAATAAAAAAAAAAAAAAAAAAAAAAAAAAAAAAAATGCGTATATTTATCTTACAAAGCATGGCTATTGCTGTCACTGGACTGTCAAAGTATTACTATGCACTATTATCCTGCGTTTATTTTTCTTCCTTTTTGCAGAACATTTAATCATGTTTCCGTGATATGAAAAATTATCGCTCAGGTTTAACGGATTTCACGTAAAATAAATAAATAAATAAATAAAAAAAACTCGTCTGGCGAGTTCGTTGTTTACAGGAAATCCATCAAACCTTCGTACATATTTTTCGTGTGACGGAAACAAGATTAACTCCTTTTCTATATATGCCACGGTTAAAAATACAGCTTTTATGTGAAAATGTCAAATGTGATTTGCAAATCTTAGTCCTTAAAAAGTAAAGTTAAGGACTGGTCGGTCAACACGTACTACGCTGTCACATAAAAGTAAAACCATCAACTCGATTTCGATATTGTCAACTAAATTAAAACAAACCTGTTTTAATTAACACAGGATACCCACTTCACATATAAGCCGTTACGTCACAAAACGTACCTTCGAACAGGGGCGCCAGCGAAGATTCAGAGCAGCCTGAGCATTCGCGCAATCTGATCTAAATCTTCACTGGGTGCATTTTGGCTGACCAATGACGCAAAGTTTCGTATGCGGACAATGAAGATAATGATAAGACTGCACAGATGCGCAGGCTGATTTGAGCCGTCGTTGGGCGCATATGTCAGAAGGTACGTTTTCACACGTTGCGGCCCATGATTTTGTGTCGCTAATAAGTGAAAATGCTCTGTCAACCTTTACTATTCTCTGGGCAAATTAAGCAGATGATAAATATGTTATATGTTTTCATATTTTCCCAGAAAACAGGATTTGACATTTATGCGAATTGTCTCTGGGCCTCTATCAAAAGCAATCAAAAACTGGTGTTTCGTTTGCTCTAGGATTCTTGGGCCATCCATTTTTCCCAAGGGCCCATCAAATTTGTAATGGCTCATCGTTTTTTTTTTTTGTTTTTTTTTTTTTTGTTTTTTTTTTTTTTTTTGTTTTTTTTTTTGTTTTTTTTGTTTTGTTGTTTTTTTTTTTTTAATAAAATGCAAAGAAATGTTAAAGATATGGTTAATTGGCCCATGTTAAGGGTCCATACTAGTTTTGAGCCAGAAATATCCCTGTAACTGTATATCCAACTTTAAAACTGGCGTTGCATTCAGTAACACAACGATTGATGGGTGTGAATCTGCGCAACTGCGCAATCTGCAGAAAGTGAAGACCCAGGCAAACCTGCGCAGCCGTGGTAAGTCTGATCAGGGCCTGTAATGTCCGCTTCCCGAATCAACACGTATGATAGTACCGTATTTGCCGTATATATTTGGACAGACAGGCCTGAGCAAACAGTGTTGACCCAGATGAGACGCCGCAGAACGCGGCATCTCATCAGGGCCAGCAATGTTTGCTACTCATCCAGCAATTTTTAGAAATAAAAACAGGTTGTACTTTGTACTTGTTCAAATTGACCGTACGTATTCCTACAGACAGGCCCGAGCAGACAGTGTTGACCCAGATGAGACGCCGCAGAATGCGGCGTCTCATCAGGGTCTACAATATTTACCACTCATCAAGCAATTTTTAGACACACACAATAGGTTGTATTTGTTCAAATTTTAGAACAAATATGGTAAGGTGTCAAGGTGTCCCAATACTTAGGGTAAATAATATGGTATATTAAAGGGATTGGTTATACAGCTGATTTTCTGTCATTATTTTACAAGGATTTGTGATTTCCTGATTACTTTCCAACACACCAAGTTCGTATACGTGAAAAAGGAAATGATTTACTACCCTTTTAGAAGGGAAGCAAAAACATTTTTGACAATGTTGCTTTCTCTTTAATGTGCATACATATTTCGGCATTCAATTAGTAAGTAAAAGCACACCCTGCATAGTAACCTATATAAAGATCAAGTTATTTGCATAAATAGTCCGGTTATTTTCTTTACCTCCTGTATTTCACGGGGCACTACACTGTAGTGTCGTATGAAAGAGTTTATTGCTTGTTGACAATGGAATTTTGTCAGCCCTTGCGATCGTTCAGTGATGGTGACGTAGCGATACACGAACCGCCTACATTAACAATGTGGCCATGTCACGTGTTTTGGAACGGTGCATATTTTTGAACGCTCGATTCAAGGTAAGGAAATTGACTTTTCTCAGGTTATATCCAACCAATTTTCATAAAATAAAGTGCATCGCATGTACGAATATGAGCACTTTTCATAAACATGCAGCTTGTTTAAATACTGCGTGCATTCTATGCAAACATTTGAAGCAAATGTAAGTGTGAACACTTCAAACATTTCCGTCCCGAAAATTACATTTGCTTCGAATGTTTTCAAATACTGTATGCAGAATATGAATACGCTGTATGTTTATGAATAGTGCTCATATTCGAATATGCGATGTATCTTGTTTTATGAAAATCGGTTGGATATAACCTGAGAAAATTGCAATTTCCTTACCTTGAATCAGGCGAGTTTAACGTTAAGAAAGTGTGCACCCTTTCCAAAAACACGTGACATAGCCACCTTGTAGTTCTAGGTAAACGCGATTGCTGTCAGGTGATCAGGTTCATTCAAACTTGCAACTGACTTTACCGATAAGCCTTAATCACGAGAGAAAAAAAGAGATACAGAGTAGCCTCAACAAGAACAAAGTGTGGTCAGATCAAAATCTTCACTACCCAGACAAATGTGGTTTATGAAAACAGCAAAGACTGAGGATCATGATGTATTTTAACAGATGAAAAGAAAATATGTTCATTCTGTACCTAACAATTATGGTAATCAAATTATCCTGCTAGCATTCCATAAATCCATAGCGTGCCGTTATCGGCCCGTCAGCGCAGCTGACGGGCCGATAACGACCCGCTATAGATTTATAAAGAATGCTTTCTGGGTATTCTACACCCCTCCCCCACCCCAACACCCCCGCCACCCCATCCCCCCAATATCCCTATTTTCTGTCAAATTTCAAAACACCCTTCCATTTAATCTGCGCTGATGATCTTTTTAAAGATATTCTTGTTTGCTAATCATGTGAGCCTTGCCATGCGAATACGTGTCTTCGAGCATATGCGGTCACCGAAGACCCAAGTCAGCTTGCACGGCCGCGCAGTCTAATCAGTGCCTTCACTGTCCGCTGACAGAATCATTGGATACTACAGAACGTATGAATGAGGCATGAAAGCGATACTTTGCGCATGTTCGAAGGCACAGTTTCGCTTCAGAATCAGAATAAGAACCAGAATTTTTACTGGTGATACGTCTAATGACCCTCATTCACCAGGACCTGTGATATGGGAAGTTAGTCCCTAGCTTTCGCCAAAGAGATAAACCTAGCCACACCATCTTCTGCACCCTCAACAGAGGTAATAATAGAATCTTGGTGCATTCAAATCTCTGATTGTTTGAGGAAAGAATGAGCCCATGTAAATGTCAGTTTTTGCCGCGGGGGTCTAAAAAGTCAATGAGTGATGATTTCTACTGCGCCTAATTGGGATGAGGGGTGTGTGGGGTGTGCTATAAGATCATCTGTTGGAATGCTGACAGCACCCTTTAGACCTTTGTACAAAAGAATCAGTTTACTGTCTCTCCTCCTTTTCTTGAGAGACTCCCATATTAGTATTTTCATTATTTTAATCATACTCCCAGTTTCAAAGAAGTAATTGCTAGTAACAAACCTAGCTGCCCTATTCTAAACTTTTTTATTTCTTGTTGAAAAACCATGCCTTGGGGAATCCAAACACAGCTGCCAAAATGGGGCGAAAAAGTCCGCTATATGCTGCCTCTTTTACATCCTGAGGCACTGATAAAGATTTCGTCTCAGGCAAAGAGTTCTATTTGCCTTAGGCTAGTACACATTTTTAACGCGGCTCATGTAATAACTTACTTATAGTATTTTGTCTACCATCATATCATTACGAAAACATGCCTATTCAAATATATAGAAAATTTCTTCTTCAAAAACTGAGAATTTTCAGATTAAAAATTCTGATATTTTTCATACTTCTGCTCAAAACATAGATTGTGGGTACTCGTTAGTACCGCCTCGGTTATAACGAGTACCCACAATCTATGTTTTTGATCAGAAATAAGAAAACTAATGTATACCCCTGTAAACCCCAGTTTTACTATATAAAAGTGGGGTTTGAGGGGGTCAAAATTATATAAGCATGTTTTCGTGCTGTAGCGTGCATGTCTGTATACATTTATTATATTTTATTTGCTCAAGGGTCAGTTGGGCTATTGCATTTGAAATAAAATGGTCAATCTATCAAAAAATAACACTTGCAGTGCAGGTGTACTAAAACCTGAGCCTGTGAAACACATTGTTTAAACATGATACTTAAAAGGTTATTAAACTGTATTGAAAATGAAACCTGTTTTGGATTTAAAGTAATATTGATCAGATTAACTCAAAGATTTTCTTCTAATCACACTCCACGTTATAAAAAGGATTACACGAACAAATGATTACAGAAACTACAAAATATAAACTAAGTTCTTCTACTGAGACTTTTAAATGGTAATATATTAGGATATTACCACTTTATGTGGTTCAGGGAGGTAACATTTTGATAAAATAACATATTTCCCTGTGGGGATATGGTGTTCGTACAACGTCACCTCATGACGTTGCAACGACGTTGAGGCGATATTGTATAAACGTCATGTGCCCTCGAGGGATATAAACTGTTCTTGAGCGTTAACAAAGCCGACGTTTATTAATCACTTAGCATTACTTAAGCTACTTCTACTTCTACTACTACTACTACTACTACTAATAATAATAATAATAATAATAATAGCATTAACACAAAAAGTTGACATTTCTACTTTTTGCGTTGTAACAACGCGCGCCGTCATGTATTTTGACAATTTATTCTGACAATGTAGACAGTCAAACTGCCATGTTTTTTTTCGAAAGTAATTCCATCAAATCATGTGTGATAGACTGTACTCAGTGGTGCTTGACGCAGTAGTACTTCTGTAGCGATAAAAATTTTGACCTTAAAACCTCACCGAGCTAGATTATTGTTACCACATACAATTGAATCTCAATAAATCGAACATCGATGGCTCGTTTCCCATAGCTAATTTGAACTCGTTCTTGAGTCTCTTCGAAATTCTTCCGAGAGCTCCATAAAACAAAGATTTAGGTGTTTTTTTTTTCTTATTTCATCATGAAATTGTATTTTGTGTGCGCTCAAAATACTGTTTTTGTGTAGAAAATAAAAAAAAGATTTCCCTAAATTGTCGCCATTTGCTTTCTAACCTTGCGCCATGATTAACCCTCAATGGCTCGAACTACTCATATCTCGAACAAATTTCTATGATGCCAAAGATGTTCGAGCGACTTAAGTTAACTGTAGATAAATAAAAATAAATAAATAAAAAAGGTGAAAATTTACAATGGAATATACTATGCGGTTTCAGAGGAACTATTCCCATTACCCTATACATAAGACGTGCTATAAGGTTGATATGATTTGTAACCTGAGAAAACGTACCTCTGACATATGCGCCCAACGAACTCAAATCAGCCTACGTATCCGCGCAGCTTGACCAGAGTCTTCGTTGTCCACATGAGAAAACTTTGCATTCTTGGCTATCAAAAATGCGACAAGTGCAGATTCTGATCAGACTGAGCGAATGCGCAGGTTGATCTGAATCTTCGCTGGGCGCATATCAATGAAGGTACGTTTTCTCTTGTTACGGCTCATATATATATATATATATATAATATATAATCTGAAAACCATCAGGTGAAAATAATAATATTGTTTTTCTAATTTTTCACAAAAATAAGACTTAAAATTTATTTCAAAGTTTTATTTTCTGTGGCATTATAGAAAACATATTTTTTTAAATGTTGTCTTTTTATTTATAGTCATCAGGTTAAAGGTTAATCTTCCAACTTCAGAACGTCTTTTATGTACCTATGTAGTTAGTCTCGGCCCTTTTCTGTTGGCGCTTTAATGAACAGACGGATTTCATAACTATTTCTTAGAATACAAAAAAAAAAAAAAAAAAATCTTGAAAGAAATGCGTCGTTCACTTAGATAGTTAATCGCATATTCCCATCCCAATCCACCACCTTATTTAGTAAGAAAGGGCGGGGTCACAAATTATGAGATGTCAGTAAAAGGAATTCCATGATGTCTTTGACAGACGCAGATTTTCTATGAATTTGGTTAGCGGGTCCTTCATCGGCTGGTAAACTCCTGTTTAAGTTTGTCTCGATATGCCAAAGAAAAACTCGGTTAATCCTTTCATTCCTGGGGTTTTTAAACGGACTCTTCCATGCTTGAATTTTGACATGTCCACTTATGCAAATATAGGTTTCAGTCTAAATTCCAAAGCAGAATGGCAACCGGTGTAGATGGTAATAAGACGGCTGGTGAGCTGTTATTAGAAGTTGCAACGAATTCCCTGCGCCGAATTCACATTGTTGACGCAGGTCGATCTCTGAAATTCGTCAGTGGGATCTGGAAAATGTAGACAGATCAATAGACGGATGAAAAAGGGCAAAGCTTGGAGAGCTTGATACAAAACTCAATGTGAAAAATAACAAAGCATCAGTGATTGACAACGACAAATTTGCCTCTGTGCAAATTTCGACCTCCCTTTTCTAACTTCAAAATGGATTTGCAAGATATTTAAAAGCTCACTAAATCAGAAATTCGTAGGCACCAGGGGCCAGTTTCATCAACAAAGTTCGTACGATTAATCGGTTTCGTTAAAAGATCGGTAGAAGTTCGTACGAGCATAATTTGCGTTTCAGATTAGACTGTATATGGATTGGTTTCTCCTATCCTTTCGACATCTCTTGGAAAGACGCCTTTGCTTGGCGTTTTATGAGATGACAATCTTTTGTTCTGATTGACCATATCTTATCAGAAACCATTTGTCTTTTCTGTTTCTGTGTTTTGTTCTCAAATATTTACACTAAAATTAAATTTACGATCAAAAGTTAGTCTGACCTAGGCAATTTTATAGTAAAGTGATTTTTGAAAATATTTTTAACTTTTCTTTGCTTTTGAATTATTCATGTATCAGTGTTTCACAACAATATTTTGAAAATTTCAGAAAAATTGAACAAGTGGAACTTGTTGAAAATCTGGCTCCAAATTACCTCCTTACAGATTTCTACATGATTTGGCTTCATTTGTATTATGTAAAAAAGTGAAAATATTTTGATTTTTAAGAACCAATGGCTAGAATAAAACTTTTTTGTACATAGGTAGTTACAACAAATGGTTTTGCATTAAATCATGACAAAAGTTTGCAAAATCACTTCTTCTATGTAAAGCGTCAAGCAAAAAATGACTTTCTGAAAGCACAAAATATGCCGAGTGATCGGACTGTATATATATACGTACTTTTTTGTGTTCTTTGTTGTTGTTGTTGTTTGCATACTACCTCACTAAAAACCCATCATGGCTTTTAGCGCTCAAGCAATGCAGGGTTGTATTTGAGGTATATGGAAATCATTCTAACACATACGAAAATAAGCATTCAGAAGTTCGTTTTGCTACAGTTGCATAATTGCTATAAAAATATACTATTATATTAGACGTCGTCAAAACAGAATGATGTTTCAGTTACTACGTGCGAATGCGCAGGCTGGTCTGGACAAAACAAATGCCAAAAAAAAAGTATGCATAATATGCTCCAGTGGCGGATTCAGATGGAGGCTTGGCTCGTGAGTTTCAGTCGAACCCCCTTTTGACTCGAAATATCGTTTTCACTGGGATTTTTACTTTTTTTTTTTTTATACTTCTCTTCAACAAGTCAAGTTTGCTTTCTGTGTGTTTAAAATTGCTGAATGAGTGGCAAACAGTGTAGAACCTGATCATAAACCACATTTTTCTCACGCCTGTCTTTATGTGAAGTACGGTAAAGTTATTCAATTCGAACAACTTAGAAATGATCTAAGTTTTCTTTGGCAAGGAATGGTCTAAGTTTTCTTTTGCGAGTGCGTTTGCGTGTATAGGCTTAGTAAATACAAACACATTATTTGTAAATAAAAAATGCTAAAACATTTATATAAATGTAATAATTTATATATATAAAAGAGCATTTAGGAATATAATGTAAGAACTTTTTCGCCTGCCAATGTTTAAATTCAACAGATTTAGTACTAACTAGTGTTTGGGCACAATAGGATACTAAGGTATTCACTTTCACAAGGCATTCTAATCTCATTAATGACATCAACTGACTCGATCCCCAACCAACACCTTTGTTAGAACGCTTTTAACCTATACCACTGTATTTCAGCAGACGACAAACTATATTTTTCTTGTTTCCCCAAGAAAACAGGATTTTTGACATTTTATGCAATGGAGACAATTTGCATGAAATGTCAAAACCTATTTTATGAAGAATATTTCAGTTTGTCGTCTGCTTTTTTCCAGAGTGCTAAGCGTTTAAATATGAGAAACGGGATTCTTTCACATAGTTTATTCACTTTGAATAAATATGCACTTATGCTCTGCGACTGGAGCGGGCCTCCATTGTATCCTGGGTTCTGATCTAGGTCGGCGCAGATTGCATATGTATTCAGGCGATTGCCGCATCGGCCGGGACATGTGAATAAATTGTGTCGCTTCTTTCAGAAAACAATTCAAACAACATTTCTTACTTGTGCATGTCACAGACGAAAAAAAGTCCAAATTATATCGAACTCGATTGCTTTTCGTGCATTGTTTATACTCGCGAGCTCCTTTAAATATGTATGCTACTAGATTTTGGTTGACAATTCGAAACACCAAAATAACGGGAAACACATGTTACAAATATGGAACTTGATTAACCCTCCTGTAACTAGTCCGATACGATTAAATTAATGGAACTGCAAGATGAAATTAAATTATTTCTAGCCCCAATTTATCTTTATTAAGTAGAACTATAAATAGCCATTTTAACGTCTTTTTAGCTAATGACAGTTGACTGTAAATAACCAATTTAACGATTTTATAATAATAATAATAAAGACTTTATTTTCAGTGGGTAACACAATTAGCTACAAGCTACTCTTCCTTGAGGCCCACCTAACAAAATATATACAAACAATGAAAATATGCAAACCAAATAAAGCACGCACACACATACAGTTCGTTCAAATAAGACACTAGATCAATTTTGCCATACATTTGCCATACGCCCGATTGACGTCACTCCTTTTTTCATTATTGATGAAAAAGGTCGTAGCATCAATCAGTACTATATATATATATATATATATAGTACTGATTGATTTCTGTTATATATATATATATATATATATAACAGAAAGAAACCCAGTACTGAAACTTGCTTTTACCGAAAACGAAATGCAAGAATGAGTTCTGGTTTTCGGGTAATTATTTTCGATCTCTAAATGCTTCTAAATGTACATATACAAGATCAGCAATCACCCGCAAATACATCCAAACACTGACATAAAACACTCACTCACTCATAGAATTATGTATATATATGTATATAAACCAGGAAATACAGAACAGAATTTTGGCTGTCTACAGTTGACAGTAAATAGCCAATTTAAAGTTTTTTTGGCTATCTACAGTCAACTGTAAATAGTTTTTTGGCTATTTACAGTCAAGTATAAATAGCCAATTTAACGTTTTTTGGCTATTTGCAGTTGACTGTAAATAGCCTCTTCCTAATAAATAATTAAAAAAAAAAGCTGCTCATCTTCGTCTAGGGCCAATACAGCCATCCGAAGGCCAATACGACTGACCGAGGACCTGTAACAGGGCCAATAAGAAAACATCCATTTCATGACAGTTTTTCTTGATCGACGTCATCTTCAATTGCATTTTTCTTTGTAAAAGTAAGCAGGATTTATACCGTAAAATATTCACTAAGTTTTTGCTTGGTCCCGTTTTAAATGATTTTTTTTTGTCTGACTATAACGTACAAGGACTTTCCTACTATCATTTTTTATTAGCAATTCCTATTAAACCATGGTCTAACAGGTATTACTGGTACAAAATATTTATTGCTAAATAGCGGGCACAAAATCTTATGCAAATACAAATGATCCATTTTTATTTATTTATTTATTTATTTATTACTTAATTATTATTATTATTTTTTTTTTAATGAAATTCCTCTGATGGCGTAATTAATAATTGCAGAAAAATCAATTGACTTCATTCCTAGGAAAATTATAGGAAAAAATCTAGAACCCGTGTAGGAAAATAATCACTTCCTGTCAGAACATAAACTCTATAAATTGAATGTTTCAAAGAACAGCCTATATTAGAGCGAGCTTTTATGTAGGCCCCGTTTTTCCTCCTCCTTGGCGACACTTTTTACCAACCATTTTTACTGCAGTTGTCAACGAGTGCAAATTATCTACCTTTTAAAAAGATATATGGATCGGTGTACACATCATTGCGTAGGTATTGAATAGCGTGGTATGTATTGATTTGTTTCGAGTTCCACGTGGTTATCGTGCATCGACACAATAAGAAATTCTTTTGGAACACCCCTCGCACATATGCCTTTGGAAACAAACAAACCACACACATACAAGAACGAAACTGTTTTAATAAGTATCTTCATATGCAACAATGTAGTTTGCGAGGCTGCATAGGTCCCCTAGTAGCGGCTTCATCTGTGTTCGATTTTTAAACCAGAATGGGCTTAATGATCTCAAAGGAAATGAAATATAATCTGCACTATGATAAAGTGCAGGGAGACGTTTTACGGCCGCAACACGGCACTTAACATCAGCTGCAGTAAATTAAAATAAAAATCTAATAAGATTTGGATGAAATATTGAAATGTCGATAGGGCAGCACCAATACCAATGTGACATTTTAGCCATACCAGTAGTGAAAATATGAGGGTAAAATAATTACAGTTTGCCATTACTTTTCCATGCAAAATTGAAATTATGTTAATCGTTTTAGTATAAAAAATCATCCTACCTTAAAGGATCACCAATATGCAACTACAATGTTTTAGTAATCGACCTACCAATGAGACAGCTGCCGTGCTGTGAAAAATAGTCTTAAACTTACACAAAAAGTAAGAAACTCTCAAATCTCGAGAGTTTGATAAAACACGAAGTTTGTTTTAAGAAATTCGTAGTTGTTTGTAAGACGAAAAAACGTCGTAAATGCGTTGCTGAAACTAGCCCCTGTATCTCTTGTAAAAAATCAGCCATGGTTATTACATATGCACAACTTGAGAGGAAAATTCTACACCAAACGTAATACACATCTTAAATTTACCATTAAATGTGAGAACTTCGCAAATCTCTAGAGCTAGACTTTTTTTGTTGTTGTTGTTGATTTCGTACATTGTTTTATGACGAAAACATCACGAAAACACGCCTATATAATTTTGACCCCCTTAAACCCCACTTTTATATAGTAAAACTGGGGTTTACAGGGGTATACATTATTTTTCGCATTTTGCTCGAAAACATAGATTGTGGGTACTCGTTAGAACCGCCTCGTCGAGGCTGCGACAATGATATTTACTTATCCTGATTTTGTTCAGCTGATTTGACTCATTTTCGTTGAAATTATTCGCGCACGGTCTGACTCCATCACGAAAACATACCTATATAATTTTGATCCCCTTAAACCCCACTTTTATACAGTAAAACTGGGGTTTACAGGGGTATACATTATTTTTCTTATTTCTGCTCAAAACTTACATTGTGGGTACTCGTTAGAACCGCCTCGGCGAGGCGGTTCTAACGAGTACCCACAATCAATGTTTTGTGCAGAAATATGAAAGATATCTGAGTTTTTTATCTGAAAATTTTCAGTTTTTGGAGATAAAATTTTCTGTATATTTGAATAGGCGTGTTTTCGTAATGTCGGAAAGAGTTGCATATAGACTGGCGCTGATTCAACGAAACATGATATTCCGACGAAAATTGCTACCCGGTTTCAGTTTTCATACATTAAGTACAAAAATGATACCGGATATCATCTTTCTTACATCACGTACAAAAAAAAAAAAAAAAAAAAAAAAAGAATATATATATATATATATATATATATATATATATATATATATATATATATATATATATATATATATATATATATATATATATGTTTTTAAAATACCATAAGCCAGGAAAAAATGATACCAGTAGGAAAACGCCCGCATACAAACGACTTTTGTCTTTCTTCCTAATGTGCCTAGCGACTGTCTTGATAAATACGAGTATGTCGGATATATATTAATTAGACAAAGTAAGCACCTATCTCTATCCTTTAGCTTGAGAAATTCCTGCAATACATGGGACGTTCTGCCCATTGGTGAAGACAGTGACCAGGACACATGATTACAATACTAACTAAAGGTCTTCCATATCTTGACAATTTTCCCAAATGTGACAAAATGTGGGTTTCATGTTCTTAGATGAGGCAACCGATGGTCATCATGTATCAATTTTGCAGACATGCAGCGTGGGTGTACAGACTAATCTGAATCTGTTCTGTTGATTCCCAGTTTTAATGACATAAATATAAACTTCATTGCCTTGTATGCAGAGACTTAATTAAACCGAGTCTCCGTTTTTGTTTTTTTTTTTTTTTTGTTTTGTGTGTGTGTGTGTTCTTTGTTTCCAAAGGCAACCTTCTAGATTTGTTTAACTTGCAGCTAGTGTTTAGTGTTGTGTGGTGGCCGTAATACTTCTCCCCGTTATTCACCATAGAGCAAATTATATTTCCTTTGTGCTCATTGAGCCCATTCTGGTTACTTTGAAATCGAATATCGCTTAAAGACATAAAAGTCTGATGATTCTGGGTCATTAGTCTTATCTTGATAAAAGACAGGGTGTGATAAATCCTGGATTCTGTCAATGAAAAGATAAACAGGTAGAGGCTCCATAGGGAGAATATGTTATTGGGTAATTTAGAACTGACTTCTTCATCTGTTCCACAGGCAATATCATATAAGCAGGTGCACAACAGTTGTCCTACAAAATTACCTGGGCTGAGCTGAGAGTCACACCAGCTTGCTCATGTTTACATAGAGATACGGGACAAGGGTATACTAAAGTTTAATAAATTTTCAATGTAACAGGTAAAAAAGAACAACAATGTGATTCTTTCTTTGTTAAGCTTTATGAAATTTCTTGATTAAAATAGACATTAATCTGCTTATAACAGTTTGTTTTAAGACTTTTTTTATATATATATTTGCCGGGATCGTCACAAACCGACGCCTTGGCAAATATAAAACGGCCTTAAATGAACTAATCGAATAGTCTACCATATGTAAAAATCCAAAACTATATTAAGAGACCGGCGCGATTCGGGCGCCGGTCAATAATGGAATCCAAATACCAAAGATCTTGATTCGAACGATAATATCCAAATGGGCTTTCAAGTAAAACAGATATAAGATACATTTCATATGTCGTCACCTTAACGCAAAAAGTCAATAACTCCTTATATATTTTAATGGAGTTACTGGCTTTTTTTTTTTTGCGCTAAGGTGACGATGTCTGGATGCAACAAGCAAAATTTGATTTTTTTTTCTGAACTTTATAAAAACAAAGATTATTTGATACCCATTTTGAAGTTTGGTATTCAGATATCAATAACTCTAATAAATTAAATACTTATGTTAGATTTAAGAATGAGTTCCCATTACGAAAACACGCCTATTCAAATATATTGAAAACTTTACAACCAAAAAAGGGAAATTTTCCGATAAAAAATTCTGATATTTTTCATATTTCTGCTCAAAACATAGATTGTGGGTACTCGTTTGAACCGCCTCGGCGAGGCGGTTCTAACGAGTACCCACAATCTATGTTTTTGAGCAGAAATAAAAAAAATAATGTATACCCCTGTAAACCCCAGTTTTACTATATAAAAGTGGGGTTTAAGGGGGTCAACATTATATAGGCATGTTTTCGTGATGAATACGAAGAATTTCTAAATTTCAGAGTTGAAAGTAAGCATCGAATAGCTCTTTGTAGATTCTGATTATCATCTCTAAATCTACTTTATGAAAATGGGGGAATGTACCTAGACAAGACAGACTCTGTAGATAGTACATCAATTCATGAATGTTATAGAAGATAAATGCCGTTTTCTGCTTGTGTGACCCCTCTGTATGGAGTTAAGACGGAAGAATTTCATGCCAAATTATTGTCACTGGCCAAATATTGATAATTTTGACACACAGCTCGGACTCGAAATACAAACCCTTAGAATTAGTAAGCATTCTTAAATAGTCTACATATGTATAGGCCTATTTATCATAAATGCTCATCTGAAATATATTGTTGTTCTCTCTGTATATATATGTTGTTTTACATTTATATGAGTATGTTTTACTGTACATTTGTAGATTCGTAGGCTAAAAGCATCGTTGTAATGTTTAATAACTGTCTTTCATTGGTTGAGAGCTGTTTTCAGTCCAGTAAATATATCTGATGTTCACCAGCTTGCGCGCACCTTCCACAGGCTATTAATTTCTAAAATTAGATATCAACTTTAGTAACGTCTCCAGTAGTGACTCTTACGTACACGCGCACTTTTTATAGTAATGGGGACTGATATTGCCACAGCTTTCAAGAGAAAAGACAAAATATACATGTATAATAAAACTATTATTGACTAGTAAGGTATTGGATACGACGTTGATATCAACGTCGTATCCAATACCTTACTAGTCAATAATAGTTTTATTATACATGTATATTTTGTATATAAAGTTATGTTATGTTACATTATGTTACATTATGTTACATTATGTTTACATTATGTTACATTATGTTTACAACTTTCTAACTTGCGCTAAATTTAGAAATTAACTCGTGATATTGATCAAAACATTTACAAAATCTTGTTAACGAAGTTTTAGATATCGAAGATCATGTTTCAGAAGTTTAACATATACAAGTAATTACGGATATTTAATGCTCTGGGAAAATTCAACAGACGACAAACTGATGATAATGTTTATTTTCAGCCTAAAATAGGCTTTGATATTCCAGAAAATATGCTTTGATATTTCATGCAGACAGTTTAAGTGAAATATCGAAATATATTTGCTGGAAATAAATAAGAAAAATATTTTAAAATGTCAGCTGCTGTACTTTTTTTTCCCAGCATGCTATGCATTGAATGTAATGCTCTGGACGTTTTACAGTCAAACGTTTCAAACCATCATGACTCTTTCAACCTCACATATATTGATGCTTGGATTTATATGAAACGGGATTTTTATGAAATCCTAAAATTTTACCGTTAATTTTAGAAATACTGTAAAGTTTAGAAGCGAATGTAAAAGACAAGGCTACAATGTAACGGTTTTTAAGCCATTTGTCTTCTCATTGACCTGTAATTGTAGTTCGCCTATACGAACGCACATACAGGTGGAGCTTTAGCAGTCACCACGGCGTCGGAGTTTGCTTTAATTAAAATTTTTGGTAAAAGTTTTTAAAAAGGCTATATCTCCTGAACTTCTGAATGGAAGTGGTTCATACTTGCCCAGATGTTAGATACTGATCTGAAGCTCTGTGAAAGAGTTTAACGTCAAATAGAATTCCATGAATTTTATATTCCGGTATTAACCCATTGTAGAACTCCCCCACACTATATATTGGAAGCTTCTAATTTCGCTTTTAGGTATGTCAGGCTATGTGATTTAGATATTCTTAGAGAAAAATGGTTGAAATATTTGCAAACAGAGGAGACGCTGATCAGATGCCACATTCTGCGGCATCTGATCTGAGTTCGCACTGTTTGCCAATTACCCTTTTCGGTGTCTCAAGATTACAATGGGTTTAATCCAAAAATGAACGGGAACGTTAAGACTGTGAATGCGTATTTTAATTTACTTAATTTACAGTCGACTCTCGTTATCACGAATTCCAAAGGACTCTATTAAATACTTCAAGATATCGGTACCTCGACATATAAGATTTGAAGTATTGAGAACAAAATTATTCGGACAACCACATTTAACAAATATATATGTAATTGGGCTCTTTAAGTTAGAGATATATTGAAAATATTGTGCGAAAGAGGAGAAATTGATCAATTTCTCCTCTCTCCACTATATTTGTTTACTTGTTAGATGTTCATGTTTAGGCAGGGACCAGATTTTCACTTCGAGATAAGCAGTTATTCGAGATAAGCGAGGTCGAGATAACGAGAGTCAACTGTATCTATTTAGTTTTATTATTGTTTTTTCTCTCTCTCTTTAGTGAAAGCGGCCGGATGATTCAGGCCATTTTGTTGGCGTCAGAATGAGGGTACTTGGAAAGTTGGTTCTCTGTTTGTTTGCAATTTGTCTAGAAGTTCGTGAAGCTGTGACCTCGGCAACAGGAACGGATGCCAGAAATCTCAGAACGAAACTATTTGTCACGGACGCGTACGACAAGAAAGTGAGACCCAACACTAACCAGTCAGATCCTACAGGTATTGATTGCTTTCATGGAGACTTAGAATGGGGTGGGGCCGAGGACACGTTGTATGACATAGTGCAAGCTTAAGTTTGAAATGGTCCTCCTTTTTAGGCCTGAATATGTGTCTTCAGTCGAACCACAATGGCTCGAACATCTTTTTGACCTAGGAATTTGTTCTAGAGTTCGAGCCACTAAGGGTTAATCAGAGCGCCAGGTCAGGAGGCAGTATGGAAATAATTTAAGAATGTCTTTTCGATCTTCTTTAAAATAGTGGTATGTTTAGTGAACACATTAGAATCGCATCAATGAGTACACCTAACATACATTTTCATGGTAAAAAAGAGAATTTCCCTAAAAATACCCCTAAATATTTCCTTTATTGAGCTATCGGAAGTATTTCCTAGGGACTCAAACGAGTTTGAATTAGCCAAGGTAAACGAGGAATAAGTGTTCGAGATATTGTATAGTCCTACTCAGCAGGCACACCAGACGTTGAATCAACGTTGAATTGACGTTGTTTCAACGTCGTGTGCCCGCTGGGCCCACTTTTTTCAGCTTGAGGTAGGGGATACCCTGCTCCAACAGGAAGATATGAATATTCACATTGTCTTTAAATGGACCGCGTCAAGCAAACAAGTGCCTTTGAACTGATGCGCAGATTCAGACCATCCTGAGCATGCGTCAAGTATCAACCAGGGCCCTGTTGTTCAAAGCGTCGTTAGCTTAACGAGCTCATTAAGGGTCATTTCGTTAACTGTTTGAGCCGATTCAATATACAATATTCTGATATTTTTTGCTGAAAAAATATGAGTAGCTTTTCACATTTTTTCAGCGAAAAATTTCAGCATATTTGCGTATCACTCGATGTAAATTTTAACGAATCGTTAACTAACGACATCGTTAGCTTTGAACAACTGGGCCATGGCCTTTGCTCTTCATTCTGTAATATCCAATAACGCTGCTAGCGGATAATGAAGGCCCTGATCAGACTGCGCGGGCAACGAAGACTCTAATCGGACTGTGCGGATGTGCAGGCTGATTTGTCTTCGTTTAGCACACGTCAGAAGATACGTTGTCTCATGCTGCGGCTCATTTTGTCGCCCTTTTTTATTGCAAAACAGTGGGTCGTGCCGCAGATTCTATGACGGCTGTTGAATCCAAAATCTTTTCTCAGTCCTGAATATTTTCTCACTTCTGAACCTTTTCTGTCCTAAACTTTTTCTCAGTTCTTAATCTTGTCTTAGTTCTAAACTTTTTTTTCTCATTCCTAACCCTTTTCTCAGTCGTTTACCTTTTTCTCAGTCCTAAACTTTTTCTCAGTCCTAAACTTTTTCTCAGTCTTAAACTTTTTCTGAGTTGTTAACGTTTTCTCAGTTCTTAACTTTTTCTTAGTCCTAAACCTTTTTTCAATTTAAGCTTTTTCTCTGCTCCTAACCTTTTCTCAGTCCTAAACTTTGCCTCAGTCCTAAAACTTTTCTCAGTCCTAATCTTTTTCTCAATTCTTAACCTTTTCTCAGCCTTAAACCTTTTCTCATTCCTAAACCTTTTCTCAGTCTGAACTTTTTTTTCAGTCTCAAACCATTTCTCGGACCCGAACCTTTCTCATCCCTAAACATTTGCTCAGTACTAAACATTTGCTCAGTACAAAATATTTTTTCACTTCTAAACTTTTGCCTTTTTCTAAACTAAGCCTTTTTCTCAGCCCTAAACGTTTTTTTTCTTAGTCATAAATATTTTTCATTCCTAAACGTTTTCTCAATTCTAAACATTTTCTCAGTCCTAAACTTTTTCTCAGTCCTAAACTTGTTCTCAGACAAACTTTTTTCAGTCCTAAATCTTTACTAGAAGGCTTATTGCTGATTTTACTAGTCTGTGGTCGAGCACACTGTGGTTCTACTAGTGGTTTTCTAGTGGTCCAATAAATAGTGGGTTGGGGCTTGACGACAGGTTTTTCGCTTGGCCCGCCGCGGTTCAACTATTGGTTTTCATTTACTTTGGCACACAATAGAATTAGCCATGAGTACTCGTCTTTGTTTATCATAGTCATTAATTTGATTTTTATGTTTTCGCTTTGATGCATTGCTTGAGTTGGGAGCCTTTATGCGAACCGATTTTTTATGTATTTCTGTATTAAGAGTAGCATTGGGACCCAAGGTGAAGTTGGCCGGCTGTAGAAGTGCTTTAAACCCCCGGTGGTGTATTCTACTGACCGTTCTAATGCGGTGGTCCCGATGTTAGTCTTACTCTTTGTTGTTTATTCTACGAGGCGATTTGTTTTAAGTCTTGACTTGTGTTATTTTTTCTTGTGTGTTTTCAGTCCTTTTAGCATTGCGATTACCTCGCTTGGGGAGAGAGAGCTAATCTTAGTGCTTTTCGTACGTTTGTTCGATTTGTGCTTGTTTGATTTTGTCTGTTTCCTCTTCCTCTTGGTGTCTGAGAAGGGCTGCGGCTTGTGATTGTGGCACTCTCTGATCTTTTTAGCTTTTTATACTTTAAAAAAGAAATAAGAAGTACCATAAGTAGACAGATGTATATAACTACTCAAAGCAATTAATTGCTATGATTTAAAATTAAAATTCATGAACACCTTCAAAAAAATGAGTCTGCTACTTTCGATTCATTGATGTCTTGTATGTTTTCAAAGAACCCGGGCAGATTATCTCAAATTACATAATATTTAAAGTCATAATTTAGTGTTTCTGAATAGTTAGTAAGACACAATCTTCAGAAAACACTAATGGAGCCGTTTCAGGCGCTCCTGTATCTTCTGATTTTTTGCTTGATATAACCCTTGAAGCATTTAATTTGTTTCAAATAAATTTTTCATGATATTTCAAGAATCTACCTGAAGATATTTCGTCTTAATGCATTTTGTTATCTAATTCATTGATAAACTCTCTGAACCCTGTGTGTGTGTGTGTGTGTGTGTGTGTGTGTGTGTGTGGTATTCATACTGCTGTTCAATATTCACAGAGGTTAACACTTCCTTTTACCTACTCTCAATCAACGAGCTAGACGAGGTCACAGAAACGCTGAAAACAACCGGCTACCTCTATTTAGATTGGTATGACAGCTATTTAACATGGAACGCGTCCGACTATGGTGGCTTGACTTATAGTTTCTTTCCACAAGATGACGTCTGGAAACCGGATGTGGCACTCAAGAATTCTGTGGTGGAGTATAAACAGCTGGGAGTAGATACACTCAATGTCCAAGTTGATAACAATGGATTAGTAAGCTGGTATCCCTTCCAGGTAATCGACTATTATTGATTTCTCTTGTGGGCGTTGCTCCGGAAGCACTTTATGTATTACTATATTTTATGGACTACTCAACGTTTTATGACCAAGGATTAGCTTCTGTGACAGCTAATACTTGTAAACTACAATGACTGCATGACCTGCAGAACAGTCGACCGACTGGCCGTAAGGTCGGCTTTTGCAAAGTGTCCTATAATTGACTTGTGATGCATCCGTAGACATCCAGCGAATACAGGCAAACTCTTAGAGACAAAACGTATGATGCTTGTTGAAACATTCATTACGAAAACACGCCTATTCAAATATACTGAAAATACAAAACAGGAAATTTTTCAGATAAAAAGTCTAATATTTTTCATATTCCTACTCAAAACATAGATTGTGGTTATTCGTTACAACCGCCTCGTCTCGCCGAGGCGGTTCTAACGAATACCCACAATCTATGTTTTTGAGCAGAAATAAGCAAAATAATGTATACCCCTGTAAACCCCAGTTTTACTATATAAAAGGGGGGAGGGGGTGTTAAAGGGGTCAAATTAGATAGGCGTGTTTCGGTGGAGATTATGTTCCTAACAACTGTGTACAGTTTACCACAGTACGACACGTAAAGATAAGTTTCTCACGTAACATTTCACAACGAGCATTTCTCACGTTACGTCTCACAATAAGGTGCGTTTTCTCACATTACGACCCAGGATACAGTCTTATTTTACGATAAGGTTCATTTCTATATATTTCCACATTACGACTCGTAATAATTAGGTCGTTTTCTCACATTCGATTCACAAAAAAGAGTATATTTCTGGCGTTACACCTCACATTAGATATATTATCTCACGTTACGTCTCATGAAAAGGTACATTTTTACACGTTATGATTCACAGTGTTACAATTCTCACATTACGTCTCACAACAAGGAATCACATTACGACTGAGAATGGTATATTTAATGATAAGATACATTTCTCACGTTACGTCCCAACAATAAGATGCATTTCTCACATTACTACTCAGAAAAAGGTATAGACTTCACGATATTGTGCATTTCTCACGTTACGTCTAACAGTAAGGGAAATGTTTCACTTTGTGTCCCAGAATTAGGTATAGTGCACAATAAGGTATACTACAAAAAAATGTATATTTAAACGTTACGTCTCACAATGATGCCGTTCGTCACGTTACGTCTCATAATAAGATGTATTCTTAAGTTACGTCTCATAAAGAAAGATGCATTTTCACTCTACGTCTCACAATAAGGTGCATTATCTCACGTTACGCCTCACAATAAGATGCCTTTTCTCACGTTACGCCTCGCAATAAGATGCCTTTTCTCACGATACGTCTCACAATTATGCCTTTTCTCACGTTATGTATCGCAATAAGATGCATTTTCTCACGCTATGGCTTACATAAAGGTGCATTGTCCCATGTTACGTCTCAAATAATATGCATTTTCTCACGTTATGTCTATCAATAAGATGCATTTTCTTACGTTATGTCTCACAAAAAGGTGCATTTTCTCACGTTCCGTCTCACAATAAGATGCTTTTCTCACATTATGTCTCACACAACAAAGATGCATTTTCTCACGTTACATCTCACAATAAGATGCATTTTCTCACGTTATGTTTCACAAAAAGGTGCATTTTCGCATGTTAAGTCTCACAATAAGATGCATTTTCTCATATAATGTCTCACAATAAGATGCATTTTCGCATGTTACACCTCATAATAAGATACATTTTCTCACGTCACGTCTCATAATATGATGCATTTTCTCACGGTATGTCACAAAAAGATGCATTTTCTCAGGTTATGCCTCACAATAATAAGGTGCATTTTCTCACGTTACGTCCCACAATGGGTTGCATTTTCTACCGCTTTGTCTCACAATAAGATGCATTTTTTTCACGCTACGTTTCACAATAAGATGCATTTTCTCACGTTATATCTCACAAATCTCACCTAGTTGTCAACCCAATCATTGTTGATGGCTATGCTTCACTCTTTAATTGCACGACGGCGGCTTGGGCCTCAAACTCAATGACGGGCTCTTCGTAAAACTTTAACCAGTGGGGTGCGGCTTGACGATATGTCTGGCTTGCCCCGCCGTGGTTCAATTATTGGTTTTCATTTACTCTGGCATACAGTAGAATTAGCCATGAGTACTCGTCTTTGTTTATTATAATGATTAATTTGATTTTTATGTTTGCGCTTTGATGCATTGACTGAGTTGGAAGCCTTTAAGCGAACCGAATTTTTATGTATTTCTGTATTAAGAGTAGCATAGGGACCCAGGGTGAAGTTGGCTAGCTGTAAAAGTGCTTTAAATTCCCCGGTGGTTCACTCTACTGACCGTTCTAAGGCGATGGTCCCGGTGTTTGTCTTACTCTTTGTTGCTTTGTGGTTTATTCTACGAGGCGATTTGTTTTATGTCTTACCTTGTGTCATTTTGTCCTTGTGTTTTTCAGTCCTTTTAGCATTGCGATTACCTCACTTGGGGAAGAGAGAGCTAAGCTTAGTGTTTTTCGTACGTTTGTTCGATTTATGCTTGTTTGGATATGTCGGTTTCCTCTTCCTCTTGGTGCCTGGGAAGGGCTGCGGTTTGTGATTGTGGCAATCCCTGGACTTTTCTCTTTCCTTTTATCTCACAATAAGATGTGTTTTCTTACGCTACATCTCACAATAAGATGCATTTTCTCACGTTACGTATCACAATAAGATGCGTTTTCTCGCGTTATGTCTCACAATAAGATGCATCTTTAACCGCTTTGTCTCATAATTAGATGCCTTTTCTCTAGTTACGTCCCACAATAAAATGTACTTTCTCACGTTTCATCTCACAATAAGATGCATTTTTCCACGTTATATCTCGCAGTAAGATTTATTTCTCATGTTACGTCTCACAATAAGATGCATTTTCTCACGTTATGTCTCACAATAAGATGCATTTTCTCTAGTTATGTCTCACAATAAGACGCATTTCCTCTCGTTATATCTCACAGTAAGATGCATTTTCTACCTCTTCGTCTCACAATAAGATGCATTTTCGCACGTTACGTCTCACAATGAGATGCATTTTCTCTCGTTATGCCTCACAATAAAATGCATTTTCTACCGCTATCTCTCACAATATGTTGCATTTTCTCTCGCTATGTCTTACTATAAGATGCATTTTTCACGTTATGTCTGTAGTAGCTCGGCAAAGCGAAGTACAAATAATCAATATGTATGTAAATATACAGGGCGCATAAATGACCAGTCTAACTTGTCCGGACCTTTTAGCCTCGTGGTTATGACGCTCGATTACAGATCCAGGGGTACCTGGTTCGATCCCCGGTCGGGGCACTCGAAGGGAATATTTTCTTTATAGGTCTATTTATCCTCATACTACATGTCTCATAAATATATGCATTTTCGCAAGTTACAGCTGATATAACATGAGCTCCTGTATCTTCTGATTTTTTTGCATGATATAACCCTTGAAACATTAAGCAAATTTGTAGCAGACGGCATTCTAAATTTTGTTATTTTTAAGAGAAAATTAGACTGTCAAGCCATGTGCCCAGCAGGCACAAAACGTTGAAACTATGTCGATTCAACGTTGATTCAACGTCTTGACGGGAAACAAAAAAATCAAATTGTCTGTAGTTATAAGTAACGCTTTAAAGATTAAGAGTGGGGAATACGGTAGACGTTTCGTCAGATTTTATGAGACAACTTTTCAGACTTCCAGGTTGCTTTCCTACTCACCAAGTTCCTTCTGATAAAGGGTCTGCTATTAAAAGGAAAAAGATGACCTTTTCCCTTTAGAGTAGTCTTTTCTTCAGAAGGGAAGAAATTTTTAATAGTGCCTCCTCTGAAAATGCGTTACTTGAAGTTAAGTCTTTTATACGTAGTGGGCTCTTCAAACTTTACTCTTTGTTCCGGTTCATTTTGAAATTAGGAGTGTCTGGTTAATTTTTACTGTTATCACGTTTGATAGAAATTGAACGCAAACAGTGTAGAACCTGATCAGATGCCACGCGGCGTCATGCTTCGTCTGATCTAGGTCCACATTGTTTGCTAATGTCGCTTTTATGGGACGCTTGGCATAAGTAGGTTAAAACGGAGATGGGCCAGCACATGAGGAAAGGATAATTATCACATAGGCGACCAGAAAAGGCTCTGAAGAGCATGCGCATAAGCGCGGTCTCGTCAGAGCCTTGGTTGTTCGCAGACATGTAGAAGAGGCCCTTAGAAAGCTTCAAACTGCATTATGTAGCCCATATAAGGGACTGCGCATGCGCATTCGAAGAGCCATAAACTGGAAAATTATAAGGTCCCTATTTTCGTGTGCCGGCTCATTTGTTTCTTTCTTTCTCGTCTAGACCTTCAAGTCATCGTGCTCAGTTGACATCACCTATTTTCCATATGACGTCCAAACGTGCAAACTTATATTTGTCGCTTGGAGCTATTCAAAACTAGAGGTATGTATATACAGAGGCCTAGACCTTTCAACAGTGAAAATGCGCATTTTGGGCATATGCAAACAACAAAGACCCTGATCAGACTACGCAATAACCTTGTCTGATCAGTTCATTTGGTGTTTGTCAACATAATCTACAATCTCCAATGACTTTGTCGGGGGACAGAGAAGGCCCTTTCAGACTGGGCAAACGCCTTGGTTGATCAGTTCCTTTAGTGTTTGTTAACATAATCTAGTGTTCAATGATTCTGTCGGAGGACAGCAAAGGCCTTGATCAGTATGTATAGATTCGCAGGCTGATGTGAGCTTTCGCATACACCTTTCCTCAGCACATTTTGTATTATGAGCCAAGAATGCAGTTTCTTTATGCGGACAACAGACTCTAATCAGACTGCACGGATGCCTCGGTTGATTTGAGTCTTCGCTTGGTATACGTGTAAGACAGTCTGAACGTACGTTTTTTTTTTTTTCATGTTGCAGCTCATATTATGTTTGGCTTTTCCAACCAGCCTCTATTAACCCTTGTCTTGCTGAATAAATTAAAATGCCACGTCCACTTCTAATTTCCAGCCAATCAGATTACTTTATCCGGGTTTTTGATAGAAATTCACATATTTAATGACAAACAGTGCAGATCCAGATCAGTTGGTTTCTTCAGTTCTTCGGAAGCTAACTGATCTTGATCTACACTGTTTGCTAAGACAGGGCATGTCGTGTTCAGCAATAGAAGGGTTAAGGTCACTACTGGTATCAGTAACGATAATTCTTGCAAGACAAAATCACTGACTTGAGTATCTACTACCCTATTCATCTGAAACTTGCACATACACATTGGCTTGACACTTGAAATGCAATTATACTAAGATAAAAACGTTTTTTGTTCTAACATGGATTATTGTCCCTGATTACTATTTTACTATTGTGCTGTATGGGAAAACTGTACATTACTTAGTAATAATGCATTATCTTAACAATCTATTTCTGAGATAAGACGAAACATATTATCAAACTTGGTTATGACAGACTGCACACCATAGATGCTTCAAACATGTATTTATTCTTCTAGGAGTTATTGCCCCTAAATTATAGGGTAAAATAAGTAAAATTCATGTTTTTAATTCAATAATTGTCATACTGGAGATCAGGTTATAATAAAATTTGTATGGTAATGTCCAACTGTTAAATCCTCACAACTAGTACACCAGTTTATATAAAACAATGTGTATGGCATGAGTTATTGCTGTTGATTTAGCAATTTTAGGTGGTAAAATTACCAAATTATGCCCTTTATACTCATCCAGTCTTCAAAATGTGCAACGCATTCATATAATTCAGTATACATTTTCATTTATTAGACGAATTCTGCAATATGACGTATTTATTACAAATAAATTATATTTATGTGGCTATTTGAATCATTTTAATCACAGTTTATCATGATGAGCATATGTTCCTAGAAAACAGAGAGTGGGATAACAATTCATAACTCTTTGCTAAGATAAATCATCATTTTGGTGTGCATTATTATTAAGGTTTGTCTCTATATATCTTGAACCTGACACAATACCATTTTAAAGCAATACTGACCTTTTGAAATCGATAGACTTTATGAAAACTGTTCAATTATTTAGAAAAAATAGAATTTTGCTATTTCGGCAATAGGGTTAATTATCAAGCATTATCTCGTTTCGATGAAGATGAAATTGTATGTCATTTCAGAATAAAATTACACAATAAGTAGTAATTATTATTGGAAAGTTTAATGAAAATTAATTGTTGGGAAGTGTCTTTAATATTTGAATATTTAGGGTTGTTTTTTTTTAGTTAAAACTACAGTAAATTTTCACCATTTGGGTGGACAAAAATGTTGATTATTAGGTATATCAAAGTTTGCTTTACATCCCTAAGGCTTTCCTGCATTTTGCATGTTCTAATGCTATTCTGCTGCAATAACTGAAAGTATTTCATAGGTGTTATGTTCTGGGTTAGAATGATTTTCTCAGTACTACAAGGGCCAAGGAACAATTTTGAAGAAAAAATGCCTAAGGGGTTCATCTTTGAAGCACCAGAACTCTGATACTAGGTGATGACCATCTTGTTATTGTTTTATAACTTTTACAATGAAATGGGAAAGCAAAATGAAGAATTTAAAGAAAATCTATTGTTTGGCTATAAAGTTGCACCAGACGTCAGCAGTGGCCTTAACTAGAGTGGGCGGGGACGGGTATTTGCGGTGATCTCGTTCATTTTTATTCGACGAAGCTGAAGCGGACATTAGGTCTACGGGGACATTACTGTGTTTTCGACATCTTTGAGAAAGTAGTTTTTCACCCGGTACTTTACTCAGAAGAGGTAAATTTGCAAAAAATTGTCATGATTTAATGCAAAGGTTTTTTATCATAACTACCTATGCGTAAAAGTTTTATTCTGTTTATTAGTTTCCAAAATATTTTCCCATAGTAGATATGGTTGCAAATTACAGATAGGGTATGATGACTTGAGGCAGGTTTTGAACATGTTTCACATGCTCAGATACATAAATATTCTGAATTTTTCATAATACAGTCATAATATTAACTGAAATATCAGTTATGGAATATCAGTAAAAAAAACAAACAACAACAACAACAACAAAAAATACTTCTAAACCTTTTCCGAAAAAAATCCATTTACTATAGAAATTGCACAAGAGAGACCAATTTGTAGTCGCAAATTTTAATTGTAGGGTAAATATTTGCAAGCAAAGCACATAAACAGAAAGACAACTGGTTTCTCAACCCATTGTAGACTGGACAGACTCTCCAATACTATATATTGGAAGAGTCCAAGTGCAATTTTAGGTACGGCCATGAGATTTGGATATTCCTAGAGAAAAATGGCTAAACTATTTGCAAACAGTTGAGATCCTGATCAGACCCCGCATTCTGTGGGGTCTGATCTGCACTGTTTGCCAATTACCCTTTCCGGGGTTTCCAGAGACTACAATGGGTTAATTTAGAGTAATACTCAGCGAAAACGGTCTTTCCAGGTGATGTCGACAGCACAGTAAGTATCCAATACAGGAAAGACAAAAGAAGTAAAATTCTTGTAAAACGGAGCTCATTCTCATACATTATCTCAGTGTCGTATCCAGTGGTTTTGTAAGTTGGAAATGAATGCTCTCATCAGACTGTGCAAATAGCATGCTGTGTAAAAATTTCATCAGACGACATTTTTATATATTTTTCTTACTTTTTCCAAAAAAAAAAAGGAAAAATATCGTCTATCTGTCGTCTGCTGAATAAGCCTAGAGAGCAGTAAAGGTTAAAAACAACAATATCCAATCTAATCAGGTTTCCAGTATAGATACATTTTAGTACGTCCATCACAAGCCTAGTCACTTGAACAATCAAAGTACCGAGAGTACGGACAGGGGCTATTGCCTGAATTTCTATAGGCCTCTCGAACTGATTGGGATTTACGCTGAAATTAAAACAAGATGCCTTTTAGCCACGATTCGCTCACCCGAGCATACTCATATTCGTCCAGTATTGCCACAGCATTAATAAATAATGTGGATGACCTTTACAAACAAAATTTGCATTCAACAGATTTTCATAGATAGATGTAGAGAATTAAATTTAACTAAGACATAAAAAGATCAACGGTTAACCCAGGACTAACAAAGCTGGTAGATTTCACATCCACGATGCTCTAAACTAAGACTCAATTTCAATGCTTTCTTGGTTCTGAAGAAGACCTTTTAAATGGTTTTCAACATCTATAGATATAGCAGCCATTTTGGTCACTGAAGCATGACCATTAAAACGAATTTTCTGTTCCCTTTGACAGAAGGCTCTACACATAATTTGGTAGAATATGGCCTGGCAGTGATTTCATAGGAAAATTACTTTAAAAATTTCGTGGTTTTATTCGTGTTAATAGCCCAGGAGCAAGGGTAAATAACCCCCAGGGGATAATTATTTTACTATAACTGAAAGGGTTTGCTACTCCAGTCATACATTGTAAGGTTCCGCCATACGTACGTAATACATTTTGAGAAAATAACTTTGACCATTTTCCCGAAACGCGTGTAAAGGGAAACAAATTTGATCTTGCCCTAAGAAGGTCAAAAGTTAATCTGAGATCATCACTTGAACAAATCTGGTAGCTCTCGCAATCCCAATGCTATAAAAGGTCAAAACTCAATCAGAGATCATCATTTGAACAAATTTAATAGCTTTCACAATCCCAAAGCAATAAACAGGACTTAGTCTCAAAGCTTTCTTGGTTCCAAACAAAGAATATTTTAGTGTTTTAATGTATATGGGCATGGCAAACATCTTGGTCAACAGAGCGCGACCATTTGAACACAAGAGGTCCATAGGCTACGGCTCGCTCACCTGAGTGAAATAGCCACTGCAGATATGCAGATGGTATGCAACATTGTTCAATCCTGTTATTGCAACTAATGAAAGGGTCATCATTTCAGCAGTTCTTGGTTTCAAAGAAGAATATGTTTATTATTTTTACCATATGTGGGCATGACAGTCAGTGGTGCGTTACCATTTGAACAAACTTTTAATCCCTTTTTATCAATAGGATCGACATGAAATTTGGTAGAAATTCGCTATGTGGTTTCTGAGGAGAAGCTGCCTAGTCAGCATTCTACGTAAATCTATATCGGGCCGTCATCGGCCCGTCAGGGTAGCTGACGAGCCGATGACGGCCCGATGTAGATTTACGTAGAATGCTAGCTGAGTGGTTGACAATGTTATGATTTTATACATATATACAACACAGAGGTAGGGGAAGATAACCCTTGCAGAATAAAATTTTGATTGTAACTTAAAGATTTTGCTACTGCAATCATATAAGTTTTAGACACTTCGGCTATTTTTGTCTTTGTGTGTGTGTGTGTGTGTGTGTGTGTGTGTGTTCATTGCTCTCAAGGGTCATTCTTCTTATAATCTATTTATCTTTGGCAGAACGCACAGACTTGCCAAGCTCTCATCTTTATTGAATAAGTAATAAAATGATGAGAGAAGAGGTATTTCCATTGCGTGTTGCCACTCCCACCTACGCTACAGGTCCTATGTGCCTTAACAGGGCCAGGCAAGAGACAAGCCAAACTGATGGTGCTTAGCAAAGTCTTTTTCTATTACCCTACTTTAAAACTTTGCCATGGCACCAAAACAAAAAAGCCACTGGTCATAAAACACATAAGCTGGGTAGACAATCATCAAATGATCATAACTGCCAAATAAGGTTCGCATCACTTCACATGTTAAGAAGAAACTGCAATTTAACCATTTTCAAATTAAAAGTCTATGGAACCTTTCAGTTATCATAGCAACCAAACAAAAAGGCAGATGATCATAATTTTAGTTATTTGTAAACCCATATTCAAGCCACATTCCTACCTAATACGGAACAAATCGCTTCAGTGGCTTTGGAGGAGTTATCATTTGAAAGTGTTAACGGATGGACGGACGGACAGACGACGGTAAGATAGACGGACAGACGACAGACAAAAATTGATCAGTATAGCTCATCCTGAGCACAACTCCGGTCAGCTAAAACTGTCAATCTACCACTGACAAAAAGTTTCATTTGAAATTTGGTGCAACCAGGCCAAGTGGTTTCAAAGGTGAATGCTTTTAAAATTCCATGATTTTATACACGTATATAGCCCATGGCAGAGGCAGATAACCTCTGGGGATAAAAATTTGATTTTTTGTGTGTAAAACCTTTGGCTACTTTAATAATATATTGTAAGTTTTCAACATTGTCCCCATACAAATGCATGAGGAAGCAAATTACTTTTGCCGTAAAAAGGTCAAAGATCAACACAGGATCATTATTTGAAAATGTTTTAACATATATGGTCATGGTAGACATCTTGTTCAGTGATGTGAAACCAAAACGTCAGAAACAATTCTGGAAACTGCCACATTGTAGGGATTGACCAGATCATGATGTCTCCCATAGAACTTCTTAAGTGTTGCTACCAGTTTGGTTTTTTGATACCCCTGGCTCAACAACTTTGTAGTGAGCACTTTCCCACGATCCATGAAGTCCCGATAATTTGAACAGGCTCTGGCATAACGGATTAACTGTGATACGTAAACGCCGTATGCTGGTGCAGAAGGGATATTACTGCTCAGGAATGGAAAGTTAACAAAGGGAAAATTGAAGTCATCCCGTTTGTAGTAAAGTCTAGTAGTAAGCTTTCCATTGTCAATGTAGAGATAACAACCCAAGTATGAGGAGGAGGCTGCAGTCTCAGTTGTTTCCTTTATTTCAAGTTCACGAGGATAGATGAATTCCAAATGCAAATTTTGTGTTGTGTAGAGACAATACGTCCTATATATATCTGTAGGTGAAATTGAATCGTTGTGCAAGGTGTTTCTTGCCCGTAATCATTCATACAAAGCCCATAGGCAAGGGCAGATAACCTCCGGGGGACAAACGTTTGATTTTAACCAAACTGTTTACTGCTTTAATCACCCATTGTTTCAGTCGTAAGTATTTAATTCAAATGTATGGGGCATTAATTTAACATTGCCATTAAAAGGTCTAAAGTCAATCTACGATCATCATTTGGACATAATTTCATAGAACTTGAGTATCAGATAGTATATACCAGGATTCAGCCTCAGGGATTTCTTGGTTCTGGAAAAGAAGATTTTTAAGTGTTTGAACATATATGGGCATGGCGGCCATCTTAATCCACGAGCCGTGACCTTTTGTACAAATTGTCAATTCCCGTTTGACAGAAAGTTCTACATGAAATTTCAAACAAATTGGCTCAGGGTTTCAAGAGGAGAAGTCGGTCTAATTTGTGGACGGACGACGGACGGCAAGTGATCATAACAGCTCATCCTAAGCCTTCGTGAGCTAAAATGCCACACATAAATGTTCTTTTCGGTACCTGATAGAAAAGGTCCTTTTCGGTATTTAGTAGGACGGCGGCTCGGGCTTAGTATTTTAGTATTGATATTCCTGAGGAATCATTTACGAGAGCAGTAATGAAGTTTGCAACAGTGCAACTCAAATTGTTCTTTCAATTTGCAGAAAAAATAAGACGACATTTCGTGTGAATCGTCTGCTGAGCGGCCGATTCACATGAAACGTCGTCTTATATTCTCTGACAAATAACAAAACTAATTCTAGAATGATGTTGATGAGGTTTAACGACGCGCCAACGCCTGAGGGCCATTTGCGTCAAAGCGGTTCACTAAATTCTAGAATGCCGTCTGCTACGAATTTGCTTATGCATTTGTTCACAGGCTGAAGTATATATTGCGACAGGGAGACAATTCTCGATGCACTGGATATTATTTTTCCCATTTTCTTTGGTTTAACATCTTTTTTGTTTCTGTAGTTTGCTTAGGTTGTGCTTAAGATGCAACAAACTGATACTTATAATAACTCTTTAAATTTTTGTCTTAACATCTGAACAAAATAAATAAGAGAAAACTCAGGAACTGATACAATCAGATCCACATCAAGCCCCCAACATCAAAGGAAAAGCCAAATGCAATAAAGCAGCCACAAAGTGAACATTTGGCACGCAGAGTTGGTAACTCTTTCCAAAAGAAAAAATGTGGGAACTGTTACCCAAACATAACTGAATATATAATCAACTTGCATAATTTGTAAAAGAAAACATTAGTAAGTAAAACACTATACACGAGTAGCAATTAACAAAAATTACCACATGAAAGTACCGCATTGGAACAATCAGTAAAGAATCACTCGGGGAGGTGGTAGGGCTGGGTGTGCAGGGGAGGGGTGGGGCTTAATTAACTTACGGGATTCCAACCGTCTCAGCTTCCATAGTGGTAAAAACATATATTTTTTTCGGTCAGTGTGGAGGTCTTCTAACTCATCCATGAATGATTACAGGCAAAAGATAAATCACAAACAAAGCCTATAATGAAGCAAAGCTGGGGACTCAAGAGAAACAAAGTGTTGAGACATTTGGAGATCAAACATCACCACTGGAATATTAGTCAAACGAAAACCACCAGTTAAACCTTAAAGCGCAAAGAAAACCTGCATTAGTCGTCTGTTTATGTCGTCTGCTGAATATACTTGCAAAACTTTTCAAACCTATTTTTGCATACCGGCAAACAGTGTGGACCCAGATCAGACTGCTCCTCTAGGAACACTGTTTGCAAAAATGACTTTTAAAATCACGTAGATGACAATTGTTGTGATTGGCATAGGGTTAAACCCTGTTGAGCCGAGAAACAGACATAAACAGTTCCGGCCCAGACCATTTAATTCATTTTACAACCAGTTGATGTGTCTAGATACTGCTGGATGAGTGGTAAACAGTGCAGACTCGGATCAGATTCTGCGGTATCTGATCCAGGTCTACACTGTTTGCCCAGGCCCGTCTGTTCCAATACTTTGGGTAAATACAGTCGACTCTGGTTATCTCGAATTCCAAGGGACTCTCTTAAATACTTCGAGATATCCGTACCTCGATATATCAGATTTTCAGAATTGAGGAAAAATAGTTCGAACAACCACATTTAACAAATATATATGGAAAACAAATTGGACTTAAGCTAGAGATATATTGAAAATATTGTGGAAAAGAAGAAAAATTGCTCCTTAGAAGCAATTTCTCCTCTTTTCCACAAAATTTCTTTACTTGTTGTTAGGTTTTCATTTTTTGGCAGGGACCAAATTTTCACTTCGAGATAAGCGGTTATTCCAGATAAGCGAGGTCGAGATAACGAGATTCAACTGTACATTAATAAGGAACTGAATGCAGTACATGACCAGTCAAGCCTTCAGACGCAGTATGTGTCGAGCAGTTCTCTACCGTATAGCAGCAAACACTGCTGTGTCTCGTCTGCAGCTCAGCGTGGAGACCCAACAACATCCCATCATAGCTTAACTCAGTGATCCACCAGAGCTCAGTTGAATGGCAACTGGAAATTTCTTGCCAATCTAATCAAATGAATTTCAGAACATTAACGCTGTCAAGGTACACAAAACGAAAGGATCAAAAGAGAGTTCTTGACAATTCAGTGGCTGATGGAATAAGTAACCAGGTGCGGGGAGAAATATATAGTCGACTTTCGTTATCTCGAACCCGCTTATCTCGGATAACCGCTTATCTTGAAGTGAAAATCTGATCCCTGTTTTAACACAGAGATCTACCAACAGGCAACAAAATATTGTGGAAAAGAGGCTTTTCCACAATATTTTCAATATATCTCTAACTTAGGATTCAAATTACATATTCATTCTGTTAAAGGTGTTTGTCATCCGAGGTTTTACCCCTCTAAAGAATAAACCTAGTTTTGTGAGCTTTCCAGTGAAGCAATTTTCTGTAAGGTCCGTAATAAGGAAGAATGGGGGGTATTTTAAGGATTTTAGGAAGTGTCGAAAATTGGCGTTGCAGATTCCTGTCTCACCTCGACATATGAGCAGTAGTGTATCAATATCATTTCCTGTATTGTTCTGCTCAAAATTATAAAATCTAAAATATGGCCAATGCTATTTTTGTTATGCAATCCACTAACAGAATTATTTGACATATTCTCGAGAAAACTGTTGAGAGTGGGGGTCATTCCAGGTCAGATTGTAAAAGACCTAGCATGATGCCGTATGAAACTGAATGTATGCAAAGTCTTAAGCAGTTTGCAGTGCAGGAAGTATTTCCCACATATGAACTTAACGCTGATAAGGAAGTTTTCCTCCGAAAAGGGGCTATTGAGTATCAAAAAGGAATTTATAAACATGATATTACAATTTACATTTGGCTTTTGGTACTGAAAAGAAGAAATATAATACCGAAAAGGGAATATCTTGTACCGAAAACGGTTGCACTAATATGAATCAATAAGAATTAATAAATGTGAAAGTACTGATACGAATAGAATCTATCCCTAATCTTGTTCATAGAAAAAAGATAGAAGTCTTGTTCGGTACTTGATATCCCCATTTCGTCCCGATTCAGTATGTAAATTGTCTTTTTACCATTTCTTTTATCATTTTGAACTCCTTGGGGCACATTCCTGGCTCTCTGCTCTCAGATTATATTTTGCAAATAGGTGTTCATATTAATTATGTGCGGCACTGTATTTTTAATTTCAGCATAAATACCAGACAGTTTTAGAGGCCTATAGAATTTCAGGCAACCGACCCTATCAGCACTCTCAGTGCTTTGATTTGTATTACCTGTGTGACAGTACCGTAAATACTACCTTAAACATTATGCTCAGTTCCTGGACTTTTACACAAGTGCGAAACACACACGCTCGGCATAAAGGCAGTTCAGTATTTTACTTTTTCAGAAGCTGTCAGACGGTTATATCACTGGTGCAAGGTAATTTGTTTAACCGTCATTAAAGTTCTCCAGGAAGACGAGGAAGCTATATTTTACAGTTACTGATCAAGCAAAACAGTGCATCAAGATATTATTTTATTATACGGACTTTTATTTTTTTATATATATATTTTTAATAGTAAATAAGGCATTAATTCTCGTCAACTATGAAAAAAATAGCACATTCCATTAATTCTAGATTGTTATATGCTACAAATTAGCTTAACGTTTTAAGAATTAATCTATACTCAACAAAATAATTTAAGGGCCACATAGTGCAAATTTCTATATATATAAATTTTGGCCGGGTTATGGGCAAAACCACAGAAGATATCAAAATATCGTTAAATGTTTCTTTAAAAGGAAGCCCTAAAGGAGTATTTCCAACAAAAAATTTGGAAATAAAAAAAAAATCATTTTAAAATTTACTAAAAACACTACTTTTTACCCAAAAAATAAAAATTTACATTTTCGCGTCAAAAGTGATGTCTGGGCTCCCAACTGTGAAAAAGTCTTAGAGAAGCCTTATTTTTTATCAAGGAACGCACATTTTGCTAGAGGTATCCTCTACACATTATTCGTTGTCGATGGGGAACTTTCGGGGCAGTTTTAGCCTCTCAAAGGGTTGGTCTCTATTTCTGCCCTTATCTTTTACTGGAATGAAGGTCGAGTTTACATGACTTTGTGTGTGACAGAGTATTGTTTTGTTTAAACAAAGATTTTTTCCGGTATTGTGAAAAAAACTTCATTTTGGGGTAAAAAACCGTTTTTTGGAAATTCCCGTTTTTCTTAGAATGTTTTGGTCTGGCGTTGTTGGTGCCATTGAAACTTTTGTAGCTGAACGTGTTGCGAACATGTTGAGCTGATTGAAATAGGGCTGAAACTTCCAGTTTTGTCCATGAAATAATTGTAAAACTTGAGGGTTGCATTTTAATGATAATCAAAGGGGAATAAAACTGGTGGCCCCTAAATTATTTTGTGGAGTATATTTCTTCCCAGGTAGACATGTATGACGAAACGTTAGGAATACCACTCGATGATGATCAGTCAAACTCAGAGAGATCATTTTAACCAGTTTTATCACAGCTGCAGCAGACGACATTTAAATATCTTTATGTTTTGTTTTGTTTTCTTTTCAGAGAAAATAAGAAAATACAAAGGCTTATTATCATTAATTCCAGAACATCATCTGCTACAAATTAGCTTAACGTATTTTAAGAGTTATCCCATTTCTACACAGGTTGACATGTATGAAGGAACTACAGGAATATCGCTCGATGAATATTCGACAAACTCTGTGTGGGAGATTATTAACACCAACGCTTACGTCGAGCAGGAAACCTACGAAGCGTCTGTTATCTTTTCAATGACACTGAAGAGGAAACCACTATACACGATACTGAACATCGTCTTCCCAAGTATTATGTTAGCTGCTCTCAATGTATTTGTGTTTGTACTACCCTGCAGCTCTGGTGAAAAGGCAGGTTACGCTATTACTGTGTTTCTAGCCTTTGCCGTCTTCCTGACAATTGTCTCGGACTCGCTGCCACAGAATTCTGATGCTATATCTCTCTTCTCAGTCTATCTGATTATCCAGACGGTACAGAGTACCATTATAACAGTGCTTGCAATGCTCATGATACGAATAAGTTATTGGAAAACACCGGTTCCAAGGGCTCTAGTTTATCTAGTAAATCTGACACGTTGTAAGGTTTGTTCGAGCAAAGCTATTAAGGTGGCACCGGTCGACAAGGAGAAAGAGGATAAATCAAATGAGAAAGATACTCTTGGTCTGGTTCAAGAGACATCTGTGGTGGGCGAATGTGAAGAAGATGTGACATATACTCAAGATAACTGCGACTGGGAGACCGCGCTCAATGCACTGGATATTGTCTTTCTTATTTTCTTTGGTTTGATATCTATTATTTCTACTGCCGTATGCTTAGGTGCCGCTCAAGCTGCAACAAAATGATAAGTATTACGAAAACAAGCCTATTAAAATATACTGAAACTTTTTCCACCAAAAAATGAAATTTCTCATAAAAAATCTGATATTTTTCATATTTCTTCTCAAAACATAGATTGTGGGTATCTGTAACAACCGCCTCGTCGAGGCGGTTCTAACTGGTACCCACAATCTGGTTTTGTGCAGAAATAAGAAAAATAATGTATACCCCTGTAAACCCTAGTGTTACTATAAAAAGGTGGGGTTAAAGGGGATCAAAATTATATACGTATGTTTTCATGATGGTATTTCAAACACAATGCTCATATGATCTATCAAAAAATAAAAGCATTTACCGAAATATTCAACATTTTTATTCTTTGTATTTTGGTCTTAAAATTTCAACAAGCCAATTTTACAACCTGTTGATGCGTCTTAACCTATTTATGCCTAATGGACTCTTCAACTATATTTCTTAGGACCAGTCTATTTCCAAAAGCAGCGTGGCTGGTTAGTTCTATTATTGCTTCGTTTGTAGAAAGTCCTGTATTGAATGCAAATAGTGTTCTGCGGCGTCTAATCAGGGTCTTCACTGTTTGCGAATGTCCTTTTATGGGACGTTATGCATAAATGGGTTAAACTGATGGGCGTGTGGCATGTTGTGCAGCGCCAGGTCTACTCTGTTCACGCCCATCTGGTCCAATACCCAGACTTGATGGGCGCATTTTGTTTTTTTTTCACCTAACCGGCTGTTTTTGTTGCATCGGCTAAAAACGACTTACCAAGCAGTCTGGCTTTTTTTTTTTTACGTCATTGTGTACGCCTTTGGGCGAAGACAACATCATAGAGTTTGGTTGGGAAGCGGAAGTGAGGGACTAGCTGGAGAACTGAATAGAATAATATTTATTTGAACACCTACATATACAGGTGTTCTGCATTCAGATGCAGTGTTTCTGCACACCACACTTATCTAGATATTCTAAAAGATCATTACGAAAACACGCCTATTCAAATATATTGAAAATTTTAGAACCTGCTGACTGAGAGTTTATCAGGAATCCAATCTATTATGAAAAACTAGCATGATAATAGTTTTTATCTCTGCACCACTACCTTCAATGTTTGCCGAAATAATAATTGCACGTGCCAGTTGCATAGTCAAAGAGACATTTGCATGAAATTCCTCAAACCCTGTTTTCTGAATAAAAAAATCATTAAATTGTTGTCTGTTAAATTTGCCCTAAGCGTGGTTTCTTAATCTGATATTCGTTTGGAGCAAGGGCTATACAAACCCATTAATGCCAAATCACTGCTGAAGTCAGCTAGCCAATGATATGACACTTTCCTCCAGTAAGTCGTTTCAAGAAGGGTCATAGCCCCGTTAGTAGAATCATAAACCTCTGGTTTCTTGGTCTTATCAGTGTTCAAGGAGATCGGATACTTTCAGAGGTGACCCCTCTGTCAAAAATGTTTTGCATCACGAAAACATGCCTGTGTATATATATATATATATATATATATATATATATATATATATATATATATATATATATATATATATATATATATATATATATATATATATATATATATATATAATTTTGACCCCCTTAAACCGCCCTTTCATACAGTAAAACTGGGGTTTACAGGGGTATACATTATTTTTCGTATTTCTGCTTAAAAACATAGATTGTGGGTACTCGTTAAAACGAGTATCCACAATCTATGTTCTGAGCAGAAATATCAAAAATATAAGATTTTTTTTTTTTCTGAAAATTTTCAGTTTTGGAGGTGAAATTTTCTATATATTTGAATAGGCATGTTTTCGTAATGGGTGTCTCCTTTCTGAAAAGGGTTCCACCTTAAAAAAAGAATTTACTACCCTTGGGAGTAGGCCCCCTTTCAGAAGAGATTTGGCGTGCAGGAAAGCAAAGAGGAAGTGACAAAATTTGTCTCCCTTGTAACAGTTTCAGGAAATCGACCAAGTCTATCAAGTCCTTATAAACAAGTGATTTTTAACCCTCGTCCTGCTGAATAAATTAAAATGCCACGCCCGCTTCTAATTTCCAGCCAATCAGATTACTACTTGATCCGGGTTTTTGATAGAAATTCACATACATGTATTTAATAACAAATAGTGCAGATCTAGATCAGTTGGCTTCTTCAGAAGCCAACTGATCTGAATCTACACTGTTTGCTAAGACAGGGCATGTCGTGTTCAGCAAGGGAAGGGTTAAGATACATGTATCTTAAAAGTCACTGTTATAACTTTCATAAATATTTACGAGGGTCCTGCAAAAGGTTTTGTCACTGGGTTCGGATTACTTCAGTGCTACGTTTTATCAAACATATTTATTATTACAAACCTTCAAAGTATTCCCCCTTTACTGAAACACATTTTTGTAACCCTTTTACCCAGTCGCGAAAAGCAGATAAATAGTCTTCTTTTGATATCTGTTGGAGACACTGATAAATAGCGCTGCCAAGAGAACTTCTAGACGTATACTTATTTCCAGAAAGCATTTTCTTAAGCCTTGGAAATAAAAAGAAATCACAGGGACTCAGGTCAGGTGAATAAGGTAAATGGTTTCATCTTTTCAGAAGCCAAAAAGACTTAACCTCACACTTATGAGAGGAGGCGTTGTCATGTAAAAGATGGACTCTGACCATCCTTTGCTTGGTCATTTCTTATTGTAAAACTCTTTCACTTTCTTCAGTACAGAATTCTTGTAGAATCGGCCAATGACTGTATGACCAGATGGACAAGGCACTTGAATGACTGGCCCACTTGAATTAAAGAAAATTGCGTACAACATAGTTTTCGAACTTATGGTTCTCTTGGCAATACATGGGCGTTTTTGATCTTTTCGTTTCCATTGCTTATTATCAGCCCTTCTTTGTGGCTCAAACATGTGCACCCAGGTTTCATCACCTGTTAGCAAGTTAGAAATAATCCGACTATTACAACCTTTGTATGTTTTTAAAAGTTCCCGGGCACATTTGAGGCGTTGTGTCTTTTGCTCCTCAGTGAGCAAATGAGGTACCCACCTAGCGCAAATCTTTCTCAGGTCCAAACGCTTTTTCAGAATTGTTTGCACACTGCCTTCTGATATGCCAGTACAACTAGCTATACCTTTGACAGACAATCGCGCATCCTGTTCGACCACAATCTTTACAGCAGCGATGTTAGCCTTGGTAACAGAGGTTTTAAGCCTTCCAGGACGGGTATCATCTTCAACAGAAAATTTTCCAGCTTTAAAAGCTTTAACCCACCTAAAAACTGTGCGCATTGATATAGTCTGAGGTCCATATATACCACACAATTCATTAAATATCTGCTTTGAATCTATATTAAACCTAATGTGGCATTTAATATAGCTACGAATTTCAGTCTTCTGGTCCATGTTCCAATGTAACAAGTAAATTGGTCAGTGTATATGACTGCATCTATTTCAATTTGAAATAACTCGGTCAGCTGGAAAGCAATTTGCACGAAATAAACGGGTATCGTTAGTTATTCAATACACCATTCAAGTGCAGTGAAGCATTTAACATACACCTGGAATAAAACCAAGGAAGCCTATTAGTGACAGAACTTTTTGCACAACCCTCGTAATAAAACTTTGTAAAAATGTGATCTTTTTCATTTACTTTATCCCAGTATTTTTATAGATCATCATCACTGCAAAATTTGGGCTGACTATCATGACAAACTATGACTATCATGATACTAACACTATCAGAGAAACCCCTGTTAGGGAGCTGGGGTAGAATGAGGAGGAGATAGAAAAATAAGATAAACACCTGGTTTTCTTTCAAACTTGTATTGATTCATTTTATTTTTCTGTCTGTCAAACAACAAACAACATTAAGCATTACTAGATCAAATTCTTCATGTTGTATTAATATATTTCTATCTGAACATTAATGTCATTTTATTCATTAATGCCTAGTGGATTCTTCTACCTCCTGATTTGGACAACTCCATTTCCAAGCCAAAGGGGTGAATGGTCCTACAGCATCTGATCTAGATCTACACTTTCCCAATGTGCCTTTTATTGGAGGCTAGGCATAAATGGGTTAAACTTCAGTTTTATATTTGAATTTAGGTTGGCATCAGAAATTGCTCTGTATGATACCATAATAACCCTAAGTATTGGGACAGACAGATCTGAGCAAATGGTGCAGACCCAGATCAGACACCACAGAATGCAGCATCTGATCAGTGTCTGCACCATCAAGTTCTCAGTCCAATATGTTTTGAACAGACGAACAGCTCCAGTAACCAATTGTTCGAAACTAACGATGTGGTTATTTAACATATCGTTAAAACTTTGATCATTAAATATGGCATATATGCTGATATTGTTGCTGAAAAAATGTGAGTAGCTTTTGCATTTGCAAAAGCTACCCACATTTTTTCAGCCAAAATAACTGTGAATTAGATACTGTACTTACCAGAGCAGTTAACATTATGACCACTAACAAGCTCGTTACGCCAAGGATGCTTTGAACAACTGGGCCCAGGTGGTAAAATGGCCTTGTTCATATTTTAGGACATAAATGGTAAGGTGTCAATGTGTCCCAATATTTAGGGTTAATACGTAGAATTCTATCCTTTTAGAGTAAATCTCTTTTCAGAACAGCATGAGAAGCAGCAAAGCAGACAAGAAGTCAAAAATATTGTCTCCCTTTACAGACATGGCACAAAAATCTACCACATTATGAAAACATGCCTATTCAAATACAAAGAAATTTTCACCTCCAAAAACTTAAAAAAATTAAGGTAAAAAAAAACCCTGATATTTTTCTTATTTTTGCTCGAAAACATAGATTGTGGGTACTCATTAGAACCGCCTCGGCAAAGCAGTTCTAAATAGTGCCCACAATCTATGTTTTGAGCAGAAATATGGAAAATAATGTATACCCCTGTAAACCCCAGTTTTACTATATAAAAGTGGGGTTTAAGGGGGTCAAAATTATATAGGCATGTTTTCGTGATGAAATGTTTCCTGTCCCTATTAGATTTCTAACATACATATAAATATAGTAAATGTCCTAAAATTTCAAAGAACAAAATTTCTGACAAAACGGCATATGCAAACAGTGCAGACCCAGATGAGACTGCTCCTAATCAGCGTCTACACTATTTAGCATTCCACTCAGTCTACACTATTTACCATTTCACTATGTATTTTAAGAAACAGCTGCATAAAAAGCAAAATTTAGGCCAAACTAGTTTGAAATAAAGTGTTTGAAATTTTAGGGCATTTACCATATCCAAATTATAAAGTCAAAATACTGATAGCTTCAGATATGGTGATAATTTTGGTAGCAATTCAAGATATTTGCTATTTCTAAACAAAAACAGGATCCCATTAGAATGGCCTCAGTGAGATGGTTTTATAATGTGTTTGGGCACATAAATACAAAACCAACACATAGTTATCTTCTGAATACCTCTTTTATCCAAAATTACACTTGTTTGATATAGCTTTTTATTAACTGAAAAATACATTATATTTTATCAAATCAAGTACATAACATCTCGTGACTTTGAGATCAAAATTTGTTTATAACAGTGATATAGTATGGCACATATCTTTAAATTGTATATATAAATGGCCTTGCTTTTGGTACACAGAAAACTGACAACAAAATGATGGGAAGAGACCACAACTATAGATGCATGTTAATAAGACAATCACATAATCTTGTGAGATTCAAGATACAAATATATCCCTTGTTTGGTGTATTAATAACATTTACATAACAGTCTAATATATCTGGGCCCAGTTGTTTGAAACTAACAATGTCGTTAGTTAACATAAAGTTAAAACTTTGATCATTAAATATGGCATCTAAGCTAATATTTTTTCTGAAAAAATGTGAGTAGCTTTTGCATTTGCAAAAGCTATTCACATTTTTCAGCAAAAATAACTGTGAATTAGATACTGTACTTACTAGAGCAGTTAACATTTTGACCACTAACAAGCTTGTTAAGCTAACGAACGATGCATTGAACAAATGGGCCCAGTTGTTCAATATCGCAAGATACTTTAATAACATTCAATTTATTTGCATAATGATATTATCTATTACATTCCAAAGAGAGTCAAATCTATATGTAGGAGAGTAACATAAATATAAATTGAGATTCAATTAGCCTGAGATCTATGGGATATTCTAGTGAGATTCGATATGTGAAACATGCTGTATTAGTTAAATTAACATAAGCACAGCTCCAAATAAGGCATATTTTTTCAGCTATAAAAAGCTGGGCCCAGTTGTTCAAAATTAACAATGTCGTTAGTTAACGTATCATCACAACTTTGATCATTCAACATGGCATATACGCTAATATTATTGCTGAAAAATGTCAGTAGCTTTTGCATTTTCAGCAAAAGTACCTGTGAATTAGATATTGTACTTACTAAAATAGTTAAAATTTTGATCATTAACGAGCTTGTTAAGCTAACAATGCTTTGAAATACTGAGCCCTGATATTAACTATAGTTCTCCAGGAAAACATGTTACAAGTACTTACTAGAAGCACTTTGCCATATCACTTATAATGAGTACACGCTACATATATTTTTGTAGAGAATTAGGAAAATATGTATCTGGTTACACTTTTTATGTTGAGCAATGATACACAGAGATTATTATATGGCAATTTTCATATCAATCCGGGACACCCATATCAGCCAGAGGGACAAATTTTCATATCATAACCCATATCAACCCAACACCCATATCAGCCCAAGGACCTTTGACCCTCAGGCTGATATGGGTGTCTCAGGTTGATATGGGGAATGATATGAAAATTGTCATATCATAATTTATTTATCATACATTTTTCTTTCTGACAAATTTGCCTATTTGATATCGTATGTGGAGTCAAAAGGCAAGACAGCCGAGTGCTCCAAATGTGGTGATATGAATTTTTTGCTCGGGCAAAAAAGCTGTATCACCCACATGACCTGGTGATATGGGTTTTTTGCCCAAACAAAAAAGCCGTATTACCCACATGACCCATTATCACACCTTTTGCGCTCCACCACAAGAGTGGTATCTGCTTGAAAGCCATGGTAGTATCACATATGCAGAATGAACATATTTTCTAGTAAATGTATGATAAATTCATTTAATATTTCATCACGAAAACATGCCTATATAATTTTGACTCCCGTAAACCCCACTTTTATATAATAAAACTGGGGTTTACAGAGGTATACATTATTTTTCTTATTTCTGCTCAAAAACATAGATTGTGGGAACTCGTTAGAACTGCCTCACCAAGGCGGTTCTAACGAGTACCCGCAATCTATATTTTTGAGCAGGAATATGAAAATATCAGAATTTTTATCTGAAAACTTTCAGTTTTTGGTGGTGAAATTTTCAGTATATTTGAATAGGCATGTTTGCGTAATGGATATGTTTTGATGAAATTCAAATTCCTTTACATATGTTTATGTCCGAGACACAGTCTAGCAAGACTTTCTTTGATATCTGTTGTCAGTGACATTACAACAGGGCCAGAAATAAGACGGTTTCCACATGCCCCATCTTAACCCTTAAAGCGCCAATCACAACAATTGTCGTCTGCTTTGTCTTCTGCTTGTGATTTTAAAAGTCATTGCTGCAAACAGTGTGGACCCAGATCAGGAGCAGTCTGATCTGGGTCCACACTGTTTGCCTGTATGCAAAAATAGGTTTGAAAAGTTTGCAAGAATATTCAGCAGACGACATAAACAGACGACATTTTCAGATGCAGGTTTTCTTGGCGCTTTAAGGGTTAACTCATTTTCGAAGTGGCAACCCAATCCTGTAAATTATTTGTCTCTGGGACAAGTGTAATATATTGGCAACATAAAATCAAAGGTTTTTTTGCTTAATAATTTTCTTCAAGCATTTGCAGAAATAAAATTATAGCATAACATAATCATAGTATAAACTTTTCATCATACAAAAAAGGTTTTAGTCTTTTTCACAATACAGTCGACTCTGGTTATCTCAACTTTGCTTATTTCAAATTACCGCCTATCTTGAAGTGAAAATCTGGTCCCAGATTAAACAAAAAAATCCAACAACAGGTAAGCAATTTCTCCTCTTTTCCACAATATTTTCTTTAAATCTCTAACTTCAAGAGTCAAATTGCATATACATGAGTGAAATGTGGTTGTTCGATTTATTTTTTCCTCAATTCTGCAAATCTGATATTTCGAGGTATGGATTTCTCAAAGTACTTCAGAGAGTTCCTTGGACTTTGACATCACGAAAACATGCCTATATAATTTTGACCCCCTTAAACCCCACTTTTATATAGTAAAACTGGGGTTTACAGGGGTATACATTATTTTTCTTATTTCTGCTCAAAACATAGATTGTGGGTACTCGTTAGAACCGCCTCGGCGAGGCGGTTCTAACAAGTATCCACAATCTATGTTTTGAGCAGAAATATGAAAAGTATCAGAATTTTTTATCTGAAAATTTTCATTTTTTGGTGGGAAAATTTTCAGTATATTTAAATAGGCGTGTTTTCGTAATGAGATAACAAGAGTCAACTGTATAAAATTTTCTGGTTTCTCACTCAAGCTGCATTATAATATTCTTTGTCCTTCTTCTATGTCCTTTTTGTTTTTCTTCAGGTTCACAGAATCATCTCCCAGTCAGCATTCTACTTAAATCTATATCGGGCCGTCATCGGCCCGTCAGGGTAGCTGACGGGCCGATGAGGGCCCGATGTAGATTTACGTAGAATGCTAGCTGGGCTAATACTGTTGAACTTGTGGTAAAAGTAGTTTATTTTGGCATTTTTATTTTATGGCTTCCAGGACAGGTGCTTTTAAAAATCTTATTTCAACCCCTTTACTAGTGACATTCAGATTCAACCAAAGTTTTTGTTTGTGTTGAGGTTTTACGGCCCAGTCAACCCAATGGGGTCATGTCGAGCGCGGTCAGTTTACTTAACCACATGTTTACTGGGCAGGCTTAGTCCTCGAAGCCGTTAACCAGTATTGTGCACATTCTTTCGCCAAAAACTGACAACTGCCCTTCTTGAATCAGCGGAAGGGAGAGAATGACCGTAGAAAATATTTAATGATCAATCTCCATGAAAGAATGTTGCCGACCTTGGCGGGGGTCGAACCTGCGACCTCCTGGTCTCCAGTCGGACGCGCATCCAACTGCGCCACCCAGGCCGGCGCAACCAAAGTTTAATAATGTTCTAAAGTTTGGTATAAACAAGTACCTAGTGGGCAAGTGATGCTGAGACAAGACTGCAACACCGTCAATGGAACATCGTAAAGTTGCATTGATTTGATTCAACATTGTGTAAAGGTTATGTGCCCATTGTTTAAACTTAAAGCAGATCTGTAACAAAAAACAACATTTATTACCAAAAGGTAAAGAAACTCATGAGATCAGAATGTGGAATGATATTACAATTAAACAGTCAGTGTGAAATTATGAAAGCCCATAAGCCATGTCAATCAAAAAGGTGTCTTATCCCTAGTCCTGCTGAACCCAGATATACCCTGATTTTGCAGAAGTGCAGAAGCCAACTGATCTGGATCTGCACCGTTTGCCATTCAGTATTTGAATCTAGATCAACAACCCTGATCAAGTAATCAGATTGGCTGAAAATTAGAATTAGACGTGGCATCTTAATTTATTCAGCATGACAAGGGTTAAGCATATGCTAAAAGGAAAATTCTCCTAGCTCCAGACACAGAGTATCCAGGCATATATTTTTCTTATATCTCCCATCTCTGCATATCTACATAGTCCTATGAAGGTCTCCCCCGCCCCCATTGGATGTTGCATTCAAAAGTAAATTATTCTGTCAGTAGATATGACTGTCTTGAACAGACTCGCAGTCTGCAAGCTTATCCGGGACTTCAACAGTTGAATATGCCTCAAAGACACTGTTTCACATTGCATGACTAGAACAAAAACAACTTGTTCCCAACAGAAAAAAACAAAGAATATAACAAACTGTCAAAAATAAGACTGTCATGATGTTACATAGCTCTAAATCAGAGGGATAACCAGGGCCCGGTTGTTCAAAGTGTCGTTAGCTTAACGAGCTCGTTAAGGGTCATTTCGTTAACTGTTTTAGCAGATTCAATACACAATATTCTGAAATTTTTTGCTGAAAAAATGTGAGTAGCTTTTGCACTGCAAAAGCTACTCACATTTTTTCAGCAAAAAATTTCAGCATATTTGCGTATCACTCGATGTAAATTTTAACGAATCGTTAACTAACGACATCGTTAGCTTTGAACAACTGGGCCCAGATTTTCTTATTTCTCCACTAAATTTGTGTTGTGTTACAAGTACTAATTTGAGAAGGAATAAGAAAAACATTACTGCTTTCTGGAGGAAAAACGTACATGTACCTTATCTAAAGCTATATTACAATAACAAAATACTAACATCTTTCCATTAATATACCATAATAACCCTAAATATATGGACAAACCAGCCTGAGCAAACAGTGTAGGCCTAGATCAGATAATGCAGAATGTGGCATCCGATCAAGATCTACACAGCCACTCAAGATCTCCAGCACTATTTTATACACACCCACAGGTAGTAAAATAGAGTTTTTTTCAATTTTAAGGGTAAGTATGGAAAGGAGTTAAGGTGTCCCAATATTTAGGCTAATACAATAAAACCTGTGTAAGACAGCCACCTTTGAAATTGACTTTAGTGGTTGATGTGGAAAGGTGGTTGTCTTATAAAGGTACATGTCATGTAATTTTGCTAGCAAAATTACATGACATGTACCTTTATAAGACAGACAACTTTTTCCACATCAACCACTGTTTAAAGTCAGTCTCGAAGGTGGCTCTTTTACACAGGTTTTACTGTATGATGCTAAATGTAAGAGAAGGGCCCTTCTGCCATATGCGAAACACAAACTTCCAGATGAGGGCAAAACATGACCAGATCATAGAAATCTGTCCCTTCAACATCTTCTTACAGCTAAAGTGCTTGAGCATCTCTACAGTCTGGGCCAGCTGTTCAAAGCAAAGTTAGCTTAACCTATGTAGACTGAATGAACTATCCCACACTTTATATTGGAAGATTCTAATTTCGATTTTAGGTATGTCAGGCAAAGTGATTTAGATTTTCTGAGAGAAAAATGGCTGAACTATTTGCAAACAGTGGAGACCCTGATCAGATGCCGCATTCTGCAGCGTTTGACCTGGGTCTGCACTGTTTGCCAAATACCCTTTTAGGGGTCTCCCGACTACAATGGGTTAAAAAGCTTGTTAGTGGTCAAAATGTTAGTACTCTAGATAGTAGAATATCTAGTTCACAGGTATTTTTGCTGAAAAAATGTGAGTAGGTTTTGCTGCTCACATATTCAGCAAAAATATTAGCATGTATGCCATACTTAATGATCAAAGTTTTAACAATACATTAATTAACAACATCATTAGTTTTGAACAATTGGACCCAGATCATTATTGCTGCTCATATTGCTGTATCTCATTTGAACCATCGCCTGAACACTTTGCATGCTGGGTAAAAATTACAGCAGACAACATTTGAAATATTTTTCTTATTTTCCCTATAAAGCAAGCTTTAGCATGTCATGCAAATTGTCTCCTAGGAAAAAAAATTGCCAAAGCCTATTTTCTGAGAAAATAAGAAAAATATATTATCAATTTGTGCCTGCTGAAGTAGCCCAGAGAGTGGTAAAGGTTAACGCTCTATGCAAAAAGGTAGCAAACATTCTATCTTTTTGTGGCCACCCCGCCCCCTTTTTTTTCTCTTTACTATTTCAAGAGACTAAGACTTAGCATTGCAGACCACTCACATGAAATTTCAAGCTTTATATTCTTGAAAAAAAAGAAGAATCCAAAATGATATCTGCTGCAACTATGATTAGCACTTTAAGCAGATCAAGTGACAGGCCACAGAAACAACAAAAAAATATTTCCTCTAGTATATGAAGTACAGTCAAAGTAAAATAAACTTTTAAAGCATGCAAAAAGAAAGCACTGAATTGAAAAAAAAAAAAAAAAAAAAAAGACAAATTAATTGCACTAAATCATGGATATAAGAATTACATATAAAGTGTACTTTGAGCAATTTATCATATTTGAACACAATATGGTCAGCCTCTGAAATCATATATCACATTTTTATAACCCAATAAAATGGATTTCTTAATCTTGGCTATTGGTTAAAAACAATTTCATTCCAACAACAAAAGCAATTCTGAGTATCTTGTTAATTTCACACTCACCATCACAAAAAACATGCCTAGATAATTTTGACACCCTTAAACCCCACTTTTATATAGTAAAACTGAGGTTTACAGGGGTAGACATTATTTTTCTTGTTTCTGCTCAAAAACATAGATAATGGGTAGTTAGAACTGCCTCATCGAGGTGGTTCTCATGAGTACCCACAATCTATGTTTTGAGCAGAAATATGAAAAATATCAGAATTTTTTATATGAACATTTTTTTTTTTGGTGGTAAAATTTTCAGTATATTTGAATAGGCGAGTTTTCATAATGCACAGATGGAGTAAATAGTTAAGTATGAGCCACACTGTGGGAAAAGGTACCTTCTGACATATGCACCTAAGGGAGACACAAATCAGCCTGCACATCAGTGAAGTCTGATCAGTCTCATAACGAAAACATGCCTATATAATTTTGACCCCCTTAACCCCACTTTTATATAGTAAAACTGGGGTTTACAGGGATATACATTATTTTTCTTATTTCTGCTCAAAAACATAGATTTTGGGTACTTGTTAGAATTGTCTCACCGAGGCTGTTCTAACGAGTACCCACAATCTATGTTTTGAGCAGAAATATGAAAAATATCAGAGTTTTTCATCGGAAAACTTTCAGTTTTTGGAGATAAAATTTTCTATATATTTGAATAGGCGAGTTTTCGTAATGTCATTGTCTGCATGAAGGAACTTTACTTCCTTGGCAATCCAAAATATGCTCAGTAAAAATTGTGATCAGATGGCGCAAATGTGCAGGCTTATCTGAATCTTTGCTGGGCAGGCATGGCAGAGTGTACTTTTTTCTGATGCTGCCAGTCAGTGTGCTACCACATTTGATGGGCACTGCACGAAAATGGCTTTTAAGCAATTTGCAGACAATGTAGGTCCAGATCAGTGTGCCCACCTGTGCAGTCTAATCTGAGCTTTTCTGTTCATCAACATATACTACAGTAACCACGTATTCTGTAAGCAGACAATGAAGGCCCTGATCAGCCTGTGCTTATGTGCAGGCTGATCTGGGCTGTGCTGTCCCCAAACTGAATAAGGGACTTTTTCGTGCATTAGGCATCATTTAACTTGCATATTCAGACAGATCGAGGGTTGAGCACAAGACTGTAGTAACTCAAACATATTTTTGAAACCCTTGTCTAGGGGCAAGTTTGACCCCTTTGTAAACAATGCAAATTTAGGTGCCATTGCTCATACGAGCAATGGCACCTAAATTTCCATTGTTTGCAGAGAGAAATGTTGTAATCTTCATAACACCTTCATGGTGAGGAGATAAAGTATTGAGAAAAACAGTCTTGCCATCAACCCTCGAGATGTGCCTACCATTATTACCCCTAGTAATCAGGCATAAAGGCCTGAGGCCAGATCAGGTGGTGGAGAACACTGTACACTGTTTGCCACTCATCCAGGAGGACTTTAGACACATCTACTGGTACAGTGAATCCTGTGTAAGAGAGCCACCTTCAAGACTGACTTTAAATAGTGGTTGATGTGGAAAAACTTGTCTGTCTTATAAAGGTACATGACATGTACCTTTATAAGACAACTACCTTTCCACATCACAACCACTAAGGTCAGTTTCAAAGGTGGCTGTTTTACACAGGTTTTACTGTACTAAAAATGGATGTTCAAATTTTAGGAAAAGGATTGTATGGCGATAAGGCATTCAAATGCTTAGGATATATATGACAAGCAAACATGTCCAGTACTATCTAAACTGGACATGAAAGCTACCCGATCAAGATCTGCACTATCTACCAATGAACACATTGTATGACAACATGGCTCCAGGAAGTACCTTTTCCAACAAGAAAGTATTGATATGAAAACATGAGGCACTGCTAATGAGTACCACAATCAGTGGACTTGTTAAGGAGGAGTATTTGGTGATAATTCTATGATGATTTTTATTCTGCATGAAAACATATCTTGTGGGTACTCATTAGAAGTGCCTCGGGAAGGTGCTTCTAATGAGTACCCACAAGATATGTTTTTATAGAGAAATGGAGAAAATTATCCCACAATTATCATCAAATAAGCCTCTGTAATAAGTCCTCTGATAATGTATGCTTTCATAAAGAAATAAGAAAGATATTTACATGGAATACTTCTTATCTCGAGTTTGAAGGTAATGAAATAGAGTTTATTTTTTTGTTTTGATTGATAACAGAGAAATAATTCACTAGTGTTCTAAGGCTTGCGAGTAAAAAATGAGTGAGCGAAGCGAACAAGTTTTTTACACGAAAGCCTTAGAAAACGCGTGAATCATTTCTCCGTAATCCATCAAAGCAACAAAATAAACTGTTTATTACATTTTCGTTCATGTTTTACCTTTGGATTTTCACATTCAGCTATTATGATTTCCTACCAAAATAGTTCCAGTCAGTGCATGAATTTCAGGAGACACAGTTTAGTTTGAAAATCAGTCGCCATCTTGTTTTCACTTTAATGCAAAAATCATTCTGTGCTTGAAATACAGACACAGCGTCACAAAAGTTGAAATGGATTATCAAGAAAATCATACTTTATATTTGCGTTGCAGGTCTTTCCTCAAAAACGCCAACTGGACGTGAAAAAATGCAGTCTGATCTCCATGATTTTATCAAATTTTCCACGAAACATCAACTATTGTTATTGCTGTTAGCAACAATGTAAGCAACGTCGCCTAGCAATTATGACATCAAAACGTTCGAAATGAAATAATTCACTCGGTGAATGATTGATTATAATTCATTGAGAAATCTCAGCAAATCACTGCTGAAAATGTAATAAATGAACATTAAACTTTTAGACTAAGTACGGTAACTAATGATAGTATCCTACTATTTAGAGTAATTATCCAACAGTTCTACAGGGCCCGGTTGTTCAAAGCGTCGTTAGCTTAACGACGGCGTTAAGGGTCATTCCGTTAACTGTTTTAGCTGATCCAATACACAATATTCTGATATTTTTTGCTGAAAAAATGTGAGTAGCTTTTGCACTGCAAAAGCTACTCACATTTTTTCAGCAAAATATTTCAGAATATTTGCGTATCACTCAATGTAAATTTTAACGAATCGTTAATTAACGACGTCGTTAGCTTTGAACAACTGGGCCCAGATATTTAAGGAATTTCTTGCTTATTTGTATAATCTATTTTGATACCTTGGCTTGAAAATCTTTAAATGTATACTCATCCCAATTTATATAAGATAATTTCAATAATATACATAGGAAATTGATTAAATTTTCAATCATCCTCAAGCAAGGAGCACTCTTCAAGGCAATTAGATGAGTGAATTTTTTTTTGCCCCGGGATACTAAAATACACACACATCCCTCAACCCCACAGTAAACTGATTCAAAACCCGATCCCTTTCTTAGCAGAAAGCCAGCCCTATTGAAGCTTACAGATTTTACAAAACCTACCAGGACTTCAGATATATGTGTGTGTGTGATTTGTATGTGTGTGTGATTTTTTTTTTTTTTTCTGACTACAGATGAAACATCTGGTCTTCATGATAACAGACATTGTGAGATAACTGACTTGGGCAGTTCTGAAGCAAACATAGCACATTCTTATAACAAAATAAAAATATATGTATATATCATCTATCCCTCTTCTGAATAACTGGCCTATCATCAAACATCATATTTCATTCCTCTTTCTGAACAACTGGCCTACCATTAAACATCATGAATTTTCTTCATACTCCAATCATAAGCATTCTGGAACATCTTAAACCAAGGTGAAGCATCCCACTGCCCCTTCATTTCCCAGGGCATCCAGGGACACTGCCAGGGCAGGAAACATCTTTCTGGGTGAGGCATGATAGCTAGGTGACGGCCATCTTGGGAACAAAGGGCTGCAACTCCATCTGGAGAGCCATTTGGATTGAATGGATAAGACATTGTTGGCTGGCTGTCATCATCAACATACCGAACTGGTATCAGGTTCTTGTCCTTCATTTTGCTGAACACTTTTGGGTTCTTGAATACCATTTTGCCTGAAAATACATTTTTTGAAGTATAGTAAATACATTTTTGAAGTATGTGAATGTCCTGAAATTTCTAACACTTTATTCCATACATTTTTGGCTTAAATTTTGCTTTTTATGCAGTTATTTCTTAAAATGCTTAATGGAATGGCAAACAGTGTAGAACATGATCAGACTGCTCCTTCAGGAGCAGTCTGATCTTGGTCTGCACTGTTTGCATATGGCACTTGGTCAAAAATGTTGGTGTTCAGAATCTTGAGTGTATTCATTAGAATTGCCATGATACTGAGTACACACAACATATGTTAAAATAATGATAAAATAAGAAAATTTCCCTAAAATAGCCCTAAATATTTGTTTTCTTGAGCTATCAAAAGAATTTCCTAGGGACTCAAAAAACAAGTTTGAATAAGCCACGGCAGACAAGTCGATGTTTGAGTCATTGAAATTTTACTGTATCAAGGGTTGATCGCAAGACTGTAGCAAGTCAGATGATTGTTTTTCCCAGTACTTAATCTCCTCACCATGAAGGCGTTATGAAGATTACAACATTTCTTTCTGTAAACAATGGAAATTTAGGTGCCTATGCTCGTATGAGCAATGGCACCTAAATTTGCATTGTTTACAAAAGGGTCAAAGTTGCCCCTAAACAAGGGTTTTAAAAAATATGTTTGAGTTACTACAGTTTTGCCCTCAACCCTCGGTATGCAGAAGTTGCATGTGACACATTTTGATAAGATTTTTACCTCCTGAATGCCTAAATAGATTTAGTTGAGACTTAAGATGATGTTAGATACTAGTTCAAATTTTTGTTAAGAACAGTCCCCATTCTCATCATTGCTCATAAGGTCATAACAGACTTAGACTGTTCATGTTAAAGTTTTATGTTAAAACTCTGACGTTTTTAATGATCAGTATCTCCTGAATGCTTTGATACATTCAAGAAAACAAATATTTAGGGCTATTTTAGGGAAATTTTATTTTATCATGAAAACATATGTTGTGTGTACTCATTAGAATTGCCTTATCATTTCATAGAAGATCGAGAAGACATCCCTAAATTATTCCCATTTGTCTCTTGACCTGGTGCTATGATTAACCCTCAGTGGCTCAAACTACCCATGTCTAGAACAAGTTTCCATGAGCCTCAAGATGTTTGAGTCATTGAAGTATGACTGTATATCTATGACCCAATGTCTATAAATAAGACACCTATGAATTTAATACAATGACGGGTCTGGATAATATGACTTTCTTAAAAATGTTTTACATAAACCATAACGTTTCATTACAAAAACACGCCTTTTCAAATATATAGAGAATTTTACCACCAAAAAATGAAAACTTTCGGATGAAAAATTCCGGTAGTTTTCATAATTCTGCTCAAAACAGACTGTGGGTACTCATTAGAACTGCCTCAGTGAGGTGGCTCTAATGAGTACCCACAATCTATGTTTTTAAGCAGGAATAAGAAAATTAATCTATACCCCTGTAAACCCCAGTTTTACTGTATAAAAGTGGGGTTTAAGGGGATCCAAAATACAAAGGCATGTTTTCGTAATGTGAAGATGCCAATACCAATGCTAGTTGGAGTGCAACAGTTCTTCCTATACTTTCATAGAGGCAAGCTAAAAACCAATAACATAGTTCTTTACCTTCACCATGAGCACTCCATATTCCAAAGGTTGTATCTTTCATGCCAGTAAACATGATAGCTGGACTGTCATAAACTCGAACAGTAATGAATCGACACTCAAACCTCCCAGAATCATTATGGTCTAACAATACGCCTTCCGATGACTCCAAGCTGGCTTCTGAAATTACAGTGTAAATAACAGGGACTTTGTGAAAGTAATACCATCTGTGGAAGCTAGCTGCTTATTGTCTTGACCATGTATTCGAACATCTGAACTCCTTACCAGGTTTACCCTAAAACTGAAGAAATTCTTACACATTCTCGGGAAAGGATTTTCAAATTGATAAGTAGCTTAGCAATGTCTGTTGATCAAAACTAATTTAGTAATGGTTGTTCATAATCGAACATAAAAAGACTGCAAACGAATGTTGGGACAAACTTCTTGTAGATTTAATCTTTTTTTTTTTTTTTTCCTTGATAAAACGGTCTTTCAACATTGAATCAGACTGGATAGAAGGTGTTCTAATGCCTTCCTTTTGTGCACAATTATTGACCAAGATTATGGCAGCTGCCTAGATTTTGGTTGATTTTGTCGGAGCAATTCGTCTCCATAATTTCTGGCCCAGGGTCCAAGCTGGCCCAGAACTTAGGGAGATGCCACTTCTCCCTCCTGGGAAAATAGGGAGAAGTTTGCTGAGTCTAGGGAGAAGTGGTTTCGGACAGAAGGTGGACGACAGAAGCATGGCTATACTATAAGCTCATATGAGCTTTGGCTGATTTGTTTTTCCTCTACTTCAATATCTGACCAAACAATAACAAAATAAACACACCCCATCCCCCCTCCCCCCAAACACACACACACATACACAAAAAAAAGAAAAATGAAAAATGCAAGAAGAAATCTTTCAATTTTTTTAGCTATAGGAATCTCAAGTTCTGGCATAATCTATAATGTGACACGGTTCAAGAATGTTTGATTGTTTGAGATCCTTTTTTTTATAATATAATTATTATATCAAATCTTATGGGTCATATAAGGTTGTCTCCCAGAAAAGGGAGAAAAGGGTAGAAGAGCTAGTAGACTAGAGAAGAGAAAAAAAGAGAACTAGAGGAGGTGAAGGAAAAAGCAAATGACAGTGCAGGAACAGATGCATTACGAAAACACACCTACTCAAATATATAGAAAATTTCACCTCCAAAAACTGAAAAATTTCAGATAAAAAACTTTTAACATTTTTCTTGTTTTTGCTCACAACAAGATTGTGGGTATTTTTTAGAACCGCCTCAGTGAGGCAGTTCTAATGAGAACCCACAATCTATGTTTTTGAGCAGAAATAAGAAAAATAATGTATTGCTTCCTAACCCAGTAACCGGTGTATACCAGTAAACGGTGTAATCCAAATGTAGCCGAATAGCCCTTACGTCACGCGCATTTGCATACCGTAAATCGTCTGTTTTTTGTTTACATTTGTGCCTCCATCTGTCAAACCAAAAGAAAAGACAAATATGAGCTTCCTGCGGGTAAGTACAGTTAAATTCTTATGTAGTCATATATTTAACATAAAAATAATTGTACTTTCATTTATATATTTACCTGTTTATGCATCCATTTTAAAAAAAACAACCCTTAATCAAAAGCTGCCTGCTGCAAATACGGTATTGGCCGGTGTCGGGTACAATTTTACATATGCCATTTTTATCCTACCATATATACACTGCTTAAAAGTTACTGGTAATAAAGAGGCTGTTTGTTTCAGGTATGGAGAGGCTGTTTGTTCAAGAGCCTTTTTACTTTTTACTTTTTTTTCAGTTTCCTACTATTGGTCAGCAGAAGAAACGCCGCAGTTATGATACAGCCTTGATTTCTCAAGCTTTTAAAGATGTTCGGGAAAAAGGGACATCTGTGTATAGGGCTGCTAGAGAATATGGTGTGCCTGAAAGTACTTTAAGGGACAGACATCTTGGCATCCAACCAGTTGATAACTTACCTAATCATGGTCCAGCTCCATTATTTTCTCATGAAGAGGAGAAAAGTTTGGTTGACCACATTGAATATATGTGTAACATTGGTTATGGATATTCTCGGCAAGCATTCTTAGATACTGCTTTTGATTATGCTGTGATCTTGAATAAGAAGTCTCCTGGTGATCCTACTTTCAAACAATCCTGGTACCAAGGTTTTATTAAAAGGTGGCCACAGATCAGACTTGCAAAACCTGAGAAGTTAGCCATAATTAGAGCAAAGGCCACATCTAAAGAGGTGTTAGATGCTTACTTCAGTGACCTTGAAACAGTTATAAAGGCTAATAATCTTGACAATGCTCCAGAAAGGATATGGAATGTAGATGAATCCGGAATTTTGATGGAACATACTCCACCAAAAGTTTTATGCACCACAGGTGCAATGCCACAGTCTGTGACTTCACCAAGAGGCAAAAATGTTACCATTATTGGCAGCGGAAATGCCGCTGGTAACCATATACCCCCTTATTTTATCTTTCCTGGTAAGCGATGGAATGAAGAGCTCCTGAAAGGCACGAGCCCTGGAACAAATGGTGAAATGAGCGAGTCTGGCTGGTCTAACTCTACAACCTTCCTGAATTACTTACAAAATCATTTTCTTAAATTCATTCCCCGGTCTGAGGGTAATAAACATCTCATTATTTTTGATGGTCATAGATCACATGTGTCATTAACATTAACATCCTGGGGAAAGGAACATGGCATTGAGTTTTTCATTCTGCCTCCTCACACCTCACATCTGACCCAGCCGTTAGACGTTGGTTGTTTTGCACCATTAAAGGCCATCTACAATGTTGAATGTCACACTTATATGCGGCTCAATCCTGGACATCAGATCACACGCTATGTTGTTGGTGAGCTTGCCTGTAAAGCGTACTTGAAGGCATTGTCTCCTGATAACATTATCAGTGCATTTAGAAGGACTGGTATATTTCCATTTAAAAGAGAAAAAATAAGTGATGTGAAAGTTTTACCAGCAACAATTTATCCAAAGCCAGATATTAGCCCTGACAGTCAGCAGAGCAGCAGCAAGTGTGGGGAACAATTTCTTGAAAGTCGTAAAATCACAGCTGTGAAAGAATCTATCATAAAAAAAAGAAAGGCCCCTCCTACTATAGTTGGAACATTATCATCCTCAAAAAATCAAGAAATTCTGCAAGCTTCCTCAAGCAAAAAGCTATTGAATATGAAAGAGCCTATTCCATCTACTAGTTCATCAAAGAAGGAAAATGATCATGATCCCCTTCAGACTTCTGACTTCTCTGAAGATGAGATGGAAATCACTGCTAATGAGAGTTTGTGCTGCGTCTGCAAGAGACGTATGCCAGAATCCATGAAATCAGCATATGTGATTGAATTTGTTCAGTGGGCACAGTGTGATAAATGCAGTCACTGGACCCATCTAAAATACTGCTCAGAAGTCAGATGTCTGCGCAGAGGATCTGATTTCTTATGTCCTCATTGTGAAAAGCAATAAACAAAAGCAATTGAGAACAGAAAGTATAAGTCAAATTAAAATTGATATTTGAAATTGACTTACCATGGAATATATAATAATGCCTGGCCTGATCAACTTTTAATTAAAATAATATATAATGTTGAATAATAATTCACATAATGTTTAATGTTGAAGTTGCCCTCTGACTATTTCATGTCAACAATGACAAACTGTTGAAGTGGCATGTATAATAAGAGAACTACAGTCTTTGGAAAGTTATAAAAGTTTGTCCATTATACAGGACTTTTTCCATTTTTTTTTATTATATAACTATTATCTTGTTCTTGGGTTCAACAGTTTATTATAAAGATACTTGTTTATATTTTTTTTATTCCTACAAGTAGTGTGACTATCAATATCAGCCAGGGTGAGTTCAAGCCAGTTTAATTTGCAAAGATGAAAGTCTTTACCTGAAATATTTCATAATATTCCTGGATACCAGACTGAGTACAATTCACATTAATATGTTTTACTACTGTTTGGTGGCTCAAGTAATAAATGAAATACTTTAACACTTTATGACATATTACTCAACATTCTATATAATCCCAGTTCATCTTATAAGCAAGTAAATGTACAAAGTATCTAGGGGAAAATGATAGGGGGCGCATTGTATGTTTACACCGGTTACTAGTACCAAATGTCATTGACCTTTGATGTTTACAGTTTTGATTTATCAATCAAAAATATGAAAACGCATGCTTCTCTGAAAATATGCTTTCATGGGATGATGGAAGAATAATAAAATTTTAAATGTGACAGGTAAGTTTGAACTTTCAACAACATCTATGTAAATACATGGGAAAATAGAGCTTAGACCACCGGTTACTGGGTTAGGAAGCATACCCTTGTAAATCCCAGTTTTACTATATAAAAGTGGGGTTTAAGGGGGTCAACATTATATAGGCATGTTTTGGTGATGAAATACTAACATGCCCCCTTCCCCCACCTGCTGCAAGTACAGCAGGCCCTTACATAACCACCCTATCATGCATGGCTCAAAAATGTCTTACCATCATCTGCAGGAGCAACCCAGCCCAGCAGACCCATCAACTGACAACCATTACACACTCCAAGACTGAAGGTATCTGGTCTATTCTTGAAGGTTTCAAACTGTTCTCTGACCACTGGGTTAAACAGGGCAGTAGCTGCCCAACCTACAATATTAGAACATATAGAACTAAAATAACAGAAGTGAAATTTCAAATAGCAAAATTACTAGATACAACTCTCAAGTATACATTATTTGCTGGGTCCTGAGTAAGTTGTTTGAACATGAGGCCGAGTGTTCAATGTCTTCCAAGGGATCAAGCAAATGCTATTACAATCACACATACATGTAATTCTGCGTATCAGTCCATTTAACACTGCATGCTGGGTAAAAACTCAATATGCATTTTGAATTAACTTTCTTATTTTTCCTAGAAAATAGGATTTCACATTTCATGCAAACTGTCTTAGAAAACAATCTGCATGAAATGTCAAATCCTAATTCTAGGAAAAATAACAAAAATATCATCAGTCTGTCGTCTGCTGAATTTGCCCATTGCATGGTAAGTGTTAAAAGTCCTAAATATCATAAAAAATTATTGTATTTAGTACAATGTACTTGTATACTGTTATTTTGTTCTGGGAAAACAAGAATTATGTTGACATCTTTACACACAATACTTATTCCAGAGCCACAACATTACATCATGTAATCATGTGAAACCGCTAGAGCCCATTCTGAAGATGTTTCATTGAAAAAAAAAAAACATGTTTAAACAGCATGTGAATCTGCCCATTCAATCATGGCTTGAAAAAACAGAATATACAAGGAAAATGTTCTGTGTCTGAAAAATACATCCCAGCAAGCACATGATGTTTATACAGCGTCGCCTCAACGTCGATGCAACGTCACAACGTTGCATCGATGTTGAGGCGATGTTGTAGAAATGTCATGTGCTAGCTGGGATAAGCTTGACTTTACATTTGATGCTCAACCTGAGAAAAGGGGCAAATGCATAGAACTATATAATATGAGTATCCAAAGAAATACTTTTTTTATTTCTTCACAAAAACTGCTGCATTATCTTGCAAGAGCAGAACACCTTGAGTCAACTTTCCTCTTTTTTCTCTTTTCATTATGATAACACGCCTATTCAAATATACAGAAAATTTCACCTCCAAAAACTGAAAATTTTCAGATAAAAATCTCTGATATTTTTCATATTTCTGCTCAAAACATAGATTGTGGTTACTTGTTAGAACCACCTTGGCGAGGCGGTTCTAACGAGTACCCACAATCTATGTTTTTGAGCAGAAATAAGAAAAATAATGTATACCCCTGTAAACCCCAGTTTTACTATATAAAAGTGGGGTTTAAGGGGGTCAAAATTATATAGGCATGTTTTTGTGATGCAATCTCCTGACACAGCTGCCTTAGTTCTTCTGCATAATACGCACCATTGTGCTACCTTCCTCAAAGTAATCCACCATGATAACACCCTGACTATCCCAAAAGACAGAAGCCATCACCTTCCCTGCTGAAGAAGCTCTCTTAAATTTCTTAGGAGGGGGTTAGCCAGGGTGCTTCCATTGCATACTTTGCTTTTTGGCCTCAAGATCAAAGTCATGGACCCAAGTCTCAGCTTGGGTCACAACTTGACACATAAATTCCTCAGGGTCATCTTCGTAGAGAGAGGGGAGAAATATCAAGCCTGCTCTTCGTCTGATCTTTGGTCAACATTCTGAGGACCCCACTAGCTTGGACTTTGGACAAGCTTTTTGTTTGTGTTGAGGTTTTACGGCCCAGTCAACCCAATGGGGTCATGTAGAGCGCGTTCAGTTTACCTACCCACCATTTACTGGGCAGGCTTAGTCCTCTATTATTATTTATTATTATTCTAAGCGGTTAACCAGTACTGTGCACATTCTTTCACCAGAAGCTGACAATTGCCCTTCTTGAATCAGCGGAAGGGAGAGAATGACCAATGATCAATCTCCATGAAAGAATGTTGCCGACCTCGGTGGGGATCGAACCCGGGACCTCCTGGTCTCCAGTCGGACTTACATCCAACTGAGCCACTGAGACTGGCTTGGACATCCTTAAGATATAAGCCAAGAGAAACTTGCCCCCAAAACTTATGCCTATTTGTCAAGCTATATCACGCAGGCTTCTTCTTCTGTCATACATGATCAAACTGTGCACAAACTCAAAGTTTTCATCTTAGTAGCCACTTTAGACAGTTCATAATCTTCCACACTCTCCCTCCCACTCCTAAAATCAGCAGCCCATTTCTTCACCATGCTGTAAGAAGGAGATTCATCCTCAAAGATTTTAATGAAATTGTCATGAATTTCCTTCGGGGACATGCCCTTCTTACAAATGTACTTTATGACTGCTCTATCTTCCCCTTTGTCCTTTTATCTCAGTTTAACATACATTTCCCCTGTTGGCAGCAAATACCTACTGAAATCAATAGCTTTGAAAATTTCTCCTAACAAAGATGTTGAATAAGATAAAATTATCAACTCATTGGGATTTCATTAAAATTTACTCAGTCTAAGTATATAAGGCTGAGAACTTCTTGATTTTTCTTTGTATGCATATTCTAGTATTTGGTATCAAACATTTGTTGCCTACCAGACTTGCAAGACATTGTCATAACTTAAGTAGACTGTTGCACAAGACAAATTCAAGAACACAAAGCTCTGCATAAGGCACTTTCTTTCCACCAAAAAAAACAACTCATTACGAAAACATGCCTATTAAAATATATAGAAAATTTCACCTCCAAAAACTGAAAATTTTCAGGTAAAAATCTCTGATAGTTTTCACATTTCTGCTAAATCATAGATTGTGGGTACTCGTTAGAACTGCCTCGGTGAGGCGGTTCTAACGAGTACCACAATCTATGTTTTTGAGCAGAAATAAGAAAAATAATGTATACCCCTGTAAACCCCAGTCAACATTATATAGGCATGTTCTCGTGATGTGGGCCCAGTTGTTCAAAACTAACAATGTCGTTAGTTAACGTATCGTTAAAACTTTGATCATTAAATATGGCATATACGCTAATATTTTTGCTGAAAAAATGTGAGTAGCTTTTGCATTTGCAAAAGCTACTCACATTTTTTCAGCAAAAATACCTGTGAATTAGATATTGTACTTACTAGAACAGTTAACATTTTGACCACTAATGAGCTCGTTAAGCTAACGATGCTTTGAACAACTGGACCCAGATATTTATTTTATTTCTCCATGAAAATGTTTGTTGTTGGTACTCATTAGAAGCACCTTGCCGGAGCACTTCCAATGAGTACTCACAACATATGTTTTCATGGAAAAATAAGAAAAATCTTCTTTCATTTTCTGTTGAAAATAGTGCCTTATCTGGGCCCAGTTGTTCAAAGCGTCGTTAGCTTAACAAGCTCATTAAGGGTCATTTCGTTAACTGTTTTAGCAGATTCAATACACAATATTCTGAAATTTTTTGCTGAAAAAATGTGAGTAGCTTTTGCATTGCAAAAGCTACTCACATTTTTTCAGCAAAAAATTTCAGCATATTTGCGTATCACTCGGTGTAAATTTTAACGAATCGTTAACTAACGATGTCGTTAACTTTGAACAACTGGGCCCTGGAGTTTTATGGATGGGATGCAGATGTGAAGGTTCTTCTGGGCCTTTTCTGCTTATATAAGGCATTTATGTCATTATGATGAAAATCATATTCACCTTTGGCAGATCCTAGAACATCAGCATAACTGAAGCCTCCAACAAACACTAGTCCATGAAATCTATCTAGAGTTATTGTTCCTGAGCAGAGATCTTGCATGTTGATGTCCCAGACCTCAAATCCTGCCATGTGCAGAACAGAGCTCATCTCTCGATCACTGTTACTACCTTCTTCTCTCAAAACAGCTACTTTAGGACTTGGCTGACCTACAAAACCTAAAGTTTAGATAAACATAGCTCCAGATGGGGCACTTTTTTCAAACAAGAAGTATCTATATTTTTCTTATTTCTCCATAAAACATATACAGTCGAACTTCAATGGCTGGAACACCTTTGGGACCATGGAAAATTGTTCGCGCCATGAGTAATTCGAGCTAATGAAGGTTAATCATGGCACCAGGTGGAGAAGCAAATATCACTAATTCTGGGAAATCTATCTATCTTCTACACAATAATTGTACGTTGAGTGTACTCATTAGAATTGCCTCAGGCAATTCTAATGAGTACACACAACATACAATTTCATAATGAAATAAGAAAGCTTCCTTAAAAATTTGTTTTCTTTATCTATCGGAAGAATTTCATAGGGACTCAAAAACGAGTTTGAATTAGCCATGGTGAACGAGCCATCGGTGTTCGAGCTATTGAGATTTGACTGTATTGTGTATATGAGGCAATTCTAAGAGAATCCAAAACATATGTATTTATGGAGTAGTATGAACAATATCTAAGTGATACCCCTCTTATCATGAGCTATGGATACGCCATGTCATGAGCATATGCAAAGAACAAAGACCCCGATTAGCCCACACATTCACACAATCCAATCTGGGCATTTGCTTTAGTCATGCAGGGTCATTATCATACAGTTGACCCTCGTTACACTGACAGCATTTGTTCCCAAAGACGTCAGTTGTCATTAAAACTAATTTGCTGTTGTAAAGAATCCTTAATGTACAAATGATATGTAAGAAAGGCCTTGTTTTATTCTTATTTCCTCACAGAACATTATGTTTTGGATATGTGTTAGAACTGCCCCTGAGGGGATTCTAACAAATATTCAAAACATGTTTCTTTGAAGTATTAATTACAATATTCATGTATTCTTGTGACTAACTGTTACCTCTTAAGCAAAGGTTTCATGACAGTCAAATTGTCATTATAACGAATTTTATCATTGTATTGAGTGTCGGCATAAAGAGGGTTGTCTGTATTTATCCCTATTATTTGGACATCTTAACTGCTTACTATACTTGTCCTAAAATTTTAGAAAGACCATTTGTCTGCCTAAGATGGGTCTAAAATTTTGGTGGCTGAAAGGCTAATAGTGTAGATCCTGATCAGATTCCAAACTTTGTGGTGTCTGATCTGGGTCTACACTGTTTGCTTTGTTTGTTTGAGTTGGAGTTTTATGGCCCAGTTAACATTGTTTAGGTCATATCATGCCAAATGGTTAAGCTACTCACACTTCTTGGCTGGCTTAGTCCTTTAAGTGGTTAACAAGTACTTGTGGACATAGTTTGCTCAGAATGACAGTAGAAATGATTTCATGATCAATGTCCATAAAAGTATTGTGGCCAAGCTGGGATTTGAATTTGCAACCTCTGAATCTGTAGGAAGACACATTACCAACTACAACATGGAGCCCTGCTTCACTATTTGCTCAGGTCTGTTGGAATAAATATAGTACAGTAGTAGCCATCACTTTTGTAAGTAAACAGTGAAAACCCTGAACAGACTGCAAGGATGCCAGACTTTGATGGGCACAGAAAGAGTGTGCATCTATCTGAATACATTTATAGTGATGCAGCCCTCCATTTGAAGACCTTGTTCTGTCATGTTTTCAAACTGCATCAGCCTATACATGTGTTTTATCTTCCAGTATCAACACTTTAGAGGACCTGATACACTGTCAAGGGAATTGTTTTTACCTCCTCTTGGAATAAATTCTTTCCTATTTCAGCAGAACCCTTTTAAAGAGGGGTTCAATGTGTAGTCAAGCAAATATTAAGTTACCAAAGGCATCTTCCATGTGACAACTGGCAGAAAATCTACCATGTGTATTCTGTCTCCTTAAGGAAGTGACAGAAAAGTTTTATGTTCATGCTTTAAATATCAGGGCCCAGTTGTTCAAAGCATTTTTAGCTTAATGAGCTCGTTAGTGGTCAAAATGTTAATTGTTCTAGTAATCGAATATCTAATTCACAGGTATTTTTACTGAAAAAAATGTGAGTAGCTTTTGATATTTCTTCAGCAAAAATATTAGCATTTTGTCCATATTAATGATAAAAGTTTTAATGATACATTAACTAACGATATTGTTAGACAACTGGGCCCAGGTTGAAAGTGTAAATTTTCTAGATGCTATTTTTGTCAGTATTTCATGTAGTTTAGCAACAACAAAACATCAGCAGTGCAATACAAATAGTTTTGTTTATTTGTCCTCCAATTGTCTAATATTTATATCAAGAGAAATGGATACACTTTAAGGGGAAACAACTCTCTAAATTGTTTCTGTCACTTGCACCCCCCACCCCCCACCCCCCTCCCCCCCCCCCCACCCAACACACACTCCCCCTCTCCCCCTTCTGAAAAAGGGTCTCTAGTCTCCCAAAGTGTGCTAAGTGCTAAAAAATGTTAGTGGAATTAGAACAATGTTAAATTGAAAGGTAACTATACCTTTTGGCACAATACAGATCACATCAGGATCAAAAGGGACCTTATAGAGTGGTTCCCTTCTGGTTTTCAGTCCCTTCTGTTCCTGGATGACACAGTCAGGACTAGCTTGTCGTCTCTCTAGCTGGAAACTAGTCTCCTCCCAGATATCACGTAAAACTACCATCTTCTCTTCTAATACTGATGAGCCATTCAGACAGATATTAACCTGAATTCAGATGAGCTGCACTGAGATTCTGGGGCATAAATAAGAATGGCCCAGATCCTGCATACCTGGGCAGTAAGATCTTGGCCTCTATTGTCTTCTTATAGAATCACCTGCTACTGTTATGGATCTGTCAACAGTCCTCCAGATCACATTGCTCAAGATCGGGTGCTTTCTTTCCAACCAAAAAGTTTTGACATTTTTCTTACTTCACAAAAACATCAGTTGTGGGTACTCATTAGAAGTGCCTCACTGAGGCACTTCTAATGAGTACCCACAACCTATGTTTTTGTGGGGAAATAAGAAAATAATTACCTGGATACTCCCATTTATCTGGAGCTAAAAGGTCAGACTACAAATTCATAGACATGTTTTCACACTGTCTGATTAGTTTTAATTTTACATGCGATATAGCTCTAGATATTACATTTTTTCATCATTTTTCTTATTTGTTATATCTCCACAAACAGCATGTCTTAGGCAGTAATCAGAATTGCCTTGACAAAGCATTTCTAATAAGTACCCAAACACAGGTTTTCAGGGAGAAAAATGCTTACGGGAATGCTTTTCTTATCTGCAGCTACAAAACATACGTAAGAGCTGTTGCAGGACAGCATAGCTGGCCTGAATTGCACTTTGCCTCTTAAAGTAATATCGCATGATAGCAGAAAAAATACAAGATATAAACTTCTAAAAACTTTAACCAAAAATTTTACCATATTTTGTTTCTAAGTATGTGACATTGACCTTAAGGTCACTCATGCCCTTGAGATGGTATGGCACAGAACTTCAGACCAGTATCTAATACTAGACCATGAAGTGAGCATATGCTCACTAATACCCCCGGCCATGGCCATCAGTGATAAAACACGAACAGCCAGAACAACAAAGGGAAATAACTCTAAGTGACCTGACCCCACAGCCCCTATTTTCTTTCCCACAATACAACTAGTCATACTTGTCATGTGTACTAAATTTCAAGATTCTAGGTAGAGTAGTTCTTGAGAAATCTTTGACACAAAATAAATGTTAACTCATAGCCAGAACAACAAAGGGAAATAACTATATGGGACCTGGCCACACAGTCCCTATTTCCTTTCCCACAATACAACCAGTCATACTTGTCATGTGTACAAAATTCCAAGATTGTAGGTATAGTAGTTCTTGACAAATCTCACAAAAATAGGCAGAACAACAAAGGGAAATAACTCTAAGGGTCTGATCCCATGACCCCTATTTTCTTTCGCACAATACAACTAGTCATACTTATCATGTGTACAAAATTTCAAGACTGTAGGTACAGTAGTTCTTGAGAAATCATTGACACAAAATAAATGTTTACACAAACAAATAGCCAGAACAATAAAGGGAAATAACTCAAAGGGACCTGGCCCAACAGCCCCTATTTTCTTTCCCACAATACAACTAGTCATACTTGTCATGTGTACAAAATTTCAAGATTCTAGGTATAGCAGTTCTTGAGAAATCTTTGACACAAAATAAATGTTTACTCAACAAATAGGCAGAACAACAAAGGGAAATAACTCTAAAGGCCTGGTCCAATGACCCCTCTTTTCTTTCGCACAATACAACCAGTCATACTTGTCATGTGTACAATATTTCAAGATTGTAGGTACAGTAGTTTTTGAGAAATCTTTGACACAAAATAAATGTTTACTCACACACAAATAGCCAGAACAACAAAGGGAAATAACTAAATGGCCCAATCCCACAGGCCCTATTTTCTTTCCCACAATACAACTAGTCATACTTGTCATGTGTACAAAATTTCAAGTTCTAGGTATAGTAGTTCTTGAGAAATCTTTGACACAAATTAAATGTTTACTCACACACACATAGCCAGAACAACAAAGGATAATAACTCTAAGGGACCTGGCCCCACAGCCCCTATTTTCTTTCCCACAATACAACTAGTCATACTTTTCATGTGTACAAAATTTCAAGATTCTAGGTATAGTAGTTCTTGAGAAATCTTTGACACAAAATAAATGTTCACTCACACACAAATAGCCAGAACAGCAAAGGGAAATAACTCTAAGGGACCTGGCCCCACAGCCCTATTTTCTTTCCCACAATACAACTAGTCATACTTTTCATGTGTACAAAATTTCAAGATTCTAGATATAGTAGTTCTTGAGAAATCTTTGACACAAAATAAATGTTAACTCACAGACAGACAGACAGAATGACACACACACAGAAAAGACAAAAACTATATACCCCCTTAGCATACTTCGTATGCTGGGGGTATAATTAGGGCAAGTATGAACTACATGTACTTCCCTCCAGACGGTTCAGGAGACATAGCCTTTTAAAAACTTTAATTGAACCTTAATAATTTTTTTTCTAAGTCTCTGACCATGATCTTAACCTCGCGGTCACTCATGTGTGGATGTTACAAAAACTTCAAAACAGTACCTAACATCAGGAAAAGTATGAACTAATTGCATCCAGAGATTCAGAAGATATAGCCCTTTTGAAAACTTTAACCAATTATTTTACAAATTCTTTTTATTAAATCAGTGACCTTGTCCTCTACATTACTCATGTGGGTGGGGATGGTACAGTGTAAAACTTCAGACCAGTTAACTCACATCCTACTTCCATCCAAAGGTTCAGAAGATATAGCCTTTTAAAAAACTTTAACAAAAAAAAAACTTAAACCACAGAGGCCGATGAAAACACCAATGCCTTGGTGACTGCTATAGCTCTACCTAAAGCTGGCACAATTAATCAGTTAATCGATTAATTGATCGATAAATTCCACAAAAATGATTATCATTACTGAATTGCTAATAATCGATCATTTGATTTCTGTGTTTGTTACTTTACCGTATTTACCCTTAGTATTCAGACACCTCAACTCCTTACCATACTTAATCTAAAATTTGAACAAGTACAGATTACTACAGACTGTTGTGTCTAAAAATAGCTGGATGAGTGGCAAACAGTGCAGACCCTGATGAGACGCCGCGTTTGCGGCGTCTCATCAGGGCCTACACTGTTTGCTCAGGCCTGTCTGACCATATACATATAATAAAGTATAACAAATGGTAAGAATCATGCACAGACAGGTACAATTATAACCAAATCATCAGTGATTACTAATCAATTATTGATCACAATGGCAGGACTGATAATCGATTATCTTTTCAGCTCCAACTAGCCAGCCTTAGCTCTCTACCTGTACTTTCGTACAGGCCAGCTAAAAATGTTCATTCGTACAAATACAAACATATACAAATGCCTGCACATAGCTCCAAATAAAAGATTAGCATTTTCTTTATTTCTCCACAATACATGTTTTTGTGGAGAAATAAGAAAGCTATCAGCACTTTTCAGCTGGAAACTGCACCTTACATGGAGTTATGTTCACAGAAACTGATACAGCTTACCACAGGATCTGATCCATTTTTCATAGAGTGGCCAATCATATTACAAGGAACATTTTTTTCTGTATAGGCATCAATCACATAGTTCACATCTGCTTCTCGGACTTCTAGTATCAAACCAAGCTCTTCACTGAACATAGCTTCTATGGTTGAAACTTCTGCAAACAAATATGTTAACTCTTTCTTTTTAATTAACCCTTGTCCTGCTGAATAAATTAAGACACCACACCCTCTTCTAATTTTCAACCAATCAGATTACTTGATCCGGATTGTTGCTATAAATTCACATACTTAATGGCAAACAGTGTAGATCCAGATCAGTTGGCTTCTTCAGAAGCCAACTGATCTGGATCTACACTGTTTGCAAAGGCAGGGTATATCCGGGTTCAGCAGGAGAAGGGTTAAATATTAACACATGCCATGCTGAATAAATTAAAATACCATACTCACTTCTTATTTTCACCAATCAGATTACTTGATCCAGTTTGTTGATACAAATGTACATACTTAATGACAAACAGTTCAAATCCAGAGCAGTTGGCTTCTTCAGGAGCCAACTAATCTGGGTCTACTCTGTTTACAAAGGCTGGATATATCTGGTTTCAGCAGAACCAGGGTTCACCCATTTTAGACTGAACACACTCAACCCACACTACAGAAGAATCTAATTTCAATTTTAGGTATGTCAGGCTACAGGATTTAGATATTCCTACAGCAAAATAGCTAAACCATTTGCAAACAATGGAGACCCTGGTCAGACGCTGAATTCTGTGGCATCTGAGCTTGGTCTGCACTGTTTACTAATTTACCTTATGGGGGTCTTCAGACTAAAATGGGCTTAAGTCTGAGACCTCAAAATACTTTTTGTTTGTGTTGAGGTTTTACGGCCCAGTCAACCCAATGGGGTCATGTCGAGTGCAGTCAGTTTACCTAACCACACGTTTACTGGGCAGGGTTAGTCCTCTAAGCAGTTAACTAGTATTGTGCACATTCTTTCGCCAGAAACTGACAACTGCCCTTCTTGAATCAGCGGAAGGGAGAGAATGACCGTAGAAAATATTTCATGATCAATCTCCACGAAAGAATGTTGCGGACCTCGGCGGGGGTTGAACCCGCGACCTCCTGGTCTCCAGTCGGACGACACATCCAACTGAGCCACCGACGCCTCAAAATACTTTTGCAGATTATAAAAATCTATTTGAGTTTTCTATAAATTCTGTTTGAACTTTTTATCTCAAATTACAACAATCTTCAAAATATTTTCATGGAGAAAACAGAAAAAATATCAATACTTTCTGGCTGAAGAAAAGTGCCTTATGCAGAGTTATGATACACTGTCCAGACAATGTGTATATAGAATTAGGTCAGGCTGTGCAAACACTAAGCTGGAACTATTCTGATACATTTCAAGTATGTGATCATAGCTACAGATAAGAAGGGGTATCCACATAATATTTTTTCTTATTTCTCGACGAAAAGATATGTTGTGGGTACTCATTAGAAGCGCCTCCGTGAGGCGCTTCTAATGAGTACCCACAACATATGTTTTTATTGAGAAATAAGAAAGATATCAGCAGTTTTCGGATGAAAAAAAGTGCCTTATCTGTTGCTATGGTGATAACACTTTTCCCTATGCAGGGCTGGAAAATTCCACTTGTTTGCTCACCATGACATGGAAATAAGACAAGTTAAAATTCATCGATACATCTCTATAATGTACTAAATGCTTTCACACACATTGCAGACTTGTTTTGAGATAAAACATGAAGATGAAAATAAAGTAAGACAGGAAAAAACATGAAAACATTTTGCTTTTTTTTTTGTTTGTAATTTATTAAAATCAATATACCTCTGACCATGCAGGATGGCTGCCCAAACCAAGTACCATGATAAGAGGGAGTATATATCCAGATGAAATGGTTCATAACAAGCCATCTAATCAGGATCTATACTGCATTATTATTATTTTTTGTTTTTGTCATTCAGTTCCTGATTTTCAATGGCACCACTATTTGCAATAACAGACATGTCCAGATTCAAAAAATGGAATAATTCATTTTAGAAATTCAAGGGTAAAAGAGCAAAAATACCTTTATCATGATGTTCTATGTTAATCTCTATGTTAAGTCCACAATTTCCAGCAAAGGCCATCTCTAGTATACATGTTACCAATCCGCCATCACTAATGTCATGACCTGCCGTAATCTTCCTTTCTAGAAAACATCATTCAAATATAAGTGCCATAACAAAGTTTTGGGACAGACCAAACAGTGTAGACCCAGATCAGACTTCCTAAGAGTATCAAGACTTCTAGAAAATGCATGTTCACTAAAAATGTCTCATTATTTTTATAGTGAAGCAATTCCAAAAACAACTTTCACATAGAATTTCATGGAGAAATAAGAAGATACTAGTGTTTGTATTAAAATTACCAACATACTAATAATAGAACCCCAAGCAGAGTGAGTTCACAGATAAAAAACAACAAAATAACAAAAAAACAAAAACTTTGAAATCTTTACCATTTTGAGTAATGTATTAACCTTTATAACATACATTTTGGAATAGTCAAGCTACATTTAATAATTCTCTTCAACACAAAGTATTTTTCATTCTTACTACCATAATAACCTAAGGATTTAAACAGAAAGGCCTGAGCAACCAGTGTAGACCAAGATCAGATGCTGCAGACAGTGGCATCAGATCAGGCTCTACAGTGTCCGTCACTCGTTAAGCAGTTTTTAGATACATTAACTGGTTGTAAAAGGACTGTTCAAAGTTATGAATAAGTATGGTAAGGAGTTTAAGTGGTCCAAGATTTAGGGCAAGTATGATAATAATGATCCACTGCCAACCCAAAGTTTTCAAATAAATCTACCATATTTGATATAATTATTGCACTGACTGCTTAGGTTTTTCAAAATTACCTTAAAAAACATTTAGTACAATAACTACCTGATAAGGCATGCATTAAAGAAAAAAAAAATCATCTGAATATTTCATGAGTGGATTATTTTAACATGCTTATACGGTATTTTTTCTAATCAATTTCTAAAAGCATATATTGTTGGTACTCATTTGAATTGCCTCAACAAGTTGAGAGGCAATTCAAAAGAGTAGCAACAACATATGCTTTTAGAAAGAGATAGATAGAAAGTACACAGGCTGTAATCTGAAGACTAAGGAATTGCTTAACTGTGCTCTCATAGGGGTATTTGCAGTAATTAGGTCAAATACAGTACATATGAAAGTATTTTAAAATGATGTTTTCAAATTATCTATAAATTTTACAGGCTAGAGCAGGCCTTGAGTTAAGATGCTCTATGAACCGAAAAAAAAAATGTTGTACTTCTTTGTAAAAGCAAATTGTGGGTATTGTATAGAATCATGCTGACAAGGCAATTCAACTGAGTTCCCATAATACTTTCTTTTGAGAAATAAGTGAAGATTTTTACATCTCTTTTAACAGTAGCTCAGTTACACTCTGATGACTGAAAGATGACAATGGTAGGATCTGTGTAATAAAGCTCAGTACATTCATAAGGTGACTTCTGCCTTCCGTAGGATTCAAATCTAGGACCTTGAGATCTGAATTTATTTGTTTGCGTTGAGGATTTATGGCCTAGTCAACCCAATGGGGTCATGTTGAGCTCGGTCAGTTTACCTGACATTTTTACTGGGCAGGCTTAGTCCTCTAAGGAGTTAATCAGTATTGTGTGAACTGCCCTGCTTGAATCAGCGGAAGGAAGAGAATGACCATAGAAAACTTGAGATCTAGCATCATTGGTAATGATATCCACTAGGACATGAAGACGCTTCCATTTTGTGATATATAAGATGGACCACTGTGAGGGTTTTTGATATAACAGTAAAATACTTATTTTCTAAAACATCAATTACCTTCAATGAGCTTCTGTGTGACTCTGAAGGCACCTGAGAGTACATCTGGATGATCAAGATCAGAAGTTTTGTTTCCAAGCTGCTTGTAACATTGAGCAAAAGCTGTTCCTCCCAGTCTATGTTGACCAGCTCCCAAATCAACATGAACCAAAGTTCCTGAAAATAACAACAACAAAAAAAAACATTTCTGTTACTAATTGATTTCCAATAAAAGCACTGCAACTACTGCACCATGCCCCACCACTGCACTTACATCAGTCAACTGCAATAACTCTGTCAAAAATAAACTGTGTTCTACAAGTTATCTTATGTTGCTTGCCATTTTTGCAAGGCTTCAAGAAAATCATGAAACCGTTTTCATTTTACAGAAATGGCACATGACTTTGATCACTATTAACAATGTTCAAAGGGCAGTAACTCCAAATGCAGATAGTTCAGAGTTATGGTTCTTGTGTTTTGCACATCGTATCATGGTGATTGATTGTGTTGGGGTTTAACGACACGTCAACCCTTGAGGGTCATTTTGTGTCGTCTCCCAGAGAAAGGGAGAAAAGAGATAGAAGAGAGAGTAGAGGAGATGAAAGAGAGGGACAGGGAAGAAAGAGGAACAGGAATGAAAGTGAAGAAACAGAAGAAATAAAAACATTCCCCCTCTACCCTTACCCACTACAAGGATAGCAGGCCTTGCCCAACTGTAAGCCAATATCAGTTGGACGCCCCGGTGATGTAAGATACACAGCACCTTCGCACCTCCCGACCACCCCCGTATCATGGTGATATCCATTTGCATAAATATCCATTTGCATAAAGTTTCAGGAAAATCTGTCAAACGGTTTTCAAGTTATAGAGTGGACACAAATATATTACAGAATTCACTATTTTTAAAGTTCAAAGGGCCATAACTCAGAAGTACGTTAACCAGAGTTACAGTTCTTGTGTTCTGCACCTTGTGTCATGATGCTCTACATTTGTAAGAAGTTTCATCAAAATATCTAGAACGGTTTTCAACTTACAGAGCTGACACGAGTAAATAGTAGAAATGGCTATTTTTAATATCTCCTATGTTCAAAGGGCCACAACTCCAAAAGTAGGTGTTTTTGTGTTCTGTATGTTGTCTCATAGTGCTTTACACTTGTAAGAAATTTCATAATAATATCTCTAACAGTTTTCAACTTGCAGAGCGGACATGAGTACATAATAGAAATGGCTATGTTCAATGTTCAAAGGGCAATAACTCCAAAAATAGGTAAAGCAGAGTTATGGTTCATGTGTTCTGCATGTCGTCTCATAGTGTTTTACATTTGTGTGAAGTTGCGAGAAAATATCTCTGACGGTTTAAGAGTTATGGAGCAGACAGGAATAATGGAGGAACTGACGGAAGGATGGATTCTCAAAATTTCAGACGGTATAACATAAAACCCTTGCCACTTTTTATGGCAGGGCATAAAAATGGGCCTGACAAATGGGAAGTCACCAACTTGGCGAACAATATGCCAATAAAAATGCATTCAGTATTTTTACATTGCACTGATGATATTTCCGTCACCAAGGATGATAATAAGGTGATTGTCATAGGCTGAAATATAGTATAAGAAACATTTATGATTTAGTTTTGTTTTACTATAGCTTGTCCATTAGCTTTCCAACCAATCTGTTCAAGTCGTAATTTTATCTTGCTCTCATTGTAACACTTTCCCGTAAATGTCTTGACCTGTGTTTTATTGCAATTATAACTGTTAACACTTATGGGTGATCAGGTATCTGCCTGCATTTTATACATTTCACTGCGCAAGTTAGCCAAAGACTGAAGTGTAAAGGTATTTGCTGTACAATGACTTTAAATTGTACTTGTTTATCATGTATATTTTTATGGCTATTTATTATTACAGTCAAACCTGTGTTAAGCAAGCACCTATGGGAAAGCCAAAAACTGGTTGCTTAAGACAGGTGCTTGCTTAATACAGGTAGATTTTCACTTCTTTGCCTTTAATGGGATCTGAAATCATGGCCTTTAAAGGCAGGTGATTGTTTAATACAGGTGGCCTTTAGCACAGGTTTGACTGTATTTTGCAGGTCAGTACAAAGTACACAGAACATTTAACAGAAGTGAAACTTGATATCTGATATAACAAGAGAATCGGTGAAACCGAAGGAAGCTCCCCGAAGATGCGCAGTAGTGGGAGGGTTATCTTAGTGAAAGAGTGAAATACTTTAAGAGATATTCTACGGAAAAGCTTACTATTGCAATCAAAGGGCTGTAGGTGCTGGTGGCCTGGGCATCAGAAGGCCCTATGACAAATGACAAGAGATCAATTCGAAAGCCTATAAAATGTACAAAAAAAAAAAACAAAAAAAACACTAGAAATGTGTCCACAGTACACGGATGCCCAATATAAGGCCCTTTGTCTGAAAGGTCAGTAACTCTTAAACCATGAGACTAAGAAACTCAATTCTGTGTTCTCTTGTAAGTGATTTTCATGAAGAATCCGAAAATATTGAGAAATATAAGGCCCTTTGCCTGCAAGGCCAGTAATTCGTAAATAATAAGACTAAGAAACTTAGTTTTGTGTTCCCTAGTAAGTGATTTTCAACAAAGAATGCAAAATAAGGAGAAACAAAAGGCTCTTTCCCTGCAAGGCCTGTAACTCTTAAACCATAAGACTAAAAAACTCAGTTTTATGTTCCCTAGTAAATGATTTCCACAAAGAATGTAAAAATCATGAAAAAAACAAGAGCTGTCGTAGGACAGCGAGCTCGCCTGCTGGGTACATTTTATATTGTAACATTTTTATCATTAAGCCATATAATATAGTCACACTGACCTAGATGTATTTGTATGTAAATCATTTTGTCACATAGATATAATAATCCAGGTATGACAATTCTCCATGAGATAGTAATAAAAATAAAAGGCAAAATCACTGAAGCATGAAATATAGGTCACAATGACCTAGATATAGTAAGTGGTCATTCATTGGGTCACATGGAAGTAATATCCCAGGTGTGACATTTATCCAACAAATAGTATTCAAGATATAAGCCAAAATCACTGAACCATGAAATATAGGTCACACCAACAGAGATATATTTTGACGACAATAATCGGGTCACAAGGAACTAATATCCCAGGTGTGACATTTATCCAACAAATAGTATTCAAGATATAAGGCAAAATCACTGAACCATGAAATATAGGTCACAATGACCTAGACATAGTAAGTGGTCATTCATTGGGTCACATGGAAGTAATATCCCAGGTGTGACATTTATCCAACAAAAAGTATTCAAGATATAAGGCAAAATCACTGAACCATGAAATATAGGTCACACCAACAGAGATATATTTTGACGTCAATAATTGGGTCACAAGGAACTACTATCCCAGGTGTGACATTTATCCAACAAATAGTATTCAAGATATAAGGCAAAATCACTGAACCATGAAATATAGGTCACACAAACAGAGATATATTTTGACGTCAATAATCGGGTCACAAGGAACTAATATCCCAGGTGTGACATTTATCCAACAAATAGTATTCAAGATATAAGGCAAAATCACTGAACCATGAAATATAGGTCACAATGACCTAGATATAGTAAGTGGTCATTCATTGGGTCACATGGAAGTAATATCCCAGGTGTGACATTTATCCAACAAATAGTATTCAAGATATAAGGCAAAATCACTGAACCATGAAATATAGGTCACACCAACAGAGATATATTTTGACATCAATAATCGGGTCACAAGGAACTAATATCCCAGGTGTGACATTTATCCAACAAATAGTATTCAAGATATAAGGCAAAATCACTGAACCATGAAATATAGGTCACAATGACCTAAATATAGTAAGTGGTCATTCATTGGGTCACATGGAAGTAATATCCCAGGTGTGACATTTATCCAACAAATAGTATTCAAGATATAAGGCAAAATCACTGAACCATGAAATATACGTCACACCAACAGAGATATATTTTGACATCAATTATCGGGTCACAAGGAACTAATATCCCAGGTGTGACATTTATCCAACAAATAGTATTCAAGATATAAGCCAAAATCACTGAACCATGAAATATAGGTCACACCAACAGAGATATATTTTGACATCAATAATCGGGTCACAAGGAACTAATATCCCAGGTGTGACATTTATCCAACAAATAGTATTCAAGATATAAGGCAAAATCACTGAACCATGAAATATAGGTCACAATGACCTAGATATAGTAAGTGGTCATTCATTGGGTCACATGGAAGTAATATCCAAGGTGTGACATTTATCCAACAAATAGTATTCAAGATATAAGGCAAAATCACTGAACCATGAAATATAGGTCACACCAACAGAGATATATTTTGACATCAATAATCGGGTCACAAGGAACTAATATCCCAGGTGTGACATTTATCCAACAAATAGTATTCAAGATATAAGGCAAAATCACTGAACCATGAAATATAGGTCACAATGACCTAGATATAGTAAGTGGTCATTCATTGGGTCACATGGAAGTAATATCCCAGGTGTGACATTTATCCAACAAATAGTATTCAAGATATAAGGCAAAATCACTGGACCGTGAAATCTAGGTGACCTGGACCGTAAAATGTAGGTCACCATGACCTTCACTCTCTTACACTTAAACCGATGTCACATAGTTAGCTGATGTATAACCAGTTGTGTCTATAACCTGTAGGCATATAAGATTTTACAAATGTGTCCTAGATTTTGACCCCTAGCCCCACTCCAAGGCCCACCCTGAGGTATGAACCCAGGGGTATGTTCTTTTGGAATCTCAGAAGACTCCTCCAGGTACCCAAATTCTAAATATGAATGCTCTATGAGGAGTGAAAGTCAAGATATAAGAATTTGAAAAACTTTAACACAGTATTACAAAGGTGTCCTAGATTCTGACCCCTAGCCCCACCCAGGGGCATGAACCCAGGGGTTTATTCTCTTGGAATCTCAGAAGACCCTCCAAGGTACCTAAGTTCCAAATTTGATGCCTCTGTGAGGAGTGACTGTTGAGATATAAGCATTTGAAAAACTTTAACGCAGTGTGACGGGAACGCAAACGCAAACGTGGACAACCGGGGTGACTACAATAGCTCTCCTTGTACTTTGTACAGGCGAGCTAATAAGGTGTGCATCCAGAGTATAAGTTAGGGAGATAACTCCAGCCAGACAGATGGCCGGACAGATGGACGCTCAGGCACCTTTGCCTGCATTCTGCACTTCCCCTGATGGCCATCTATAAATGTATCAAGTTTCATTTAAGTTCCCTTCTATACTTTCAGAGATCTGTTCCGGACAAGCTTTTTATTGCAACAATTAAGAAGGGAAGTAACTCTGTAAATGCTGGTGATAGGGTTATGGTTCTTGCATTCTGCAATTCCCTTCATGGCCCTCTATCAGTGTATAAAGTTTCATTTATTTATCTTCAATACTTTTAGAGATATGCTCCAGACAAGCTTACTATTGCAAAAATTAAAAAGGTAAATAACTCTGTAATTACTTGTGATAGAGTTACCATTCTTGCACTCTGCACTTTCTCTGATGGCTGTCTATCAATGTATTAAGTTTCATTTAATTCCCTTCTATATTTTCAGAGATATGCTCCTACAAGCTTTTTATTGCAAAAATTAAGAAGGTAAGTAACTCTGTAAATATTGGTGACAGGGTTATGGTTCTTGCATTCTGCAGTTCCCTTTATAGCATTCTATTAGTGTATCAAATTTCATTTATTTATCTTCAATACTTTAGGAGATATGGTCCGGACAAGCTTACTAAAGTAAAATTGGAAGGGGAAATAACTCTGAAATTACTTGTGATAGAGATACCATTCTTGCACTCTGCTCTTCCTCTGACAGCCGTCTATCAATGTATCAAGTTTCATTTAATTCCCTTTTATACTTTTCAGAGATATGCTCCGGACAAGCTTTTTACTGCAAAAATTAAGAAGGGAAGTAACTCCATAAATACTGGTTACAGTGTTATGGTTCTTGCATTTTGCAATTCCCCTCATGGCCCTCTACTAGTGTATCAAGTTTCATTAAATTACCTCCAATACTTTTACAGATATGCTCTGGACAAAAGTGTTACAGATGGACGGACAAAGTGGCAACTACATTCTCTCCCTTCGGAGAGCATAGAAATAAGCTTCTTAAATTTCACAGATAAAAGTAACTGGTAATCTAACCACTTATCATTTACTGGAAGAGCAGGAGCAGTATAGTTTGGTTTTCTTCCATATCATTTAAGAAATGAAGGTAATTGTTTTAATTTTCATCATTGTAATGTTGCTATTGTCCAATCATATTGGAGAGAACCATGGTTTATTTTGATGCTACAGTTACTTAATGATCATGTGACATCATAAGTCGATATATACATTGAAATATGAACAACAGTACGTTTCAACAGTTAAGTGGCTTTTTTTTTTCTGTAAATGTACTGAGAATGTAAATATTAATTTTAAACCTGTAATATGTGGTGTAAAATTTAAAGGCATGCAATTTTATGTTTCACAAGAATTCCGCGGAAGGCGTTGTCACACCTGCTGGGGCAAAAGTCACAGGAGCCACAATCAGAAGTGGTTGTTAAATAAGTCTATTTCATTCTTAGCAGTGCTTAGTTGAAAATCTGGGTTGAAAAAAATGTAGACAAAGTGCCTAGTGGGGTTATTAAATAAGTTTATTTCATTCTTAGCAGTGCTTAGTTGAAAACTGGGTTGAAAAAAAAAATGTAGACAAAGTGCCTATGGGGCACATTTATTCCAGGCCAGTGCCATTCCGTCTAATGGATATATCTTCAGCACTGACTATTCGTATTATACAGCCCAATGATAATGGAACGTCGACGTAAAATGTGTAAAAGTCACTGGAGTATGAAATATAGGTCACCGGGTCAAGATACCTGCCGTCAGTACATCATGGAGAAGCACTATGCAAGATATGGTGGTTGTAGGCCTAATAGTTGAGGAGTTATCGAACATCAATGTAAAATGTGTCAAATATAGGTTACGGTCACCAGGTCAAAGTACCTGCCAATCCAGTACAATGAGGTGAAGCACTATGCAAGGTTTAGTGGTTGTAGGGCTTATATTTGAGGAGATATCGAACATCAATGTAAAATGTGTCAAAGTCACTGGAGTGCAAAATATAGGTCAAGGTCACCAGGTCAAGGTACTTGGCAAGTCAGTACATCAAGAAGAAGCACTATACAAGGTTTGGATGTATAGGCCTTATAGCTGAGGACATATGGAAGGGTGACGTAAAAGGTGTAAAAGTCAATGGAGTGCAAAATATAGGTCAAGGTACCTGCAGAGTCCGTACATTGAGGAGAAGCACTAAGCAAGGTTTGGTGGTTGTAGGCCTTATAGTTGAGGAGATATTGAACGTCGAAGTAAAATGTGTAAAAGGCATTGGAGCGCAAAATATAGGTCAAGGTCACCGGCTCAAGATACTTGCCGAGTCAGTACATCTTGTAGAAGCACTATGCCAGGTTTGGTCTGGTTAGAGGTCTTTCACTTGAGGAGATCTGGAACGTTGACTACATTATGTCAAAGTCACTCTAGCCAAAATATAAGTCAAGGTCACCAGGTCAAGGTATTTGCCGAGTCAGTACATTCAGAAGAAGCACTTTGCAAGATTTGATGGTTGTAGGCCTTATAGTTGCGGAGATATCGAACGTCAACGCAAAATGTGTCAAAGTCACTCGAGGGCAAAATATAGGTCAAGGTCACTGGGTCAAGGTACCTGCCGAGTCAGTACATCTAGGAGAAGCACTATGCAAGGTTTGGTGGTTGTAGTCCTTATAGTCGAGAAGATCTGGAACCTCAATGTAAATTGTATCAAAGTCACTGGAGCGTGAAATATAGGTCAAGGTCACCAGGTCAATGTACCTGACAAGTCAGGAGGTCAGGGAGATGTGTTATACAAGGTATGATGGTTACTGTAGAATTGTAGTTGATTAGAATACTAACTTTGGCATAAATGTCAAACTTCTACATAAATGTTGACAGACGGACTGACAGACAAATGGACGGACGAATGGAAAAGCAGATGCCTTTGTCACCAAATCAGAAGGTCAGAGAGATGTTTCATGCAAGGTTTGATGGTTATTTAGTCTTGTAGTTGATTAGAATACTAACTATGACATAAATGTCGAACTTCGAGATAAATGTTGACAGAAGGACAAACGAACGGACGGACGAACGGAAAAGCGGACGCCCATGTCGCAAAGTCAGGAGGTCAGGGAGATGTTTCATGCAAGGTTTGCCTATATCGCACCCTGCTACAAGCAGGTGTGACAATAACAGAAGGAAGTCCATGACTGAAGTGAACTTTTTTTGTACTTTCACATGTATACCTCTTTATCATGTACATTTATGGGTGTTTGTTATTATTTTGCAGGCCAAAGTGTAACTGTGTGGTTACTTTTTTCCGTCAGTGGCTCATCATTTTTGTTTGTTTGTGTTGAGGTTTTACGGCCCAGTCAACCCAATGGGGTCATGTCGAGCGCGGTCAGTTTACATAACCACACGTTTACTGGGCAGGCTTAGTCCTCTAAGCGGTTAACCAGTATTGTGCACATTCTTTCGCCAGAAACTGACAACTGCCCTTCTTGAATCAGCTGAAAGGAGAGAATGACCGTAGAAAATATTTCATGATCAATCTCCACGAAAGAATGTTGCCGACCTCGGGGGGGGTTGAACCCGCGACCTCCTGGTCTCCAGTCGGATGGCACATCCAATTGAGCCACGGAGGCCGGCAGTGGCTCATCATGTATCATCTTCTGTAGAACAATTGTTTGCCTCAGCCACTAAGGTAGAAATGGTTCAGTTATAGCCACTCAATAAATACTTTCTCTGACATGATAACAGGATTAAAACACAGGGCAAGAAAGCAACTGTGTGAACAACCCATCATACATAGCTCTAGATAAGAGGGGGAATCTGGATTAATATTTCTTTTTTCTCCAGAAAAACATATGTTGGGGTACTCATTAGAAGTGCCTCAGTGGCTGAGGCACTTCTAATGAGTATCCATAACGTATGTTTTCATTCAGAAATAAGAAAGCATCAATATTTTTCAGTTGTAAAAAGCTCCTTATTTGGGGCTATGATCAATGGTGTTGAGGTACTGTTAGTCTCCTCACAATTCCATTTAAACATTTATATATCTAAATCAGGATTGAATATGCCAAATACTGAGTTACACAGATTCTGAAAAAAATGCTAATTTAAATGTGAGACTGCATACCTTTTCTGTCAGGGCACTTTAGATCAGGAGTCACAGTAGCTGTGATATCTGGACATCCTACATATGCTGATATCACTAATGTACCTATAAATAGAAAACAGCTATGACATCTGGACATTAATAGAATAACATTTTAATATCAAACAGAAGACACCAGCTATGATAGTGGGACAATAACAGAGAAATATACATTCATCACGAAAACATATCTATAATTTTGACCCACTTAAACCACACTTTTATGTGGAGAAACTGAGGTTTACAGGGATATACATTATTTTTCTCATTTCTGCTAAAAAAAAAGTATATTGCGAGCACTTGTTAGAACTGCATTAGCAAGGTGGTTCTAACGAGTACCCACAATCTATGCTTTGAGCAGAAATATGAAAAATATCAGAATTTTTATCTGAAAACTATCTGAAACTACAATATATTTGAATAAGCCTGTTTTTGTAATGTGATACGACCAATGCACCTACAAACAGAAAACAGCTATGATATCTGGACATAAAAGTATACAACAAATACCATAGTGGAACAATGCCAGAGTAATAGAAGTTGACATGACCAATAAACCAAAGAAAACAGCTATGATATCTCAACATTGACAGTGTAACCCATGTTGATGCTGCCAAAATACCTATAACCAACACAATATATATAATATCTGGACGTTAAAAGTGTTTGTTTGTGTTGAGGTTTTACGGACCAGTCAACCAAATGGGGTCATGTCGAGCGCAGTCAGTTTACCTAACCACATGTTTACTGGGCAGGTTTAGTCCTCTAAGCGGTTAACCAGTACTGTGCACATTCTTTAGCCAGAAACTGACAACTGCCCTTCTTGAATCAGCGGAAGGGAGAGAATGACTGTAGAAAATATTTCACGATCAATCTCTACGAAAGAGTGTTGCCCACCTCGGCGGGGGTTGAACCCGCGACCTCCCAGGTCTCCAGTCGGACAGCACATTCAACTGAGCCACCGAAGCAAGCTCATTAAAAGTGTAAGGTGTGTTGATATCACCAATCAGAAGACACAGGTTCTTATATATGCATATGTTACAAATGCTGATCCTGTCTGGCTTAGTATGTACATAACCCTAAAAATATTTCATGAACAATCTCCTGGAAAGAATGTTGCTGACTCAGCAAAGGTGGAACCTACAAACTGCTGATTACCAGTCAGATATGCATCCAATTCAGCCACCAAGGCATGTATGATAAGATGTTAAAGTTTTTGAATAATTAGGACAACAAACTATGCCTGAGTAATGAAGACCCCAAATCACGTGCCACCAGTGTGTGGCATCTGATCAGGATCTACACTGTTAGCTATTCATCTAGCAGTTTTAACTCCATCACCAGGAAGGTAAATGGACATCTTCAAATTTTAAGACAAGTAAGGAGTTAAGATCAGAACATTGACTGGAGGGAGACATCCTCTGTTCAGGTTAAAGGTCCTACCACTAGACTAAACTTCTCAGCGGTCCATCCAGCAAAACTGGCAGGTCATGACCACTTGCTGTTTGCTTTCCTGGGCCCAGTTGTTCAAAACTAACGATGTCGTTAGTTAACCAATCGTTAAAACTTTGATCATTAAATATAGCATATACATTGAAATTTTTGCTGATAAAATGTGAGTAGCTTTTGCATTTGCAAAAGCTACTCACATTTTTTTCAGCAAAAATATCTGTGAATTTGGTATGATACTTACTAGAATAGTTAACATTTCGACCACTTATGAGCTCGTTAAGCTAACAATGCTTTGAACAACTGGGCCCTGAATATCAAGTCCCTTCTGAGGCAAGCTCTATTCTAAAAGGAAAACAATTGCTTTCAGGGTAGACTCTTTTTCTGAAGAGGCAAAAATGATTTAACATAGTTGCTTCCCTTATGGTTTCATCTTACCAGGAGCTTTGACAGTTGTCTCTCCTACCCTAGCAGCCATACTGAGCGAGTCTTTGCCTCCATCTATGGCAATACCAAGCTTTTGCATCACATCACACATAGCTTTACAAGCATCAACTAATGTGGCCCCTTCACCGGGTAGCTTGGCAGGCCACATCCAGTTACCACTACACTTAACATCCTGTAAGTAAACAGATATTGCAATAAACATCCTATAATTTTGAACACTCTAGTCCATACTTTTTTTGCCTAACTTTTGCATTTTTATGCAGTTGTTTCTTAAAATACTTAATGGAGTGGCAATCAGTGTAGACTGTTTGAAGGAGCAGTCTGATCTGGGTCTGCACTGTTTATATATGCAATTTTATCAGAAATTTTGGGACATTAACCGTACAGTTTTTGTTTCCGCATAATTGTATACAAACAGAAATGAAACAATCCAATGTCAACAGAACCAGAAGTAGCATGAACTCCTTTAACCCTTAAAGGATCAGGCTATAATTGTAGTAAGCAACATTCTAAATTTTTAAAAATTACTTCAGAGAAAATAAGACATGAAATTTTATGTTAATTGTCTGCTAAAATGTCACATCTTATTTTGTTTGAAAATCAGACAAAAACTATTTCAGAATGTTGTCTACTGCAGTTGTGATTGGCACTTTAAGAGTTAATACCTATCCATATATTTGATGATATAATGTTTTACATCCCTTTCAATATTATTTGAGTTATATCAATGAAATGGTGATAATGAAATGCTCTGCAATAATGACATACAGTTACGAGGGATGTTCGAAATGAATTGCTTATTGTCCTCTAGCTCAATATCCACGTGGGGCACGATAAAAACCAATACATGCCTATTCTATATCTACACAATGGTGTATAAATGTACATGTTAGACTAAGTGTAAGACATAGAATTTGCCATTTGAATACACGCAGTCATTGACCACTGCAGTAAAAATGGATGGTAGAAGCGTTGACAAAAAAGATGAAATACGGGCTTACATCAAAGCTCACTCAAAACTTGGTTATTCTTTGAAGAAGCTGATGACTGAAATTTCTACTGCTTTTGGACCTTCTTGTGTGTCTTATGACACAGTTCGGCGGTGGAAAAAGAAATATGAGTCTGGTGTAGAGTCCATCAAAAATGCACTGAAATCAGGTAGGCCAAAATCTGCATCTCATAAAGAAATCGTTTCCAAAATAAAGGAAATGATTGAAGGAGATGCCAGATTTACAGTTCGTGATATTGTATGAAAGGTAGGCATATCACTATCAACGGTTCACCTTATTTTGAAGAAGCATTTGAAAGTCAGAAAGATTTCTGCTAGATGGGTGCCACATCTGTTGACTGACGAGCAAAAGAGGCAACGGGTTAAAGTGGCCAAAAAGCTGCTTCAAATGTTTCAAAATATGACACAAACCAGTTTGCCAATGTCGTCACAGGTGATGAAACCTGGGTCCATTATTTTGAGCCCGTCAGAAAGGTTAGAAATAAGATCTGGGCCACTAAACACAGCAAACGCCCAATAATTGCCAAACGTTCTTTGAGTACAAAGAAGGTTTTGTATGCAATCTTCTTTTCTGGTGAAGGAGTCGCAATAAAAATGCCAGTGAAAAAGGGCAAAAGCATCACCGGAAAGTATTTCAAAGATGTAGTACTGAAGAAACTGAAAAAGTATTATCAGAAACGACGCCCTGCCACTGGTTTTAAACATGTCCGTCTTCTACATGACAATGCCCCAGCTCATACCTCCGCAATAGTTACGGTGTTTTTGAAGAAAGAAAAAGTAACTGTTTTGCCTCACCACTCGTATTCCCCAGACCTTGCCCCATGTGATTTCTTTTTGTTTCCTAAATTGAAAGCATTCCTTGCTGGGCAGAAATACCAGTCCCGACAGGCACTTGGCTCTGCCATTCATCAGTACCTTATTACTGTGCCCAAATCAGCGTACCGTGACGCCTTCAAGAAGTGGATACATTGGCTGAAACTTTGCATTTCTAGCCACGAGGAGTACTTCGAGGGCATGAAATGAGTACTTTTGGGCTAACTTGAAATTTGAAGTCTCCAGATAGAAATAAGCAATTCATTTCGAACATCCCTCGTATGAGCTGTATTCCACCCCCAGCAGGATATAAATCTGGGACCTCCTGATAGAAAATGGGAAGCATTAACCACTCATAATAGTTGAACAAGAACATTTGACTATCAACCTAATGAAAGCTGTCTCTACAGGAAATGGTGCTGACCTGATCAAACAGCTTCTTAAAAAGGAGCTTTATCTGGTCCAACACTGCTTCCTCAGGTACAGTACATCACTCCAAATGGTTGTAACAACTCATTAAATGTTCATGTAACATGAGTCATGCTGTGACTGTGATCAAATGCAACATTCTGATCTGTATCTACACAGTTTGCTCACACCTTTCTGTCCAAATACTTAAGTTAAGAATGGAAGTTTGATCAAATCAAACTCCCTCAGAAGTTTTGAACCCATTATTAAGTAAGCCTCGCTCTGCTCCTACAAACCTGCAACAATCCCAGGATAATACCTTTAAATCTGTAACCCTTGCAAATACTAGATTGGTCAAGGCCTCTCCAACAGACATTCTTGCTCCAGCAGCAGGATCTATCAGTCCTTTTATTGGCTGTTCCCCAATAGCAGTCGCTGAACCAAACTTCTCCAGGTACGAGAGTGCTGTGACCGCAACATCTGCTAATGGGGTGTGAAGTGGTCCTACACATTGTTGCTGGGCAACCAGACCAGTGACACATCTGTCCACCTGAAATACATGTATTAGCGCCTGTATGTACATGTACCAACATATTCATAGCTCCAGATAAGAGGAATAGCCAGACAGATATTTTTCTTATTTCCCCATTACAGCATATTATGTTATGGGTACTCATTAGAAGCACCTCAGTAAGGTGCTTCTAATGAGTACCAACAACATGATTTTGTAGGGAAATAGAAGCTAAAACATATCCTGGTTAAAGAAAGTGCTCCTAATCTGGAGCTATGTATATTTGAAAGTACATGTACATCAGAATTTCCACTAAGGCATTTTTACCAAATGGATACCATTGCAGTATGGTTAACATTACAGGCCCTGAAAACTTAAGTGATTTAAACTGGTTCTAATGGCTTCAATGGGGTAAGATTGGTAGTTATTGTTTTACACTTCTGTTTTGATTTTATTTTCACTATAGATCAATGAATGATTACTGTCATAATGTACATTCACTGGATTAATCCAGAGTCCAGGTAATGCAGATAGTAAAGGAAAACTTTCGACACTCACTATTTTCTGGGGTTTTTTTTCTGCTCTGTTTGACTGAGATAGTATAGACTTTTGCCCATGTTTTGAAGCATACTGAATTGTAGCTCAATTAGTTAGTTTATTAGAACATACACAGTTAAGAAGTTTCAAGGTCGGGAGTTCAACCCTCTTATATTAATCACATTTTTTTTATTTTTTTTAACTTCATGAGAGTTCTTTTTTTTTTTTTCTTTTTTTTTTTTATTGTTTGGGTCCCATTTAAATTATGAAAAAAATAAAGGAAAAAAAAAAGTAAATTCCCTTTACATATCATTTGTAAAAATGTACCAGTCTGCATAAAATACCAAAGCCTACAAAAATATGCTCTTGATGGAACCATGGAATAAGCAAGATAAATGCTGTACTGTGTATGTGTCCATATTTTCTGGTGCAAACAGGTGAATCTTCTTGAACATATTCTGTATTTATTTTTCTTGCAAGATTTATTGTTAAATATCTAAACACTAACACAACAAAAAAAAATGAAAATGATTAAAAGAAAAAAAATCAATACTTAAATAAAATGACCTAATGCTTTTGGTATCTATGCCTTCTGTCTGCACACTATGAAAAATCTTAACCTCATCAATCAAAGATTGGGGTCATATTGTGTGGCTGTAGAAAGGCCGTGAAACTTTTGTGGTTGAAAAGCTGGAATATGCATACAAAAAGTATTGTTTTACATACAACGGACTTTGTTAATGTTTTAATATGCTACAAATTGATTATAACTGTTTTCTTTATTCAAATTAATATCGTATTTATGGAAAATACTCAGCTTATCTTAAGCACTGAACTTCTTCTGATTCAGGTTATAGTTTATCCTAAAACGAACATGACATTGCACACTTACCAGTTACCAGAAAAGCCGCACCGTATCGGTAAAAATGTGTCCGTATTCGGTACTGGCTATTTTTCACACTGACCCATATTTGTGCAAAAGGATCCGTAATTTATGGTTGTATGGATGCTATCTGGAGCACTGATTAAAGTGTTCTTGGTGGGACCACAAGAATAAAGTTCAGGGTGCTACCACTGGGAGTGTAATTTTTCTGGAATAGCCTTTACCTTATTAGTCAAGTATCGTTTGCTACCCACTGAAGGCAGCCTCAAGACAAGTTCTAATCCCTCTCGGACTTGTAAACTATCTGGTAACTGCAGTGGTTGCAACACCTGCTCTCTGTGCTTCAAATGGAATACCTAAAATATAGGGCATGCACAGCAGTCCTTAGTATAAGAAACTATAATATGTTTCTCTGACTGAAAAAAAGTATTGGTATTGAAATGATAAATTTTTGGCTTATCATTTGCAAGGCAATCGGGTAGTTTTACATGTACCTGGCAGTGCTATATACACATAGGACTTATTATGGTTGAGTATTTGGTGATAACACTGGGATATCTATTTCTTATTTCTCCATGAAAACGTATTTGTGGGTACTCAGTAGAAGCACTTTGGCAGAGAACTAGACAAAATTCACAAAATTATTACTAAATACTCCTCCTTAAACCTTGTCATGCTGCATAAATTAAGATGCCATGCCCACTTCTAATTTTCAGCCAATCAGATTACTTGATCTAGGTTGTTGTTACAAATTCACATACCTATTGGCAAACAGTGCAGATCCAGATCAGATGGCTTCTTCTGAAGCCAACTGATCTGGATCTACACTGTTTGCAAAGGCAGGATATATCCAGGTTCAGCAAGACAAGGGTTAACAAGTCCTCTGTGTACAGATTTTAAACTGCTGGAACTGGACAAATGTGTGTGTGTGTGTATGTGAGAGAGAGAGAGAGAGAGAGAGAGAGAGAGAGAGAGTGAGAGAGAGAGAGAGAGAGCATCATCATTAGAAAAGGGTCATAAGTATCAAAGGCCTAGCTCAGCCTGCACAGCCACACTGTCTGATTGAATTTTACCGTTTGTCAATAGTTTCTACAGTATCCAGTGCTTTCTTACAATGATGGTGTAATCAGTGTATGTTAATGTACAGGCTAACCTAGGCCTTTTCTGTCTGCATACGTGACACAGACTTTTTCTCGTGCTCATATATTTATTAAACCCCAATCTCTGCTCACATATACCTGGGCCCAGTTGTTCAAAGCGTCATTAGCTTAACGAGCTTGTTAAGGGTCGTTTCATTAACTGTTTTAGCGGATTCAATATACAATATTCTGATATTTTTTGCTGAAAAAATGTGAGTAGCTTTTGCACTGCTGCAAAAGCTACTCACATTTTCTCAGCAAAACATTTCAGCCTATTTGCATATCACTTGATGAAAATTTTAACGAATCGTTAACTAACGAAAGTCGTTAGCTTTGAACAACTGGGCCCTGATGATCTGGTGCTTTGCTGCTTAGATACAGGATATTTAAAAGAACTAACACTTTTCCATAGGAAGCCTTAGATTCACTGACTCATTCCAGTAGCCCTCCACCATCAGCGCTTAAGTTTACACTAGTTTTTGTGTTGATACTATTTTTTACATATTTTACTTCTAACAAAATATATGTTAAAAAAGCCCACATTAGAATAATCTCTCATGAATACCAATGACATATGTATGGCTAAAAAATCAGAAAAATATTAATTTCAATACATCAATTATATCCAGGACTATGGTCATATCAAGTATGAACAGAAAAAATAGCAAGAGAACCAAGTTTTACTACCTTCTGTGGCATTTTTCCTAGTATATGCTCTAAATCAAGGTCCACTGGGTATCTCTGATGGTCTCCAGTTTCATTAAAATTATGATGGCTACCATTAGTCACATGGTTATTTGACAAGCTTAGATTGGCTAGTCCGTTTGTCATGTGATCACCTTCACTATTACCATTGGTTAGCTGCCGCTCAGCATCATTCTTAAGAGTTTCCTTGGATTTTGCTTGCTGGTGAAAATTTTCCAACTTGATCTGAAAACAGAAATTCTATCTAATACTGTATTTACCCTAAGTATTGGAACGCATTTTCTACTTGCCATACTTGTCCAAAAACGAAATAGTTCGTTTTATTACCTTTGATATGTCTAAATAATTGCTGTTTGAATGGCAAATAGTGTACACCCTGATCAGATACCAGGTATTTCAGAAATTAAGCTTTATTAATGCTTAGCTTATACTTACGAGTAAACATTTCCACAGATGGCTTTCTTTAAATACTTTTTCTTTATCTATCTATCGATACTGACGATCATTTTGATCAGTACCCCCCCTTTTTTTTTTGTTCGGTAAAAAGGCTTGGTAAAATACGAACAATTTCATTAATTTGTCATCTGCATGTAAATGACTGCATCTTGACCAAATAAGCCACAATACAACAAAATGTCAACTATATCTGCAATCAAGGGAATTAAGTCAGAGAAGTCTCACATTAGTCTGGCCCCGAGGTTATAAAAATTTTTTCATGCTCAATTGCAACCCAGCTGAGCATGAAATTTGTCCTGTGAAAAAATCTTTGATTACTAACAATTGCAAATTCCCTCTTGCTGAACACAGCTGAGCATGAAAATTTTCTGCTAATAAATATGAAAATGCCAACAATTGCTGGCATTTTCATACTTATTAGCAGAGAATATTTCATGCTCAGTTGAGTGGAAAAAGAAAAAATTTTTTTATTACTTCGGGGCCTAATCTGAGCATTTGCTATCTGTATGAAAAAGTCTTGGATCCTTGGTTATCCAGAGTATTCAAAGAAGACACTGATCAGAACACACAGATACACAGGGTGATTTGAGTCTTTGCTAGGTGCTTGTACTCCAATATATATTACTATTATAATCCTAAGTATTGGGACAGACAGGCCTAAGCAAACAGTGTAGGCCCAGTTGGAATGCCACAGAATGTGGCATCTGATCAGGGTCAACATCTTTTGTCATTTCGAAAACACGCCTATACAAATATATAGAAAATTCCACCTCCAAAATCTGAAAAGTTTTAGTTAAAAACTCTGATATTTTTTAATATATCTAATCAAAACATAGATTGTGGGTACTCGTTAGAACCGCCTCGCCGAGGCAGTTCTAACAAGTACCCACAATCTATGTTTTTGAGCAGAAATAAGAAAAATAATGTATACCCCTGTAAACCCCAGTTTTACTATATAAAAGTGGGGTTTAAGGGGGTCAAACTTATATAGGCGTTTTTGTGATGTTGCCACTCATCCAACAAGTCTTAGACATATCAAATGGACTTGTTTGAAAAAATTTAGGACAGGTATGGTAAGGAGTTACAGTGTCCCAATATATAATGGTAGGGTAAATATGGTATCTCATGTTATGGCTGACATTACGAAAACATGCCTATTCAAATATATAGAAAATTTCACCTCCAAAAACTGAAAATTTTCAGATGAAAAGAACTCTGATATTTTTCATATTTCTGCTCAAAACAGAGATTGTGGCGGTTCTAACGAGTACCCACAATCTATGTTTTTGAGCAGAAATAAGAAAAATAATGTATACCCCTGTAAACCCCAGTTTTAGTATATAAAAGTGGGGCTCAAGAGGGTCAAAATTATACGGGCATGTTTTCGTGATGTATTTGTAGAATATTTACATTTTTTATTGTTATCTTCCTTAACCTTTACCATTCTCTCGGCAAATACAGCAGACAAAAAAAAAATTGAAATGTTTCTTTCCCAGAAAATAGTCGTTGCATAAAATGTCAAAGATTTTTTTCTATGGAATATCTCAAAATGCCTGCTGGAATTTGTACCAGTATTACATCCTAGTATAATTTACTTATTGATGGAAACATTATGTCAAACCTTGTCAAAGCAAGTAAGCCTCTGAATGTGGCGTGCACATCCACCAATCACCTGCTTTGTTCAGTGAGGTCATCCTGATGACGTGATTTCTATTGTCAAGTGTTACCATAAAACAATCAATATTTCTCAGTATGCTGCTCCAAAAATGATAATGACAAATGTGCAGCACTTTCTACTGAAAAACAAACAAAATTTGCCATATAGGAGTCATTCAAAAAAGACTGGTCTCAAAGCTTTACTACTGGGCAACCAACTCAGTTAGAAATTTCTTTCCTTTTAGAACAGACCCCTTCTGACTAAAAGGGGTCTTCTCTATATCATATATCATATCATAATCAGATTTTTGATTAACATGCAGGTACAGGGGCAACATCCACATCAGTGGGCCCCCTTCCAGATAGCTGCCTTGCTGCACGCATGGCAGATCTCACACCAGATCTCCACATATTTCTATCATGAGGGTTGACAGCCGAGAGTTTCCACTCTCTGCAATCCCTCTCTGTCAGATGCTTCCATTTCATCTTGGGCCTCACAGGCCCATGCTTTCCCTCAACCTATATGTGAAAGGCTGTCTTGACTGCACCATTGGAGCGTTCCACAAGTCCATACCAGCAGAGCCTTCTCTCCTTCAGAATATGGTCCAGATCCTCAATGCCAAGCCGCGAAAGTACTTCATTGGACCTGGTGGTTTTGTCCATGGCTAAGTCTTGCTGGCATGGAGCACTGTGCTCTGCACACAAGAGCTGTACAAATGGCCACATGTCTTGAAAGAGATTTGGTGTGAAGAGAGAACTGGTAGCAGTTCCTTGAACTTCTTCCAGGCAGTTTTCACACGTGTTGTGGTTGAAAGTTCACAGCCACTTGCAAAAGGAAGCTACCACCTCCAGCTTCTCTAAATGGAAAGAATTTGCTTCTATGAAAAAAGAATTTGCAATCCCACCACACTCCATGAAAACATTTTTTTTTTTCCTTTTAGGGAAAACTCCTTTTCAGAAGGGGTGTGCGTAAAGTAAATAGGAAGTTACAGAAGTTGCCTCCCCTGAATAAATGGCAGTCCCTGTAACAACTCGTCTAATAAGCAGTTTTTACCCTTCCATCTCCAGTCACTGTTCCAACAAATGACACAGGACATCTTTCCCGCCTTCCAATCTTCTCAAGAGTCACCATGTTCTCCTTGGACAACAAGATGGCATTACTCTCCTGGTACTCGGCTCCCCACAGTTCCAGTATACTCAGAGTTGGGTCACCAAGCTGGAAATCAGATGCTCGTATCACTGCCCCAGCAGGTTCCACTATTTCTTTAAGGACATTACCTGTGGAAAAACATATAAAAATTTCTTAAATACATTGTTCCAGATAAGCCTTTTTTTTCAACTAGAATGTTTGTGTTGAGGTTTAATGGCCCAGTCAACCAAATGGGGTCATGTCGAGCACGGTCAGTTTACCTAACCACACGTTTACTGGACAGGCTTAGTCCTCGAAGCGGTTAACCAGTATTGTGCACATTCTTTCACCAGAAACTAAAAACTGCCCTTCTTGAATCAGTGGAAGGGAGAGAATGACCGTAGAAAATATTTCATCATCAATCTCCATGAAAGAATGTTGTCGACCTCGGCGGGGTTCGAACCCGCGACCTCCTGGTCTCCAGTCGAACGCGCATCCAACTGAGCCACCGAGGCCGGCTCAACCAGAAAGTACTGGGCCCAGTTGTTCAAAGGATCGTTAGCTTAACAAGCTCGTTAATGGTCAAAATGTTAACTGTTCTAGTAAGTACAGTATCTAATTCACAGGTATTTTTGCTGAAAAAATGTAAGTAGCTTTTGTATATGCAAAAGCTACTAACATTTTTTCAGCAAAAATATTAGCATATATGCCAATATAATGATCAAAGTTTTAATGATACGTTAACTAATGATATAGTTAGTTCTGAACAACTGGGCCCAGATATTTTGCTTATTTCTCCACAAAGCATATGTTGTGGGTACTCAGAAGCCCATGTTGTCGACCTCGGCGGGGTTCGAACCCACGACCTCCTGGTCTCCAGTCGGACGCGCATCCAACTGAGCCACCGAGGCCGGCTCAACCAGAAAGTACTGGGCCCAGTTGTTCAAAGGATCGTTAGCTTAACAAGCTCGTTAATGGTCAAAATGTTAACTGTTCTAGTAAGTACAGTATCTAATTCACAGGTATTTTTGCTGAAAAAATGTAAGTAGCTTTTGTACATGCAAAAGCTACTAACATTTTTTCAGCAAAAATATTAGCATATATGCCAATATAATGATCAAAGTTTTAATGATACGTTAACTAATAATATAGTTAGTTCTGAACAACTGGGCCCAGATATTTTGCTTATTTCTCCACAAAGCATATGTTGTGGGTACTCAGAAGCCCCTCAATGAGGCACTTCTAATCAGTACCCACAACCTGTTTTCATGAAGAAATGAGAAAATTATTCAGTGGATACCCACTCTTATCTGGGGATTTGCATTTTCTTGTTTAAAACATACTCTAACAGTACAAATATTTATGGAGCACTTACATTTGTAATTTTCAAAGCTTAAGTAAAAGCACAAAATTAAATATCTGAAATATGCTAGTTTGATATAGTTGATACAGTTCTGATGTTAATTAATTTTCTGGTACTTTGAGAGGCTACTTGACTCATACCTTATGTGTGAAAATATAGTTCTGCAATTTTAATTTTATTTTCATTTTTACTTTTTTTTTTTTTTTTTTTTTTTCCAAGATGCTTGAGATTTTGTTTTTATAGCCAAGAAATAGGAGGGACAATCAAACAGTTTTCAGCCCCTGTACTTTGGAAATGACCAAGAGCAGAAATTGTGCCATTATTTCTCAATATAATCTCCCATTGCCTCGATGCACTATCTCCAACGTGGTTCCAGTTTGCTTATCCCTTCAAAATAGAAACTTTCTTCCTGGTACTCATCAACAGCATCTATGACACTTTCAGTGCTTCAAACCATGAAGGATAGTTTTCAGATTTGGAAACAGGCAGAAATCTAAAGGGGCTAAATCTGGAGAATACAGGGATTGAGGAAGATTCTCCAAGCTGCATTTAGTCGCAAGAGCCATAGCAACTTAGAGGTGTAGGCTGGTGCATTATCTTGCAAGAGCAGAACACCAAGTCAACAATCCTCTTCCTTTGTTCATAATCTCCTGATGTAGCCGCCTTTGTTCTTCTGCAAAATATGCACCATTTATAGTGCAACCTTCAAGATAATCCACCATGATAAGGCCCTGACTATCCCAAAAGATAGAGGCCATTGCCTTCCCTACCGAAGAAACTCCCTTAAATTTCTTCAGAAGGGGTGGGTCAGGGTGCTTCCCCATTGCATACTTTGCTTCTTGGCCCCAGAATCAAAGTGACGGATCCAAGTCTCATCTTGGGTCACAACTTGACAATAATTCCTCAGGGTCATCTTAGAGACTGGAGATACCAAGCCTGCGCCTCTTCTGATCTTTGGTCGAAATTCTGGGAACCCATCTAGCTGAGACCTTAGACTTCCCTAATATACTGGTCAAGATAGACTGAACTGCCCCAAAACTTATGTCTATTTGTCTAGCTATATCATATCGAGGGTTGAGCGCAAGACTAGCGTAAGTCAGATGGTTGTTTTTCCCCAAACCTAATCTCCTCACCATGAAGGCGTTATGAAGATTACAACATTTCTTTCTGTAAACAATGAAAATTTAGGTGCCATTACTCGTATGAGCAATGGCACCTAAATTTGCATTGTTTACAAAGGGGTCCGTTGCCCCTAAACAAGGGTTTCAAAAATATGTTTGAGTTACTATAGTCTTGCGCTCAACCCTCGATATAGACTTCTTCTCCTTGTCACACATGATCAGATTGTGCACAATCTCAAGGTTTTCGTCTATAGTAGTGTCTTTAGAGTGCCCAGACTGTTCATAATCCTCCATGCTCTCCCTCCTGCTCCTAAATTCCGCAGGCCATCTCTTCACCATGCAGTAAGAAGGATACTCATCCCCAAGGGTTTTAACGAAGTCATCATGAATCTCCTTTTGGGACATGCCCTTCTAACAGAACTACTTTAACAACTGCTCTAACTTCAACTTTGTCCATTTTCTCAGTTTAAGACTCCCTTTCCCTGTATGCAGCAAATTCCTACTGAAATCAATAGCTTGAAAATTTAAGAGTTGCTTCTAGGAATTTTCAAAATAAATGTGCCAACTCATTTCCAATGTGCAGAAAGTTTTTTTGCATTCAGAAAATCGCCAAACTTGTACAATAATAAAAAGCCACGAAAACTGATTACACCAAAGACTTCTTTTTTTTTTTATTACATGCTCACCAAGTCACATAGCGTAATTCCATGCTAATTTTACCTTTCAAATAGCACTTAATATTTGTACAGCTCCTGATAGCTATAATGATGTATTTATCTTTGACTGTAAAGTAAGTTTGCAAATATCACTTTTTGTCCGCCATTAGTCTAAAATGTGGATGATGTAAGGTATTCTCAGTACCATTCTCATGAGAGTTCAGCGAGAATATAATGTAAATGTTCTGGAACAAATCATAACCAATCAACTGGCTTTCTTGCATTGTAAATGGTCAAAAAAAGACTGAATTTCATTGGTATTTTACGAATGACAAAGCCAGAAATTGGAGGCTGAACAAAACGAAATACCCATTGAATGAATTGAAATGCGCCACGTATCGTACTATGCACTGGGATGCAGAAAAAGCGCCAAGGCCTTAAAAAGCACGGATATCCTGCAATCCCGCGCCCTAGAATCAACTCTGAGTCTATTTGTCCTACCAAAGATACTGAATAAGATAAAATAATCAACTGATTGGAGTTTCATTTCATTCTCAGTATATCAGGCCAACAATTTATTGATTGTACCTCATAAATGATCCATGCCATGTGAGAATTTATTCTGAATTCTTGTTTAACTAGAGCCCATGTGGGTCATTTTGTGTTGTATTTAAAAACGTGTTTTTCTGACAAATAGGGAATGCAGAGGCCCAAATAGGCTTGTACATATGCACAGATAGTAAAATAAACTTGGTAAATGCTCAGGAGAAGTATGATGGCAGGGCATCAAAGCACAGGCTGATCAGGGCATCCACTGATCACATATTCCAAAGATCTTTTTCTTACAGTCTACATCATATACCGTTTCCTCCAGCTCCCTGATCATGAATACTGGCAATAGGGTTTTTGTCTCCCATCTCAACACACGCTCGTATTACTCTGTTCATCTTCTGCTCCATTTCCGCATCCCCTCTCTGTACTGCCCCAAAGTCCAACTCTGACTTGTTATCCCCCTGAACCTGTACCGAGGATGCTGCCCCTCCTCCTACACCTATCCTGTAGACTGGTCCACCAACTTTAGCCACCTCCATGTCTGAAAACATAAAATAGTATAAAAGCCTTGCAGACACTGCCCAGTTAGCATTCTACGTAAATCTACATCGGGCCGTCATCGGCCCGTCAGCTACCCTGACGGGCCGATGACGGCCCAATATAGATTTACGTAGAATGCTGACTGGGTGCATGATACCCTGTAACTGCAGGCAAAAAGTATGATACAATTATTCTGCTATTTATCTTAGAATACTTGTAAATTGTAATATGCAAATGAAATTTGAACAAAACATTCATTTTTAAGATATTCAGCCAAAAAAAAATTCTGACATCAGCTCCAGCAAAAGTTTATACAACTGGCCCATTTTCAATTAAACCTATATTTAGTATATAAGGGGCAATAAGTCTGTTGAAAAGTAACGATATTTGCCCATTTTCTCTCAACCTTGTACTAGTCAATATTAACTAGTACATAAAATCAGATCAATGACCATCAATTCATTCTGAAGATAGTATGCAAAAACTAAATCAAGGGCCGTACCTTTGTTGAAAAGTAAGAAATTAGCCAATTTTCAATCCTAACCTAGATCTAGACTTCTCAGATTTTAGATTTGTTCTGAATTTCCAAAGGTTCCCATTTTGGAAATTTTGTAATTATAGCAGCTGTCATTTAGCATGTTGATTATGTGATTCAATGTCAAAGCAACAGAAGTTTCTTGCTAGTAGATAGATCTCACAGTAATATTGTGTGAAGGCTGAAAAATGTTGCTTGGTACTTTGATATAGGCTGGTCTTATTATGTTTGTTTGTGTTGAGATTTTACGGCCCAGTCAACCCAATGGGGTCATGTCAAGCGCGGTCAGTTTACCTAACCACACGTTTACTGGGCAGGCTTAGTCCTCTAAGCGGTTAACCAGTATTGTGCACATTCTTTCCCCAGAAACTGACAACTGCCCTTCTTGAATCAGCGGAAGGGAGAGAATGACCATATGTTGTTTAGTCCTTTGGGATTACTCTAATTTTTTTATTATTGTTCTTTTTTGAAGAAAATAAGACTGCATGTCATAAGAATTGTCTGCCTAGCAGATGATTCACAGGAAATGTCAAGCATTATTTTATGGAGAGAAATATATTAAGAACAAAAATTCACCTGCTGAAAATGGGATTAGCACTTTAAGGGTTAAAAAGTATTGTTAACAAAATCATCACGATGTGGAGCTATGAAATAATAACCTTTCTTGGGCATATCTTTGTTTATATGTGATCCATCGAGCTGACCTATACCACCACTAAACATGATAGGCTTAATGTATTCCCTTCTCTCCCCATCTGACAGCACCATACCAAAAGAACGAGCAAACCCTGCCAGAACAGGCTCGCCAAACTTGTTGCCATAGTCCGAGGCTCCATTACTGGCTTCTATAGCAATCTCTAGAGGTGGGGCAAAGTTAGTTGGATACTCGAAGCTACTGTCTTCCCAAGGGAGATTATACTCTGTGAAAAATGTAATTTATATCAACTACATGATCATACAAAGGGAATTTAAGGCGACTAGACACATCTCAAAAGTAGATCACTCTGAGCTGTTAATAGTTGCCTCTTGTCTCAAATTGGATTAATTTGCTCCAAACTGGAAATAAATTCTTTCCTTTACACTCTCTGGACTAGTTTTGTGTTTGTTTGTGTTGAGGTTTTATGGCCCAGTCAACCCAATGGGGTCATGTCGAGGGCGGTCAGTTTACCTGACCACACGTTTACTGGGCAGGCTTAGTCCTCTAAGCGGTTAACCAGCATTGTGCACATTCTTTCGCCAGAAACTAACAACTGCCCTCTGGACTAGTTCAGTAGACAACAAATTAATGTTCATTTTCTTATTTTACCAGAAATCAGGATTTAAAAGTTCATGCAAATTGTCTCCACTGGAGACAATTTGCATGAAATGTCAAATCCTGTTTCCTGGGGAAAAAAAGAAAAAAAAACTTTTAAGTCTTCTGCTGAAAATTTTAACCGGCATGTTAAGCGTTAAAAGTAGCCCTCTTTGAGAAGAGTTTCATATATCAAAGATGCACTTTTTTTTCTGCTGGAGTAGCCTCCTTGGAAAAGCAAAAACTTTCAGATTAGAGTGATCCCTCTTTGAAGTGTATTTGTTCACCTTAAATGGATAGAATGACAGATTTTCCATCATTTTTTTATTCACAATGGAGACACTTTTTATAACTTTGTCCCACAGCCCTTCTAAAAAGAAGTCTACTCTAAAAGGAAACAAATTTGCTCCTAAGGGGTGCAAACTCCTCCTTTTAGGGTAGACCCCTTTTCAAAATGAAAACAAAATCAATATCAACAGTTGCCAACCCTGAGAGTGTATTCTTAAGCAAAGCATTGCTTATAACTTCAAGCATTATTTGAGCAGAGAAGATCTGTATGAACAATCTGGACTATAACTTCTGCACAATGTTTCATATTCAATGATGTAAATTATTCATTACTTATAAATATATGTAGAATTTATCCTAGATATTTTTGGCCACCTTAACTTACCATATTTCTCCTAACATTTGAGCAACCAATTTTGCTGCCTGTTCTTGTATTTAACCACTCTCATTCTGAACCCAGAAACACCAGTACCCTGAATTTGCAATCAGTGTAGATCTAGATCAGTTTGTTTGTGTTGAGGTTTTACGGCCCAATCAACCCAATCAACCCAATGGGGTCATGTCGAGCGCGGTCAGTTTACCTAACCACATGTTTACTGGGCAGGCTTAGTCCTCTAAACGGTTAACCAGTATTGTGCACATTCTTTCGCCAGAAACTGACAACTGCCCTTCTTGAACCAGCGGAAGGGAGAGAATGACCATAGAAAATATTTCATGATCAATCTCCACGAAAGAATGTTGCCGACCTCGGCGGGGGTTGAACCCGCGACCTCTTGGTTTTTGTTTGTGTTGAGGTTTTACGGCCCAGTCAACCCAATGGGGTCATGTCAAGTGCGGTCAGTTTACCTAACCATACGTTTACTGGGCAGGCTTAGTCCTCTAAGCGGTTAACCAGTATTGTGCACATTCTTTCGCCAGAATCAGCGGAAGGGAGAGAATGACTGTAGAAAATATTTCATGATCAATCGCCACGAAAGAATGTTGCCGACCTCGGCGGGGGTTGAACCCGCGACCTCCTGGTCTCCAGTCGGACAACGCATCCAACTGAGCCACCGAGGCCGTTGACGACCTCCTGGTCTCCAGTCGGACGGTGCATCCAACTGAGCCACCGAGGCCAGCTCTAGATCAGTTGGCTTCCGGATCTTTACTGTTTGCCATTCATAATTTAAATTAGTATCAACAACCTGGATGAAGTAAACTGACTGGCTGAAAATTAGATGTGGGCATGGCATCTTAATTTATTCAGCATGACAAGGGTCAAAACTTGCTGGATGAGCAGCAAATAGCTAGACCCTGATTAGATGCTACATTCTGTGGTGTCTGATCTGGGTCTACACTGTTCAAGACTGTTTTGGGTGTTAAATATAGTAAATCAAAACATTACTTCATAGTTTACAACTTTCACAAATGTTCACATTATTTTCTTCTCAATTCAAAAAAACTTCATGGCCATGGAATGCTTTTTCTCCCATTGTCTGTTTATTAAACTTTATGACTAATAAACACCTTTCGTACCGACAAATGGGAACTTTGTTTACAAAGCCCTTAAAGGTGGGACCTATTAAGCATAAACCCCATAATGAGATTGTAACAATGTTAAGTACAGGAGAAGTCGTGATTTCTAAGACTGCGTCTGGTGGCCATTTTAGTTGACGAACCAGAATTATTTATGTGATGACACATCTAGGAATTGAGAGAAATCCATATGCAAAATTTGATGAAACTCCTCCACTGGTTAGGGAGGAGATGCGATAATGAGAAAAATCCAAGATGGCTGATGGCAGCCACATTTGCTGAAGGACTGGAACCAAATTTGGGCATGCACAACTAGACCACCAGGGGAATATCCCAGAAAAGTTTAAAAACAATCTGACAAATGGTCTCGGAGGAGATCTAGATCTACACTGTTTGCCATTAACTATGTGAATCTATATCAATAATCTTGATTAAGTTTGTTTGTGTTGAGGTTTTACGGCCCAGTCAACCCAATGGGGTCATGTCGAGCGTGGTCAGTTTACCTAACCACACGTTTACTGGGCAGGCTTGGTCCTCTAAGCGGTTAACCAGTATTGTGCACATTCTTTCGCCAGAAACTGACAACTGCCCTTCTTGAATCAGCGGAAGGGAGAGAATGACCGTAGAAAATATTTCATGATCAATCTCCATGAAAAGAATGTTGCTGACCTCGGCAGGGGGTGAACCCGCGACCTCCTGGTCTCCAGTTGGACGACGCATCCAACTGAGCCACCGAGGCCGGCACCTTGATTAAGTTATCTGATTGGCTGAAAATTAGAAATTGGCGTGGCTTCTTAATTTATTCAGCAGGACAAGGGTAAAACTGTTGGATGTAAATAAACTATTCAATTTTAATGGAGCGGTCATGATGTTTCTTACAGGATAGGGTAAACTTTCTTACTATGTACGATTAGTAAAACAAACTCCTGCACGATTACAGGGTGTGAAGCAAAAAAATTCTTGCCTCAGAGAAGTTTTTTCCAGAATACCTCTTCTCTTAGGGTATCTAGATGTCTTTCCATTGCTGCTTTCTTTGGTGCTTGTGCCAAAAATGGTACCACTTCAGTAAGTGCAGTTCACTTCTTTTGCTTTCATCAAATCTGGGAGAACTGTTTTCACAAACCACAATGTTGCAATCCACCTGTCCTGACAGACTCTTAACTACTGATATATGTCAAAATATTGGTTTAACCCACCTGGTATATTAAGATTTCCAAAGCAGTATCCTGCTGTCCCTGCTACAACAAAGGCCCCTCTTCCAGTACATTGAACGTCCCTTATTCTTCCTCCTGTCCCTGTCGTGGCCCCAGGGAACGGTGCAACTCCTAGATGTAAGAAAAACAAACAATGAACTTTATTTGTTTGTTTGTTGGAGTTGAGGTTTAACCCATAACCTATTGAAGACTGATTGAAACTCCTCCACACTATATATTGGTAATTCTAAGTTCAATTTTAGGTATATCAGGCTATTTGATTTAGATATTCCTAGAGAAAAATAGCTGAATTGTTTGCAAACAGTGGAGACCCTGATCAGATGCTGCATTCTGCAGTGTCTGATCTTGGTCTGCACTGTTTGCCAATTACACTTTTAGGGGTCTCCAGACTCTAACGGGTTAAAGTGCTAAGTAAATGTGTGGCAGACATTCTAAAACTGATTTTATTATTTTTCAGAGAAAAGAACATGACATTTTGTGTAAATTGTCTGCTAGGCAAATGATTCACAAGAAATGTCAAGCCTTATTTTATCTGCTGTAGTTATGATTAATGCTTAAAAGGTTAATGTCACTGTCAACAACTTTCAGCCAATTTCTAACAGTGGAAACTGATGCCCTTTTATAGTGATGACTCATTGTAGCATCATATCCCAGACACAATGACCCAACACTACCATGTGTCTTATTATACTGACACCAGGGCCCGGTTGTTCAAAGCGTCGTTAGCTTAACGAGCTCGTTAGGGGTCATTTCGTTAACTCTTTTAGTGGATTCAATACACAATATTCTGATATTTTTTGCTGAAAAAATGTGAGTAGCTTTTGCATTGCAAAAGCTACTCACATTTTTTCAGCAAAAAATTTCAGCATATTTGCGTATCACTCGATGTAAATTTTAACGAATCGTTAACTAACGATGTCGTTAGCTTTGAACAACTGGGCCTAGTTTGATTGGTCCTAAATCTCCTCAATACTGAGTGCAAAGCCCATCACGAACACATACCCATATAATTTTGACCACTTTTATATAGTAAAACTGGGGCTTACAGAGGTATACATTATTTTTCTTATTTCTGTTCAAAAATGTAGATTGTGGATACTTGTTAGAACTGCCTCAGCAAGGCGGTTCTAACAAGTACCCACAATCTATGTTTTGAGCAGAAATATGAAAAAATATCAGAATTTTTATCTGAAAACTTTCAGTTTTTGGTGATGAAATTTTCAGTATATTCAATATATTCGAATAGCTAGTACTAACTCTAGAAAGTCCCAAGTAGGACCCAACTGAGACTGACTGCACACCCTTCTGATCCAAAGGTGGACCCTCTAAGGAGCCACAGGGTAGTCAGAATCTTATCTGCATGTAGTCAATCATAATGTTATGGAACTTCAATCCCAAAATTCAGTTGTCAGAATAACCATTGTTGTTAAGCTTAGGTTCAAGATCCAGGTCATCAATACTTCAATCATGGGACATTGCATGGTGGACAGAACCAATGTGTCTAGAGCAAACGGAGGTCCCATCTACTATCTAGTCCACTGCAATATGAAATTCTGATTACTTTTGTCTTTTAAATCAAAAAAAGTGAAATGGATGACAACTACAGCAATATGGGTTCCAGCAATATCAGAATTCCAGATAAGGTTTGTGTGACTGGCTAATTCAACCCTTAAAGCGCCACTTTGCCAAATTGCCGACGACACCCTAATTTTTCAAAAAAAAATTTTCATGTAATTTGTCTGCTCACCTAGCAGATAATTTGTGTGAAATGCTAAGCTTTATTTTTTATGAGACAATTCACATGAAATGCTAAGCATAATTTTCTTTAAAAAAAAATTCTAAAAAATCAAAATGTCATCTACTGCAGTTGTAACTAGAATTTGTTTTTCTACAAAAACTGTATGTCTCCCCCCTTTTTGGTGTCAAATTTTTATTGTAAATTCAGCGAACATTTTTATTAACTAATGAGATTTCAAGGGAAATAACTCAAAAAGTGTAAATACAAAAGTTACAGTTCTTGCACTTTGCATGTTGCCTAATGTTCATTGATCATGTTGCTATTCATATAAAGTTTCATGAACGTATCTTGAACTGTTTTCAAATTATAGAGTGGACACGTTTTTTATGATGGAGAAAATTCCAAGGGAAATAATTCAAAAAGTATTAAGCAAAAGTTATTGTTCTTGCGCTCTGCATGTCATCTAATGTTGATTGATATTTACATGAAGTTTCTTGAAGATATCTTGCACAGGTTTCAAGTTACAGAGGGGACACAATTTGTGACTGACAAAGTTCCAAGGAAATAACTCAAAAAGTATAAAAGCAAGAGTTATGGTTCTTGTGCTCTGCATGTGATCTAATGTTGTTTGATATTTATATGAAGTTTCGTAAAGATAGCTTGAATGTTAAGTTATAGAGTGGACACGAGTGTGACATACAGACAGACATCCAGGGGAAAAAAAATATGCCTCTAAACCCTAAAAGTGGGGCGGAGAGGGGGGAGACATAATTAAAGTGCTCGAAAGGTTAACCGGCTGGGTAGGATTAATTTTCCAGTGTTACTGGACAATCCCCTGCTCTTGTATTTATGAATAGACGTCAAGACTGTTCATCTATTTAAGAAATAACAAGACCTGTCACATGTGGCTCACCTGAACTTGTGCTTGCCCATGGTCTATGATCAAGATCATAAAAGCACATAAGATTTCATATAAAATAAAATAAAGTCCAGTTTTTACCTTTTTAAACATGATTTTTCATGATGTGGTTTTGAATATCAAACTTATGAAAATGTATCCCTGATGAAAGTTTTTCAGGACTGGAGAATGACCACCAACCTCTCAAAAATGTTTCATACATTTGATATGTCTATCTGACAGAATTCAACTGTTTATGCTCAAAACATGGTAAGTTTTTAAATCTTTAAATTATCAGAGCAAAATCTCAGAAATAGGAAAGTCCATTCTCATAGAAGTTGGTACTCATTCTGCTGAAAAACATTCACCAGGGGAGTTTTTTGTTTTTTTTTAATTTCACTAATTTGATACAAGAGGACCATGATGGCTCTATATTGCTCAGGTGAATCATGTTATACACAGCATTGCTATCAGAGATGCGGTTCTAAAGGTCATGGTGACCTTGACCATGACCTTTGCCCTCAGGGTCATCTTCTAGTCATAAGAAACATTCCTACTAAGTTTGAGGGTCCTAGCCCCAAGCACTGCCGAGTTATAAGCTTGTTTTGTACTAGAGGTCACTGTGAACTTGACCTTTGCTATTATGTCATCTACAGGTCAAGACCAACATCCCATCTAAGTTTGAGGGTTCTAGCCTCAAGCATTGCCAATTTATTTGCTTTTTAGTACTAAAGGTCACGGTGACCTTGACCATGACCTTTGCCCTTGGTGTCATCTACTGGCAAGGACCAACATCCCTTCTGTTTGAGGGTCCTAGCCCCAAGCATTGGCAAGTTACCAAGCTTTTTAGTACTAAAGGTCGTAAAGTGCTCTAATGTTGATTGATATTTATATGAATTTTCATGGAGATAGCTTGAACATTTTTCAAGTTATAGAGTGGACACGAGTGTGACAGACAGACAGACGCCCAGGGGAAAAGTAGTTGCGGTCATGGTATCTAAGCCATAATCCAAACTCATAAATCTGTAAACGAATGACAAATCAGAATTTTCAGATCAAGAGACATGGACCCAAGAATAAAGGGTGTAATCAGGCGCCCGCGGATAATAAGCATTACTTGGTAAGCAAGCTTCCCCCACCATGCCCATATGCCTGAACGAAGGAAATGTCGGCAGAAGGGTATGTCCAGGATTTGGAAAGTCTACTTTTGGCACGTCATTGGCAAAAACATTAGAAACTATTCTTGAAACTGCCACATTGTAGGGATTGACCAGATCATGATGTCTCCCATAGAACTTCTTAAGTGTTGCTACCAGTTTGGTTTTTTTGATACCCCTAGCTCAACAACTTTGTAGTGAGCACTTTCCCATGCTCCATGAAGTCCTGAAAATTTGACAGGCTCTTGCATAACAGATTAACTGTGAAACGTAAATGCCAGATGCTGGTGCAGAAGGGATATTACTGCTCAGGAATGGAAAGTTAACAACTGGAAAACTGAAGTCATCCCATTTGTCGTAAAGCCTAGCTTTCCATAGTCAATGTAGAGATAACAATCCAAGTATGAGGAAAAACAATGTCGCCCAACCCTAAGAGATGACCTTGACCTTTGCCCTCAGGATCATCTTCTGGTGAGGACCAACATCTCTTCTAAGTCTGAGGGTCCTAACCATAAGCATTGCAGAATTATAAGCCTTTTTGGTACTAAAGGTCATGGTGAACTTGACCTTTGACTTAAAGGTCATCTACTCTTGGGGTCCATCCTTCCTATTACACTACAGCCTCTTTATAACACGGTTAGTTATAACACTGTTTTGGATATAACACGGTTCAAAGATGGATAAAAAAATGTATACATTATATTGAAAAATGACCATAAATGGTCATTTTTCAATATAATCTATATATTTTTGTACATGGTTGTTTAACTAACACGGTGTATGCTATGGACCCCAACAACAGTTTTATAAAGAGGTTGTGGTCCTAGGCCTAATCATTGCCAATGGCTTTTTTGCTCTTCTGCCATTAGGGTCATCTACTGGTTAAGACCAACATCCCATCTTAGTTCGAGGGTTCTAGCCTCAAGCACTGCCTAAAATTATTAGCTTTTTAGTACTAATGTCATGGTGACCTTGACCATGACCTTTGCCCTCACTGTCATCTACTGGTGAGGACCATCATCCCTTCTAAGTTTGAATTATTAGCTTTTTAGTACTAAAGGTCATGGTGACCTTGACCATGACCTTTGCCCTCAGTGTCATCTACTGGCAAGGACCAACATCCCTTCTAAGTTTGAGGGGCCTAGCCCCAAGCATTGCCAAGTTATCAAGCTTTATTATAAGCCTTTTTGGTACTAATGGTCATGGAGAACTTGACCTTTGACTTAAAGGTCATCTACTCTTCAGGTCCATCCCCCCTATTAGTTTGATAGTCCTAGGCCTAATCATTGTCAATGGCTTTTTGCTCATATACTGGTTAAGACCAACATCACATCTTAGTTCAAGGGTTCTAGCCTCAAGCACTGCCGAATTATTAGCTTTATTAGCCCCAGTGCAGGGCCATTTTTGACCCCAGGGCTATAATTTGAACAACTTGGTCCACCAGATGAAGCTACATACCAAATATCAAAGATCTGGGCCTTTTGGTTTCCGGTAAGAAGACTTTTTAAGGTTTTAGTTAAAAATATTTTTAGCTCCTGTGACCTACATGTGCAATGGACTGGAACCATTTGAACAACTCTGAAAGAGGACCAACCAAGGATCATTCCTGTGAAGTTTGGTCAAAATCCAATCAGTGGTTTAGAAATAGATGTTGTTTGAAGAAATTGTTTACGTACAGACGCACGGACGTTCTTGCAAGAGGTGCATTATGAGGTTATCCCTTTGATCTTTCTTTGACCTTTTATAACCCTACAACACAGTTTTTAACCTACTTTAAACCACACAATGATGGAATAAACAGACACCTGGTCAAATGCTAACCTTGGAATGTACCTGGCATATGTACAGACAGACGCATGCACGACAGACTATATGTGATCACAGAACTCACCTTGTGACAATGTGACAGGTGAGCTAATAAAAAACAATATAAAAAAAATTCAATTTTAAAAAGAAAAAGAATCAACTGTAGTGATGAATGTGTTTCTATATTTATGTATACATGGGTGAAAGACCCAGAAATGCTAAATACTGAAAATCCACTTTTCCAATACACTTCAACCTCTGTATAACACAGTTTGTTATAACACGGTTTCGGATATAACACGGTTCAAAGATGGATCCTAAAAATGTATAGATTATATTGAAAAATGACCATAAATTTTCAATATAATCTATACATTTTTGTTTGGCTATAACACGGTTGTTTATGTTTGTTTGTGTTGAGGTTTTAAGGCCCAGTCAACCCAATGGGGTCATGTCGAGCGCGGTCAGCTTACCTAACCACACATTTACTGGGCAGGCTTAGTCTTCTAAGTGGTTAACCATTATTGTGCACATTCTTTTGCCAGAAACTGACAACTGCCCTTCTTTAATCTGCGGAAGGGAGAGAATGACCGTAGAAAATATTTCACAATTAATCTCCACGAAAGAATGTTGCCGACCACGGCTTGGGTTGAACCCACGACCTCCTGGTCTCCAGTCAGACGGCGCATCCAACTGAGCCTTCGAGGCCGGCAACACGGTTGTTTAACTAACACAATTTATGCTATGGACTCCAACAATAGTATTATAAAGAGGTTGTGGTGTACTGAAAACTTTCTTTTCCCTACACTTTATATAGAATGAAAAACCTTCTCAATACTGAATTTAGTACTAATACTGAAATTTTCATCCTGTGTTACATAGCTACAGATAAGAGGGGGTATCCACATAATATTTTTCTTATTTATCCACAAAAACATATGCTGGGGTACTCATTAGAAGTGCCTCATTGAGGCACTTCTAATGGAGGCACTTCTAATGAGTACCCACAACGTATGTTTTCGTGGAGAAATAAGAAAGATATCAGTATTTTTCGGATGAAAAAAGCGCCTTATCTGTTGCTATGTGTGTATATATTTATACTTTTTTATTTCTTTTATATATATCTAAATCTTTATCTTTAAATCGCAAGTTTTATCTGGGTCCTGACAATCACTGAAGTGTACAAAGGGAATGCTATTTCACTTTAACTTGAATAAAACTTTAGAAAATCAGAAATGCTTCATCTGATAGTTTACTCAAAACAATTTGATAGAAACCTAACTGAAATGTCAGTGCTTGTTTACCAGTTCAATCCTTAGTCATAGTTCTAGATTATGTGCTTTTTTCCAACCACAATGTATTGCTATTTTTCTTATTTCTCCACAAGAAACATATGTTGTGTTTACTGATATGCATCTGCTATGCTTCTAATGAGTAGCTAAAACATGCTCTTGTAGAGAAGTAAGAAAAATGATCATCTAGATAGTCTTTTTAACATGAATAATGTAAATTACCCATGACGTTTTTAAAAACCAAAGCTAATACTTAAAAAACTTTGAAAAAAAAAATATAAAAACCAAGTTTAAATAATATCATACTGAAGTCCTTTTTGAAAGTTATATAGATATGTATTTTTTCTTATTTCTCTACCAATACATGTATTGTAGATACTCACTAAAAGCACCTCTATGAGACATTTCTAACAAGTACCCTCAGTATATGTTTTCGTGGAGAAATAAGAAAAATATCAATACTTTTGACTGTAAAAAGCACCTTATCTGAAGCTAGGTATATCTACCCTAAAGTTTGAAAAAGTCCTTTTCAGAGGTTTCACTCACTTTTCTGACACCCGGTGCTTCAAGGCAAAGTAGGCGAGTAGTTCTGTAAGTTCGATTATACAGTATTTACCCTAACTATTGGGACACCTTAACTCCTTATCATACTTAGTCTTAAATTTTGAAGAAGTCTATTCAACTACCACTTAATGTGTATAAAATATTGCTGTATGTATGGCAAACATTCTATGGCATGTGATCTGGGTCTACACTGTTTGCAATGGCCTATTCGTCCCAGCACTTTGGGTTATTACGGTAAAACTTGTGCAATTTGTCAAAAGTAGCAGTGGAAGATTGCCTCAGTAGAAGGGGAAAATCCCTGTCCCTCGCCTCTTAATGAAACCCCCTGCCTTTTGATTTTCTAATGAATATTCTGGTTAAATGGTAAACAGTGCAGCAATGAGTTTGATCAAGGTCTACACAGTCTGCTCATACATGTCTTTCTTAACATTTATCTGCTCATATATATCTTTCTAAAAGTTTAGAGTAAATATATGATACGGGCCGCGCCATGCGAAAACGTGTCTTCGGGCATATGCAGACACCAAAGGCTCACATCAACCTGCACATCTGCACGGTCTGATCAAGGCCTTCACTGCCTGCTAACGGAATCATTGGATACTACAAAATGTATAACAGAAGAGCAAAGGCCTGATTGATCTGTGTGCATGAGCAGGATGATCAGATTCTGCTCACTTTGCACCAGTGGAAGGCACTTTTTTGCTTGCGGCCTATATACCATTATCCTACCAACCAGTGGGGAAATTGTGTGTCTCAGCTGTAAAGATGATGTGTCTTCTCTCTTTCTCTACCTCAATAATCTTACTGGGTTCGGTCGGATCTGCTGGCTTTAGAACTAAGACATCATGGCCTTCAATTCCACTGAAATTCAATAACATAGCTCCATATAAGGCTTTTTTCAACCAAACATTTTTTTCTCATTTCTAAAAAACAAATGTAAGTTGTGGGTACTCATTAGAAGTGCCTCATTGAGGCACTTCTAATGAGTACCCGCAACATATATTTTTGTGGAAAAATGTGAAAAATATTTACCTTATACCCCCTCTTATCTGGAGCTATGAATAAACAGGGCAGACAATATGAAGTAATCTAACCAAGTAAAAATAATGTAGTCTTGTAATAAATACAATGTGCAGTTAAAAATTATGGTAGGAAAATGAGAGTGCAAGAGAAAACATTTAATTTCAGGTAGTAAATATATATATGTCTACTTTGTTCTGTCCTTTTAAACCACACATATGCCCTTACTTTGTGCACTTTTCTTTGTGTTTTCACTGTCTAGGTGAATAAGCGCTCCCAACCTCACATCACAAGGTCCCAAGTTCAAATCCCACAGAATTCAGCTCAAGCCTGTACACTGCTTCATTGCTTTGTCTGTTTGAGTTGGGGTTTTAGGATCAAGGTATTAAAGAAAAACTAGATGATACATGTTAAAGGTCATGTCAAGCCAGTTAATTGACCTACTCACTTTTCCTGTGCTGGATTAGACCAAGTGAAAAAGTGGGTTGTATCAGGTTTCCCAATTCAGGCAAAATTTGGTCAGTTCAAAAGTTTTGTTAGAATTTAAATATATATTGAAACCACTGACTCAACTCAGATGATTTTTGCCCATGAATGTTATTGCTAGCTGATGCAGGACTTTAGTTTTCAGTATTCCATGATACCCAGGCAAGGCGCTTTCAATGAGTACCCGCAACATATTTTCTTATGGAGAAATGATCAGTCCTTTTGGGTTGCAAAAAAACAACAAAAAAGCAAAAACAACTTAATATCTGAAGCTATGTCAGAATGTGCCTCATAGCTCAAGATAAACTACCGTATGTACCCTAAGTATTGGGACACCATAACTCTTTACCATACATCCTAAAATTTATCAGATGCCGATTTCTGTGGCGTCTGACCTGGGTTTACACTGTTTGCAAAGGCCTATCTGTCCCAATACTTCTGGTTATTATGGTATAACATTTTCACATGATGCAGGTCATGATAGAAGACAAAGTCTTTATCTTACCTACTGTTGTCTGAAAATTTAATTATGTTATTATTATTGGTATGATGCTGTGTTGCCATTATCATCTTGAACAGTGTCTCTGAATATTCTACACCATCAATGACAAGCTGACCTCGGAAAAACCAGTGGCGACAATGCTCGCTGAAAAACAAATGTTTGCTTTTAGCCATGTCAGAGACCTCCAGTACAATTCCAGTAAGCATCTGCTCTGGGTAATGGCCTGAGGGGACTGATAAATTTTCAGCTGAGATAACGATCAAAATTTGTTGTCCCATTTCTGAACAGGTGTCTGCTCCCCCACCCCCCACTACCCCACCACTTCATAACCCCATTGCCTTCATATGCCAGATATATGTGAACAGTATAGACTGTGTAAATAGAGTATACACTGTCTGCTCACGAATGGCTATCATAATATGAAAGGTATGGCAACTGTCCAAATATTTCATACGCCAACTTTTCTTACAAAATGGCAAAGGCAAACAGTGCATACCCAAATAAGATTGCTCCACAGCAGTCTGATCAAGGTATCCACTGTCTGCCACTCTATTTGTGAATTCATCACGAAAACATGCCTATACAATTTTGACCCCCTTAAACCCCACTTTTATATTGTAAAACTGGGGTTTACAGGGGTACACATTATTTTTTCTTATTTCTGCTCAAAAACATAGATTGTGGGTACTCGTTAGAACTGCCTTGCCGAGGCCGTTCTAATGAGTACCCACAATCTATGTTTTGAGCAGAAATATGAAGAATATCAGAATTTTTTATATGAAGTTTTTGATGGTAAAATTTTCAGTATATTTGAACAGGCATGTTTTCGTAATGTATTAAGATGCTGCTAAAATTTCAGAAAAATAAAAAATTGACAGAACTTCATGACGAATCAAAGTACCATAATAACCTAAGTATTGGAACTGACAGACTTGAGCAAACAGTGTAGACCCAGATCAGATGCTGCAGAATGCATCTTATCAGGTTTAACACTGTTTGCCACTCATTCAGCTCTATTTTAGACACATCAACAGGTAGTACAATTGACTTTTTTTCAAATTCTAGGCCAAGTATGTAAGAAGTTAAGGTGTCTCAATACTTAGGGTTAATAAGGTAACTTGAACTGACATAAGTTTCCATCTGGGATAAAATTTCCAGTTACGACAACTTACATTATTACTAAACTACAATATTTATCACCTCCACCTCTTACCTTGCTTCTCCTAAAATCTGAAAATGGCCTGTTGCACAAACCCCTGATGCATTTGACCTTTACCACTCTCTGGGCATTTTCAGCAGATGACAAATTGATGATATTTTTCTTATTTTTCCCAAAAAAAACAGGATTTGACATTTCATGCAAATTGTCTCCTTAGGAGACAATTTGCATGAAATGTCATATCCCGTTTTCTGGAAAAAATAAGAAAAATATTTCAAAATGTCATCTGCTGAAAATTTTACCCAGAGTGCTGAGCGTTAAAATATTGCTGGACAAGTCGCAAACAGTGTAGACCCTGATCAGATGCGAATTCTGTGGCCTCTGATCTTGGTCTACACTGTTTGCTCATGCCTGTGTGTCCCAATACTTATGGCTATTATGGTGCACATAATTCCAGATAAGCCCTGTTTTCAGCCCAAAACAACCTGGGCTCAGTTGTTCGAAACTAAGGATGTCTTTAGTTAACATATTGTTAACAAATTTTGATCATTAAATATGGCATATACCCTAATATTTTTGCGGAAAAAATGAAGCTACTCACATAGATATTGTACTTACTAGTGCAGTTAACATTTTAACCACTAACGAGCTCATTAAGCTAATGATGCTTTGAACAACTGGGTCCTGATGTTTTTTCTTATTCCTCCACAAAAACGTATGTTGAGGTGGTACACGTTAGAAGTGCCTTGCCAAGATGCTTCTAATGAGTTCCCACATGTTTTCATGGAGAAACAAAAAAAAAAATATCTAAATTGGGATTATCTGAAAAAATGGCATGATGTCATCCCAGCGGGCACGACGTAAATATAACATCGCCTCAACGTCGATGCAACGTCATGACGTTGCATCGACGTTGATGCGACATTATATTTATGTCATGTGCCCGCTGGGATTGCTCTATATATGGGTTACTCTCAGGGGTACAAACCAACAGCGGACACGTAACAAACTATATAGAATATAGGTTAAACAGCTCCAGTTCTTTATTTTGACCTACATATTTTTACTTCATTACATGTAATGTTTCAAAGACAAACTACAAAACAATCATGTTTTGCTGTTTTCTTATACAGTCAAACCTGTGTTAGTGGTCACCTCTATTAAGCAGCCAACCTGTATTAAGCAGCCAGAGGAAAGTTGCCCGGAAATTCATAGACATATATTTGAACTGTATTAAGCAGCCACCTGCCTTCAGCAGCCACATTTTAAGCTTCCCATGGGTGGCTGCTTAAGACAGGTTTGACTGTATTTGTTCGTAATAAATTTAAATTTATTAACTAGTGCATCAGAAATGCATTTTGGACAATTTTAGCTGGTGAGAATATTCATCCAGGGACTGGCTTGAGTTATTCAAGAAGGATATTTTGTATAATTTTCTTTTTCCACAACTTGGACGGAAATGCATTTTAAAATAATTATTATATAGATTTATATATATTAAAGTAATTTCATAAACTATGTGTTTTAGTTGATAAACGCCAGTTTTAATTGTACGATTATTCGTATTCATCTAAGCAGTTATATCCCAGTGGGCACACAACGTTAAAATGACGTCGTATTAACATCGATGCGACGTGATCACGTCCCATCGACGTTGATACGACGTCATTTTGATGTTATGTGCCTGCTGGGATACATCTTCCTAACCTGCGCTTTGGTACTAATGTGAAAACATATACGGATGAAAAATAAAATTATTTCATGTTATTTTCTAATAAAAAACTTTAAATTTAGATAAAGGATACTGTTTAACAGAAACTTTGCATTAATTAGAAAATGACACTGGCAATGCAAACCACTCTGACGCTATTCTAAAACAAATACATTTCATTGTTTTAGAATATTGCATCCTTCTAACCACTCATAATTTAGTCATTGTATTTCTCTTGCTGCAAAGAAATTATGCTTTGTATCCATATTATTCATCTTTGTAGTCTTTTTTTCATACATTATCTATGTATGCCTGTTTACTCTGTGTCCATGAGGTTACCTGTATCATTGCAATGACGTCATAGCCATCTTTTTTGACAGCTGCTATACCTCTTATCTGGTGCTAAGACCACATGTACTAGGATATGAAAATTTTGCAAAGTTCCGGTACATATTTATTAAGCCGTTCCACAACTGTATGCTTGTAATTATAAACACGTTAAATTATAATACCCGACCACTGTCGTGTCACAGGCAGATAACTTTCAAATATTGACGAAATTTGCCCATTAGCATTAGCAATCAGATCGCCTTAATATCAATACACGTACCAAGTTTGGTTAAAATCCCTTGACATTTACACAAGTTATCATCCAGAAACAAAAATATGGGCGTGTCTAGGGCAGGTAACTCCATCAAAATTTGCCCATTAGCAATATCAAACCAATCTCCACAATATCAATGCACATACCAAGTTTGGTGAAAATCAATTGATGTTTACTCAAATTATCATCCGGAAATGAAATATGGATGGACGGACGTACGACTGACGGACAGACGGACAAAATGACTTCCAGCATGAAACCAAAATACCCTGCCACTATTATGTGGCAGGGTATAATAAGGAATACTAAAACCAGTGTTTGTTTTCTACTGTTATACTGTCATTAAGTTCTGAAAATTGACTTAAATACAAAAGTGATATACGAAACTAAAATTCACCATGCTAAAGTGTGTCTGAAGCGACTTCTGTGTCTCATAAAAACTGGCCTCTTTCAGCCTTGTTATGCAGCTCACATAAGTCATGTGATGTAAACTCAAATGTACAACTGGAAAATTTATGAATTTTAGCTTTATATATGATATATGTTAATGAATTAACTCGTGCAGTATGTGTTCATGGTCAATAAACAATGAATACAGGGATTACCTCAATCAAAACACATGTAAAAGCTATTGTAATTTGTTGGGGGTTTTTTTTGGCTAAATAATTTGAACATATTTAAGACTATATGCATTTTCTTTCCTTCGCAATTATCATTTCCAACTGACCAGTACTTTTTGTAATCCTGTTGTCTCCTTTCATAAAACCTCATGACCTAATATTAGAAGGCTGGCAATATTTACGGTCATCTGTATTATAATTTTCAATTCCATGTTGCAAAATAGCACAAAGTGTCTAAATTTTGAAGGTATTAAAGGAAAACTAGATGGTACATGAAATTAGGAAAATACCACTTACTCTGCTCAATGGATATCCTGACTATAATTTTCACATTCCTTATAATTTCTATCAGAATATGAATGCTGACTGATAGAAAACTAGATCCCTATGCCTTAACTCCTGCTAACTAAGGTCAACAAAAAGCCAACTGCACGACTTAGACAGACTCATCAAACTTTTGGCACAAGAGTAAAACTAAAGCCTTGATTTATACGGTACCTATTTGATTGTGCTAAATCAAAACATTCAACACTGGTTGGATTTCTTCTTATCTTCTCTTGAAACAAATTTGTGTAAAAATCTAGATCCCATTCATCAAATGCCAAGCCTGAAATAATAACATTGGGTCGCACCATGCGAAAATGTGTCTTTAGGAATATGCGGACAGTGAAGGCCTAGATCAGACTGCACATATGCACAGTCTGATCTGGGCCTTCATGTCTGCTAACAGTATAACTGGATAATATAGGATGTATCAATGGAGAGCAATGCCTGGATGATACTTTGCGCATGCCTGTGTCGAATTGCTCACGGACACATTTTCGCTTTGCACAGCCAGGCCTATATAAGCCTTGTTGGCATATACTTCAGCTTGCATATTAAGTGGGCTGCTTTACTGTTCAGTTCTGTTTCACATAGGTTTAGGTAATTTTTTCATTTTTCAACCAACAATAATTGTCATTTTTCTTCTTTCTCCAAAGTACAGTAGAACCTCGATAATTTAAACTCCAATAATTCAAAATTCTCAATAATTCAAAATCATTTTGAAGTCCTGACAGATATATGTATGCATTTTAACCCTCAACTATTCAAAGTCTCAATAATTCAAACAAACTGTTTTGGTCCCGTGGACTTTGAATTATCGAGGTCCCACAGTAACATTTGTTACGGGTACTCAGCCTAAGCATCTTTAATGAATAGCACAGCAACTTCAGCTTCAGCAAAATTTCTCAGTAAATCAAGGGTAAGTAACTCTACCAATAGAAACTTGGTCAGAGTTCTGTGATCTTTATGCAAATGCACTGCCTACATTCTTACTTTGCTGCAAGTTTCAAATCATTATCTTGAAGACTGTAGAAGTTGCGGAGACACAACCCCTACTGTGCATGTTTATAAGGCAAACTTTCGAAGTTAGTCTAGGATATGTAACTCTACCAATAAAAGCCTGATCATAGTCCTGTGACCTTTATACTCATGCCAAGCCTGTATTCTTATTTTACTGCAGGTTTCAAACCATTATCTTGAAAACTATAGGAGAAGTTTAGGAGACAAGAACCCTACTATGCCAGATGTATAAGGCCATATTTCTAAATAAATCAAGGGTATGTAACTCTAGCAATAAAGCTTTGATCAGAGTTCTGTGACCTTTCTGCACAGGCACAGTCTATATTCTTACTTTGCTGCAAGTTTCAAATCATTATCTTGAGAACTTAAGAAATTGCTGAGACACCAACCCTATTATGCCATGTGCATAAGACAAAGTTTCAAAGTAAATCAAGGATATGGAACTCTATCAATAACATAAATTCAATCAGAGTTCTGTGACCTTTATGCACATGCTCAGTCTATACTTTATATCCTTACTATAGTGCAAGTTTTAAACCATTAGCTTGAAAACTGTAGAAGGAGTTGCAGAGAAATGAACAGTACTATAAAGTGTGAGGGACGAACTTACATATGAGGAAGGGTAAAACTATATGCCCACCTCTTCTTCATGGCAGGAGCATAAAAAAGAAAATTGTCTCTCCTATCTAAATTTATGATAATACATTATTGAGCATTTCTGTAAATGCCCTGGTCTGACTATAGAAGTGTAGGTGAACTGGACTGTCTGTTGAAGATGTGTTTTTCTTTGCTTGAAACATTCTTTTATACCAACAAATCAGGGCCCAGTTGTTCAAAGCTAACGATGTCGTTAGTTAACGATTTGTTAAAACTTAGATCGAGTGATACGCAAATATGCTAAAAGTTTTTGCTGAAAAAATGTGAAAAGCTAATTTTTTCAGCAAAAAATATCAGAATATTGTATTTTGAATCCGTTAAAATAGTTAACGAAATGACCCTTAACGAGCTAGTTAAGCTAACGACGCTTTGAACAACTGGGCCCTGAATACCATAATAACCCTAAGTATTAGAAAGACAGTCTTGACCAAACAGTGTGGACCCAGATCAAACATCTGATTAAGATAACACTCTTTGCCACTCATCCAGCAGTTTACAGACACAAAACAGTACAAGGGCGTGTCAATAAATAACCAGCCTATCCCATTTCCGATGGACCGAGATGGTCACTATTTTCATGCTTTGTTTCAATATATGTTTTATACATCGGTACAAAATTGCACACATATCCAGTCATTCTTTAATAAGATACTGAATGTCAAACATGGCTAGTGATGCAAAGGCATGCTTTTCATCTAAAGTTGAGTACCGTGCTGTAATTCGGTACTTGTATTTAGAAGGTAAAACAGGCAAGGAAATACACGGCGAGTTAGCCGATGTTTATGGGTCTTCTACACCATCTTATGCTCAGGTTAAATTCTGGGTAGGGGAATTCAAACGCGGTAGAACTGAACGTCTTTAGAAGATGAAGCCAGGTCTGGACGCCCACTGGATTCCACCAACGAAGAAATGTGTAAGAAAGTTCGGGATCTGATAGGCGAATTCAGGTGGAAGAAATAGTGCAGGCATTAGGCATTTCACAAGGCAGCATTTCAACAATCTTACATGATCGTTTAGGTATGCGCAAGCTAACAGCCCGTTGGGTCCCCAAATCCCTTAGCGATGAGCAAATGGCAACCAAAGCATCAGTATGCAGCGCCTTGTTGAAGCGTTTTAGGTCAAAAGATGATTTTCTTTTGCGTCTGGTGACTGTAGATGAGACTTGGGTTCATTATTATGAGCCAGAGAATAAAGCTCAGTCGTCAGTGGGTAGGGCCTGGGTCCCCAAGGCCAAAGAAGTTCAAGACGCAACCATCTGCTGGCAAGGTGATGGTCACAGTATTTTGGGACGAAAAAGGCGTTATTATGTTGGACTTTTTACCAAAGAGAAGTACAGTAACTGGAGTGTACTATGCAAACTTGTTAGACAGGCTGAGAACCACCATCCGTAAAAAACGCTGAGGTAAACTTTCTAAAGGTGTTTTGCTGCAACAGGACAACACGAGAGTCCACACTTGCAAAGTTGCAATGGATGCTGTAGAGCGAAACGGGTATGAATTAATACCACATCCTGCCTATTCGCCTGACCCAGCTCCTAGCGACTTCTTCCTATTCCAAAACTTGAATAAAAGCATCGCAAGCATAATACCCCGCCATAGCAATTATTTGTTTATGTATTAAAGTTATCATTGTGAAAATGTCAGGAAAGAAAATGATGGAGGGACAGATAACAATCCTAAACCAGATCTTGATAATATCAATGGACATTTAACAATCCTATAGCAGATCATGATAATATCAATGCATATAGCAAGTTTGGTTAAAAGGCCTTGTTATTTACTCAAGTTATCATCCAGAAAGGAAAATATGGACGTGACTCGAGCAGGTAGCTCCATAAAAAATTTGACAAACTTTGGCCATTAGCAATTCCAAACCTGATCTCCTTACTGTCAATACATATAGGAAGTTGGGTTAAAATCCCTTGTTATTTACTAGTTATCATCCGGAAACGAAAATATGGGCGTGTCTTGGGCAGATAACTGTAAACATTTTACGAAATTTGCCCTTAAGCAATCCCAAACCAGATCTTTTTATGTCAATGCATATAGCAAGTTTGATGAAAATCCCTTGTTATTTACTCAAGTTATCATCCGGAAACGAAAATATGGACGTGTCTCGGGCAGATAACTCTGTAAAAATTTGACGAAATTTGCCCATTAGCAATCCCAAACCAGATCTCCTTAATGTCAATGCATATAGCAAGTTTGGTGAAAATCCCTTGTTATTTACTCAAGTTATAGTCCGGAAATGAAAATATGGACGTGTCTCGGGCAGATAACTCCGTCAAAAATTGACGAAATATGCCCATTAGCAATCCCAAACCAGATCTCCATAATATCAATGCACATACCAAGTTTGGTGAAAATCCATTGATGTTTACTCAAGTTATCATCCGGAAACTAAAATATGGGCTTGTCTCGGGAAGATAACTCCGTCAGAAATTGACGAAATTTGCCCATTAGCAATCCCAAACTAGATCTCCACAATATCAATGCACATACCAAGTTTGGTGAAAATCCATTGATGTTTACTCAAATTATCATCCGGAAACGAAATATGGACGGACATACGACTGACGGACAGACGGACTCAATGACGACCAACGTGAAACCATAATACCCCACCACTATTGTGTGGCGGGGTATAAAAAGGATATCCGTGGACTTCATTTCCGGTCTGATGAAGAAGTCGTGATGGCAGTTGAGGAGTGGGACAATGGAAAGGACCCTGACCTTTTCAGTTCTGGCACTTGAACACCGTTGGTCTAAGTGCATCACACTAGAGGGCAATTACATCGAAAAAGAAGAGGTGGATCTCAACCGGGAATAAGTTAGGCTGGTTACTTATTGACTCACCCTCGTAAGTCTAATGGGGTTTCAAATTCTATGAAAAGTAACAAGTTTAGGCATCCCAATATTTAGGAGTGATAAATTTTTGTTCAACAATCTATATTGCATTTTTATTTCCATTATTTTTGTTTTATTTTGAAGCACAAAATTTACACACTATGTCTCTTAAATACAGTATCATGCTTGATTCAAACTCATTTTTGAGTACCTAGGAAAGTCTTCAGATAGCTCAAGAAAACAAATATTTAGGGATATCTTTTATGAAATTTTCTTTTTTTTTTTATAATGAAAATATATGCAGTGTCTACTCATTAGAAATACCTCAGTGAGGTGATTCTAATGAGTACATTCAACATACCATTATTTGTAGAACATAAAAAAGATGATAATAAATTATCCCCATCTGCCTCCTGATCTGGTCCTACCAATAACCCTCAGTAGCTCAAACTACCCATGTCTAGATTAAATTTCCATGGCCCAAAAGATGTTCAGAACATTGAAGAGTGACTGTAGACTGTATTAATTTTTGTTTGTGTTGCGGTTTTACAACCCAGTCAACTCAATGGGGTTATGTCAAGTGCGGTTAGTTTACCTAACCACACTTTTACTGGGCAGGTTTACCGGTATTCCTCTTAGTGGTTAACCAGTATTGTGCACATTCTTTTGCCATGCCCTTCTTATATCAGCAGAAGGGAGAGAAGGACCGCAGAAAATATTTCATTATCAAATCTCCATGAAAGTATGTTGCCGACCCGGCAGGGTCAAGCCCTCACCTCCTGATCACCAGTCAGACGCGCATCCAACTGAGCCACAGAGGCATATTCTGCTATATAGTGTTGTGATTTTCATCAGAATCAGAATTGTCCTACCCAGCTCCTTGTTAGCTTTTTCTAAAGCAACTCTTCCTTCTCCCATAACATCTACATCAAAAGGAGGCTCAGTCTGCTTCTCTAACACGAAACTTTTGACTGGTTCCAGGTATCTACACTGAGTCATTCTATCATGAAGCCTGTGGACCAGTCTGTCTTCCACTTCACTTATTGGTTTGCAATCACAGAAGCTGATCTGGTATCGAATGGATGTTTCTATTCTAGTAATGCTCTCTAGTCCTATAGATTTGCAAATGGAGACAGCATTTGTCGATAAAGGTGTTGAAAAATTTAACCTGCCAAAATAGAATATTTGTTACTAAGTGACCTCATACTGTTTTAATTGCCATAGTAACTATCTCTATATCCTATAAAAACAACCAGGTTTATTCAAATGCAGCTAAACTAACAACATAACTGGATACTGACAAACTTCTTGTCTGAATTTCTGGCAAAAATATTCACATTCTCACTTTTCAGCTAAAATATCAAAATCCTCAAATAACACAGACAGATAACTTATGTTCTTTCCATTGGGCCATAAGTCTTTGAGGATACAAATATATTAATAACATAAAACCCCAACATAGCTCTAGATAAGGTGCTTAAATTTCTTCAACCAAAAAGTACTGGGCCCAGCTGTTCAAAACTAACAATGTCGTTAGTTAATGTTTCTTTAAAACGTTGATTATCAAATATGGCATATATGCTAATATTTTTGCTGAAAAAATGTGAATAGCTTTTAAGCTACTCACATTTTTTCAGCAAAAATACCTGCGAATTAGACATCAAACAGTTAACATTTTCACCACTAGTGAGTTTGTTAAGCTAACGATGCTTTGAACAACAGGACCCTGATTTTTTTTCTTATTTCTCCACCAAAACATATCCACCAGTATTGTTTTTCCTCTCTGTTTTGTTCTGTGATGACTATTTGTGTCATTCTAACCTGATTTACAGATGGGTGCACTGTGTTTCATAACTGTGGCCTTGCCTGGGTATCTCCTTATTTATATTAACAGATGTTCCAACAAAGAACGCCCAGCTAAGCCCTGCATTACAAAAACATGCCTATTCAAATATATAGAAAATTTCACCTCCAAATACTGAAAATTTTCAGATAAAAACTCTGATATTTTTTCATATTTCTGCTCAAAACATAGATTGTGGGTACTCGTTAGAACCGCCTGGCCGAGGCAGTTCTAAAGAGTACCCACAATCTATGTTTTGAGCAAAACTAAGAAAAATAATGTATATGCCTGTAAACCCCTGTTTTACTATATAAAAGTAGGGTTTAAGGGGGTCAAAATTATATAGCATGTTTTCATGATGGTAAACTATCAATCTGGTCAGTCTTCCACAGCTCAAAATAAGATGCAGTATCAGGTACTTTTTTTTTTCTTATTTCTCTGCAAAAATGTTTTGTTTTATTTCTCGACAAAAACATTATGTTGTGGGTCTTATTAAGAGTACCTCACTGAGGTAAACACGGTACATACATGTATATGCAAGCCATATTTCTAGACAAGAGGAGTATTCAGATACCCCAAGTATTGGGACATCTCACCTACTTACCATGTTTTGTCCTAAAATTTTATGTAGTCCATTCCACTACCACTTGATGTGTCTAAAATATTGCTATATGTATAGCAAACAGTGTAGACCATGATCAGACGTCATGTTTTGCAGCATCTGATTGGCACTCATAGCAACAGATAAGGCGCTTTTTTTCATCCGAAAAATGCTGATATCTTTCTTATTTCTCCATGAAAACATATGTTGTGGGTACTCATTGGAAGCGCCTCGGCGAGGCGCTTCCAATGAGTACCCACAACATATGTTTTAATAGAGAAATAAATAAAATATTATATGGATACCCCCTCTTTTCTGTAGCTATGGGGACTGCACACTTTGCAAAGGGCTATCTGACCATATACTTAGGGTTTTACAATAAGTATTTCGCTAAGTAATTTGTCTAAAGAATTGTGTCCATCAGTCTAAAACACACATGTATATTTTATGGTGAATTAGGTAAATATCAATTAATGTATTTTCTAGTTGAAAAAATATCTGAACCAGCACTAGAAAACTTGACTGTTATAGTTAAAATTCCACTTTGCGTGACTAACTCCGCTACAGGTATCACATAAATATTTCTCTTATATTTCCAGGAAAACAGATATGTTCTGAGTACTCATCAGAAGCATCTCGGTGAGGCAATCCTAATGAATAACTGTAACATAAGAGCTATATCAAGAGAAAAAGGCTCTTCAGAGCTTCCACAGAATCAACCTTTCAGTGAGTATGCATCACGAAAACATGAAGTTTTTTAAAAGTAAAACATATTTTAACGAATAATACTTAACCTTTAGATAATGTGCTATTCTCTTCTGTTTTCACACCTTCCACAGAAAAAACGACCTTTCAGTCGTGAATTAAAGTCTTAAACCAGAAGGTCCCTTAGGCAGTTACCTGTGTGACGTAACTCTTCCCGCTCAATTGACCACGTGTCAGTTTCTTTTATGTGTAAAACAAAAGACACAATTAGGAGAGATAAGCGAGGGTGGGCGGAGGGAGATAATTGATTATCTATAGGTTAAGTATTACTCGTTAAAATATGTTTTACTTTTAAAAAACTTCATTTTAACTTCATAATACATTAACCTATAGATAATGTGCTAGAATTTGCAGAATAGGAGGGAGGTGCTCTCCTAATTCTAACACCAATAATATCTCACCACTTCTGGTTAAGACTCAGGAAACTCAAAGGAATCAGATACATTCTAATTCTATATTTAATAGAAAGAATGATCTAGATTCACAAAATAGCATATCTTTAAGGTGTTATGATCTAACAACCTTATATATATTAGTAGACTCTAGAGGAAGCCAGTTCTTAAGTCTCAGAGACCTAACATTGGCCCCCCCACCCCCCACTCCCTCTTTTTTTCTTTTTGGGGAACAACAATTGGCTTCAAAAAGAAAAGGGAGTCATTGAGACATAACATAAATATTCCATCGCAAAGTAAGCTAGGAATATAGAAATATTTTCAAAACAAAATTTGTAAAACAAAAGGCCAAGACCATACACTGTAAGTAGTCTATGTAGGGTCTTGAATAAATAAGGAAAAGTCTACTCGGTGGAGTTTCCTATAGATAACTGACATATGTAGATATTTTGGATAAAATTCTAGATATGTGAAGCTATGTAATTGTAATAGTCTAAGCTATTAGAATTATAAACTAATTAGATTCTGTTAATTGGAGCGACAGGACAGTTTCCGATGAACAGACACAGACTTAAAATAACCATAATATGTAATTATTTCCCTTTGATCAAATTAAAGAAGGGGAGATAATAAAAGTAGATGGAGTTAACTTAACTATAACTAAGTTATCCATCAGAAGAAAAAAGGTATAGACAAACATAATGGTTAAAACTATTGCTAGACTAATTGTATTACGAATTTTTAGTCAAGCAATAAAATAATACAGAGTTTGCATATAACTGCTGGGAAGAAAAAACAACCTAAACCATTGATAATTAGTTTTGTCATAGACATATAAAAGCGTTTGATGTCCTGACAAAAAAATAAAGAATAAACTGTCAACATCATAACTTAAGAGTTTGACAGAGAATAAGAGAGATAAGAATAAGGTTGATCGCAGCAAACTGTATGACGGTCATAGTTTGGCTAAATCTTACCGTATTGATAAGATTAAGCAATAATAAATAAGCTGGATAGAATCTTTCTATACCAGAAGATTGCCATGAAAAGTACTCCTGAGTAAATAATCATGGAAATCAAGAAATGTTAAAAAATCCACTTTGATACGAATCAAAATGTTCATAAAAAGAGAAGGACTCAGAGAAAAAGTAATAGTGTGATAATCTCTGAAGAAAGATTATACAATAATACTGATTAATAATCTCAAAAAACACTTAATTTATAAGTTAAGAGATAGTATTACTATTCTATACGCATATTTAAGAATAGTAAGAAATATATTAATACTAAATAAAAATTATACTACTGAACAAAATTCCCGCTATAAATAATAGGTTAAGCATAACTATTTATTAAGCAAGGAATTATTAAACATATAACTCTCTATAAAATTACTGCCCGTAAATTTTATAGATAAACATTCAATCAAATTTTTAGAATTGAATATTAATAGAATAAAATCTATGTCTGCATAATTGGTAATTCCTGAAATATCAAATTACGTACTCGCAAATGAGTTCAGGAAGAAAATACATATATATACTCTCGAGATCTATGTGTAAACCATAGAGAGTAATAATATTATTACCGCGATCCCTGACGGAAGGGTAAAAAACATGTATATGAAAGAGATAATAATTAATTTAACGTCATATAGGTTTAAGATAAAATTTGTTTCAAATTTTAACCAATATGCAGCAACAGTGACTCGATATTCTGTATTCGTACGTAGAAAAGGAGTACTTAGTCATTAGAATTTTGTATGATTGAAATAGAGATAATGGGATCTAAAAGGATGTATCTCCATGAACTGAATCGAAGGATAATATCCATTCTAAAAAACTAGGGCTTGTTTTAGGCTTAGTTTAACAAGAGTAGAATTGAATTATTTCCAAGTATTCATGAAGTCGTTATGCTCTGAATACTGAGAAAAATGTTAAAATATTGTTTAGGAAATAAAAAAGTGACTGTTCCACAATGTTAGCTAGATTTGAACCTGGAACGTAGCGAGAAGGTCAATCTAATTTAAAAGTAAGATGAGAAAGATAAATAATGAAGATAGATATATAAATATCGGATTAATATATTATCTCCAACAATTATCAAATAATCTGAATGTTTAAAAGCATAAATACTACTCGAAAGTTTATTTACCAAATGTATAATCGGAGAAAACTTTCAGTATGTTCAAAAACGTATCACAAAAGTAAGATCTGACCAGGAACGTAGGTGCAGCACTTACTAAGTTGTGAAGTTAATATAAACATATTTTATATTATAAATTGAAGCAGTGCATTTCAAAATCATCGACATCTTGAAATGACTTATTGTGTGGAAAAATAAATAAATATCCAGTTTCGGAAAAGATATTTATCTATATATATAGACCATTTTTGATGCGGACTGGAAATCAAGATATTAATCTTTGCATTATTCGCAAACTGAACTTGAACTCTTAGCGAGAATTACTATGATCCCTTTAACGAATGTAAACATAAAGGAGGGGTAAAGAGATAATTAAGAGTGTCTTAATTCTTTACCGGCTCGTAATTAAGGATGTTTTCCCTTTTGTCTAAGCCTAGACTATAGATTGATTAATATAAATATAATAATATCTGCTATTATAAGGTAAACTCTCGTTAATTAACCTCTAAGCATATATCAAAAATATATATCAACATAATCTAGAGCTTCGGTAAGTTTAGAGGAAGGAAATGATTGACTTTGGCAGTTTCTGAATAGTTACAAAGTCAATAAAACAAAATATCAAAAGGAAAGTATTGTATATAATATCTAATTTAGGCAATAATAATCTGTCACGTACTGAATAATTAATGCCTTTACTAAATATGTATCCATTGTCAATACCAAAGTGCAAGAAAATTTTGATTGACATGGACTCTAGTTATAAATAAAATATTAGAGGTATAGAGCTAGTCGAAGCAAAACTATTCCTCAATAAGATAAAGTAGACCTATAATATACGAGGATTAATTGGGTCTAGAAATTATAATCATAATAAAATTATTATTCCAATATGAAGAATCTTCGGCGTAATAGATTCTTACTGAGGCAAAAATATCTGGTATATTGCTATAAAACAGGCAAAGTAAAGAACGTATCGAATTATATCTATGCCTAAATATAAGATTTTTTTCTTATTTATTATTTTATAGCAGAGTTTAGACAGAGCACGACTGACCTAGACTCTTATATAATCAATCAAAAGATAGTATAAAATAGAATAATAGCTTATCGGATCAACTATTTTCCATGTAGAAAAGGCAAAAGGAAAATATGTACCTCAACTAGAATTTTAAATCGTAGTAATCTAGAGAGGTAGCGAATAAATAAATAAACTGTTAATTTATTTATCTGGTTGGTGTAAATTTCCGATACCTTAAGAATGAAAAATTAATAGAAAGTAGAAAAGATCGATTGCTACTTTCTTGTCAATTTACTCCTTAGATTACATGCTGATTACATACCGGAGCATGTAGAAGAAACACAGGGGAGGAAAGAAGAAATTTTTTTAGATTTCGTGTATATTTTTCTTCTTATAAATAACGATAGTTTTATAGTTCACCTTTGCCCTAGAGCCGAATAAGGTGAATATGTAAGAAGTTAATCTCTTTGTAGCGAATAAAAGAGATATAATTATAGCTGGAAGTATCTTCTACACTTAGTGAATGAATTGCGAATTTGATCGTAACCGATAATTCTTAATTCATTTTCAATAATAAATATATATATAGAATTTAAGTCAAGTTCAAAAGTGACTGGACAGAATTCAACAATATAAATGGCTACTAGGTATTAGAACCCATCGCTGTCATTCAATAACCTATAATCCAAGACTATACATGTCTATAGTGGTTATTGAATAAATATATGTTGAGCGAGTACTAGTGACTACTACTCGGACACTAGTAATCCGACACAAAGTCTACGAAACTACTGCCCTGTGGAATTTCGTTAGAATGACCTGGCACTACTCTACGAAGTGCCTCCCGATGAAATTTTCGTTAGAGCCGGAATTTAACCGCTTTCTAGCGAATTAAAGAGATAAAACATCATTTGAATGACCTGGCACTAGTCTACGAACTGCTGCCCAGTAAAAAATTTTGTTATAGTCGGAAGTTTAACTCTTTCTAGCGGATAAAAGAGATAAAACATAAGTTAATTTAAAATATTAATGGAATTACACACCTATAATAAGTCAATGGAATATTAAAGATTCTAGTCTGATTTGGGAAAGACTGTACAGAATTTTTTGTATAAAAAGTTATTATGTATTTTACTTAATAACCTATATCCATTGACTTAAACGTGAATGGAGCTCTATGAACGATAATAGATTGTTCGGGAATTAGTGATCATTATTTTAACACTAGTTACCCGACACAATGACCGGACACTAGTATTCGTAACTGTTGCCCGGTAAAGTTACAAGTAATTTGACAAATTGATCGGATAGTAGTATTCGTAACTCTAGTCCGATGAAAAAGGGAGATTATATATGAAAACTGAGCGGGCACAAGTATTCGAAACTTTTTCCCGAAGATAATTAATTATTAGGCAAAAATTGACCAGACACTTTCTGTAAAAGTTTGCCTGGTGAAAAATCAGAAATAATATAATAATATGACCGGGTATAAGTATCAGAAATATTACTGATACTTTGCCCAGTGAAAAAATTTTTTAATAATTAGACATAATGACCGGAAGTTAGTATACGTGACTATTTTGTCCGGTGAAATATGTCAAAAACTAAGTCTTTCCAGAAAATAATTAAATTATTGACTGGAGACTAGTTGACTGGTGCCTGGTTGATCGGTGACTGGTGACTGGGTGACTGGTGACTGGTGACTGGGTGACTGGTGACTGGGTGACTGGTTGACTGGCACCTGGATGACTGGTGACTGGTGCCTGGTTGACTGGCACCTGATTGACTGGTGACTGGTGAAGCTGATTGACTGGTGCCTGGTTGACTGGTGACTGGTGACTGGATGACTGGTGACTGGTGGACTTAGACTTTATCGGATACTAAGTACCCAAAGATGCCACCTTGATGGGTCTTACCCCGGCAGTATAGCCATATGGGGTGGGGCTCCCATCAGTAAAGAATTGTCTTATAACCCATCAAGGGTTGACAAGTTCTTTACAATCAGCTTCTCCACCATGAGAATCTTTAGCCAACTGAAGATCTCTGCAAACAAAAGTCCAGGAAAAACATATCGTAATTGCTGAATAACCTGGAACGAAAAGAACAAAAATATTCTGCATATCAACACGACTATCGAATCGATTGCGCACGAGCGTTGTGCCGAATAGCGAGAGTCGCGAAAAAGCATGTGGAAAAAGACCAGTCAAAAATACATGAAATCGAAAATTGAAAATTTTAAATAATAACACAGAAAGTGAAAGGAGTGATAAATAAACAAAAGAAACACAAGGATACATAAATTTATCCGTGAGGAAAGAAATAATCCAAATTTCTATCACAGGTAAATAATCCTTGTTGAATTTCTTTGTCCACAGAAAAGAAACTGACACATGGTCAATTGAGCGGGAAGAGTTACGTCACACAGGTAACTGCCTAAGGGACCTTCTGGTTTAAGACTTTAATTAACGACTGAAAGGTTGTTTTTTCTGTGGAAGGTGTGAAAACAGAAGAGAATAGCACATTATCTATAGGTTAATGTATTATGAAGTTAAAATGCCTATATAATTTTGACCCCTTTAAACCCTACTTTTATACAGTAAAACTGGGGTTTATAGGGGTATACATTATTACATAAATTGTGCTGAGGCAATTCTAATGAGTACCCACAATCTACGTTTTGAGCAGATACATGAAAAATATCAGAATTTTTTATCTGAAAATTTTCCTTTTAGGTTGTATATATTTGAATAGGCGTGTTTTCATAACGCCAAGCCCCTTAGCCAGTTCTTGAGCTGAAGTTACCCCTTCACCTTGGCCCTACCACTTCCATTTAATATTAGTGAACAGCATAGGCTGGTGAGACTGCAACGAAGCCAAGGCTCGCCTGAACCATTGCTATTCACATATGCAGTTTTCCCATGACATAGGTTATATATGCTTGTGGTGGGATAGTGAAATACATGTATCAGTAGACTTTGGATGAAAATAGGCCTAAACTGAAGCTATATGTGAAGTTCATTTGAGTTAGGGCACAGCGTTTTCTACAATATTGCAAGTGTGCCTAGCAAAAACTCAGATCAGCCTGCCCATCTACGTAGTCTGATCAGTCTTTGCAGGGCACTCTGTTGGTAGCCAATGAAGACTGGTCAGACTGCGCAGTTGTGAAGGCTAATGTGAGTCTTCCCTGGGTGCACACATGCAGTCTTGTAGGAAATACTTTGCTCATTTTTATTTTACCTTGGTCCTATTTCAATAAGCAGTGTTTTATTCTGATCATGTGATTTTAGAAATGATTCTTTATGGATGCCAGTTTCTTGAAATGGTGTCATTAATATCCACTCCAGTTTCTCCTCATCTTGTGCTTGAAGATCTGGCAAAAACAAGAACAATTTCATCCTCTCTTTAAACACTTATATTTTAAGACATATATATTCTAAGAAAATGGTTTGACATTTCACCCCAGGCAGAGATAATTTCCAAGCAAAGTTAAGCAAGATAACCCTAACAAGTTATCAGAGATGATAATTCATCACGAAAACATGCCAATATAATTTTGACCCCCTGAAACCCCACTTTTATATAGTAAAACTGGGGTTTACAGGGGTATACATTAATTTTCTTATTTCTGCTCAAAACATAGATTGCGGGTACTCGTTAGAACCGCCTCGATGAGGCGGTTCTAACGAGTACCCACAATCTATGTTTTGAGCAGAAATATGAAAAATATCAGAATTTTTTATCTGGAAATTTTCCCGTTTTTGGTTGTAAAATTTTCAATATATTTGAATAGGCATAATAATGTATACCATTTTTCCAATAAGGCCAAAAACTGTCTTAGCTTTTGGACACTTCTAAAAATTATATATAACATCAACAAGTAATCAGATCCAAGCCAGTATACTTCAACAAATTTCAAATGCAAAAATTTGAGAAGCAGATATTTTGTGGTAGATTAGATAATAGCAATTTTCTGTCAAGCAATTTCATCTAGTCTTTAGAATCTAAGCACTTTTATCTACTTATTTTGTAGCGTGCTTCCTTTGTTATCCAAATATACAAATCCAGGAGAATATTCAACAATATCAGTGCAATAACCCTATAGTACCATGTAGTTTCTCTTAACTGACAAAATGAATATTTGATATACCATATTTACCCTAAGTATTGGAACACCTTATCTGTTTACCAAACTTGTCCTAAAATTTGAAATAGTCCATTCCCAGGGATCATTTTCTGGCGCGATTTCGCGATATTCTCGCATTTTTTTGCAAGAAATCGCATCAAAGTTCCCAGAGTGAGAAAAAAATCGCACGCTGAATTTTTCTCATTTCGCGCCGTTAAGTTCCTATTTTGCACACGCGGTTCATTTCGAGACTATCGGACTGCTCTGTTTGACCGGTTTCTGAATTATTGTGGCGCCAAAATTCATTACACATAGAACCGCAGGTAACCATTCATTAATCTGTATCATTGAAAAGCTTTATCGTAAAAGCTCATTGTCGGTCTCTAGTTTAAGTAAGCGTTTTTTATCGCTACCTCGAGTCAGCAAAAACATGTCCGCCGACTCGGAAAAAATAAGAGAGAAAATTATCCGCCCCAAAGACGTCCCGTCGGGATGGCAACATGTTAAATTATCTTGTTCGAGCACAACCCAGCTCGACTGAAGCGGCCACGCTCTCCTCCCCTGATTCGGATGACAATCAAACACAAGACCGAGCTGAGCCTGAATAACAAACCCACTCCCAAGCTCATGAAGCCCTTATTCAGCCGTTTGCATTTTTGTTACGAGCCAGGCGTAACGATAAAGAAATGAAAGTGAAACCAGCAACAAGCGTACCTTTCAAGATAATGTCACAAAATGCCTCAAAAATATTCCAGAAGAATTTCTGAAACCAATCCTTTGGATTGCAGTTTCTGATCCCACAATTTAAAGTCCCTGAATTCAGAGTTTAATTCCAGAATTAATGAAACATTTAAGTAATCCAGTAAAGACTGAAAGAGTACAGAGATGCTCATATGAAAATCTTCTCTCCTTATACAGGGTTTTCCCGGACGCCGGATATTGCGTCTGAGACTCTCAAAAACGTGTCTCGGACGCACAAAAGAAAAATGTGTGCGTCCACCTGGACTTGCAAAATTGTGTAAGTGTGAAAACAAACAACAAAAAATCATTATTTTAACCTGTTCTTCGGTGATTTTGATACAGTTTTTCTACCGATGTTCTTTCACTTTCGCGTGGTTTCCATAATCTTTTTATAGAACAAGGATAAAATCCATATCGTTTTGTGATCCGCAACCTCCGTAATGTGTCAGCGTTCCCTTTCGTAAGCAGCCGAGCTATAACGATAACTTACGGGAACAGCCGATTGAAAACAGACTGGTTACCGGTTTTTCACTGCATACATTTGCGAGCTACGTACTGAGTGGGAATCCAGTATTTTCTTTTATTTATAACTGGTCTATTTTTAACACTGCTCGCTGTAATGAGTCAGCGAAAAACCCACTGTACATGTGCAGTATGGCAAAACAGTTTGATATTAAGCATTTTTTAGTCAAAAAGCCATGTCAGACTGACTTGAACAGTACTAAACAGACTTTAGGATCAGAGGCAGCTGAAGATAAATCTGATCTGACAGAATCAATGGGTAAATACATTTTTTTTCTCTGTCTAATGGTGAAAAGAGTGGTATACTATGAACGCTGGACACTTGTTCAATATGAGTCACAGTTACCATTTCCAGCTCTTTTCCTTTCTGTCTTGCCCTTATCTTCCAAAGGCCCTTATTTTGAAGTTAGAAATATGCCTAGGCTAAGGGCCACTATGCCAAACTTTTTCAAAAAGTCACAATTGCACCCCCACTCCCCACCCTGCCCCCTTCTTAATTCCCCCACCCCACTCTCTCTGTATAGATTTTAGCAAAGATATTAACTATTTTTTATAATATTATTACTACTAATAAATATTCTAGTAACATATACTGGGTTATCCTATAAATTAAAATTTGCTGCATATTAACACGAAGCTCTCAGAAATTTTGAGCAGACAATATTGTGAGCTGCTGGGCCTGATGCATAGATAAAGTAGAGTTCTCATTTCTGCATCTTCAGTTGTTACTAAGAAGCTCGTTTGCAGATGGGTTTCTCAGAGAGTTCTATCATTATATATGTCTTCTTGAGCCATGGGTAATTAGATTTCAGCCTTAGTTTTTCTTACATTGCCTTTTCTAATGCATTTCTATCCCAGAAACAAATTCTGCTCATCCAGTAAGACACTCTACTCTAGTCCATCTTTTCTTCAGATCCTTCAACTGGTGGTAAGAAGAGAAAACGATACTTCAATCCTGACTGGTTTGCTATATACTCATGGCTCAAGACGACAGATAATGAAGGAATGATCTGTGACATCTGCGAAAGAGCTTCAGCAAGAAACCCCTTCACAACTGATGAAGGCTGTAAGAATTGGCAGAACTCTACGTTGTCCAGGCATCAGGAGTCACATGATCATTGCCTTAGTGTTCAAAAGTTAGAGCTTCAAATGAATATGCAGAATGCTTACAAAAAAGCTGAAACTAAGAATGTAGAACTGCAATCAGAAAAGTTAGAAAACTACATGAAGCAGATGAGATTAGTATACTGCATGACTAAAAATGACATTGCTGCATCAAATTTTCTGGATCTTATGCACGCCCAGGTCTTAAATGGTGTAACATGTGATTATTACAAAAAACCAGAAATCCTCACTGAATTTGAACAATGCTTTGAATCTGTTATTGAGAAAGATCTACTAAGCCGAATTAAAGAGAGTCCCTTTTTAGGTATAATGTTAGATGAAACCTGTGACATATCAGTTGAGAAGAAGTTGGCCATTTATGTAAAGTTCATAGAAAATGGCAATGCTACTGTTGCATTTTTAGGCAATAATCATATAACTGATTGTACTGCTGCAGGAATCGAGTTGTCACTAGTTGAGTTTCTTGAAGCTAAACAGATCTGCACTGAAAATGTTGAAAAGATCTTTGGGCTTGGCACTGATGGTGCAGCTGTCATGACAGGGAGACTGAATGGTTTGGGAGCAAAACTGAAGCGTCGAAATTCTGAGTTAGTGCAAGTACATTGCGTAGCTCACTGTCTGAACTTAGCTGCCTCTCAGGCTGGGAAGGCTATTGAGTATTGCCAATCATATCATAGCAGAATTCATTCCCTGTATGACTACTACACCAATTCACAGCCAAGGTATGACAGGCTGCGTGAACTCCAGGTGCTTTTGCATGGCAAAGCTCAGCAAATGACAGAACCTACCTCTGTTCGCTGGTTGTCAGTTGAAGCTTGTGTGAAGAAAATCTTCTCAAGCTATGATGCTATTGTAATGTCACTGGAGGGTGAAAAAGATCCAAAGGCTATTGGTTTGTTTCAGTTCACTGCAAACAGTTTATTTTTGTTGTTCACTGCTCTTCTAATAGATGTTTTGACAGTGATTGGCATTCTTAGCCTCACTTTCCAGAAGGACTCTGTTGACCTTTCTCACATTAGGCATAGTCTTGCTAGCACAACTAGCACACTGGAAGCTATGGAAGTTGGGTCGGATAAAGTGAACGCAGTAAGAACAATTACAATGGGGTTGACATCTCTGATAATGGCCAGCTTAGGCAGCGATTTGCAAATGTGAGGGAAAGGTACCTTAATGCCCTTATATCTAATCTAAATGATAGATTTCCTGCAGATGACCTTGATTTGTTGGAGTCATTTGATATTCTCCTCAACCCAGCAAGGTATCCTAATGCCCCAGCTGAAATTCAGCAGTATGGTCTCAATCAACTTCAGACCCTCTGTGACCATTACCAAAATGAGGTTGACAGAAACAGGGCCCAAGCAGCCTTTTTGCTTTTCAAGCATCTAGCAAAGTCCTACAAGGGCTCTCTGTCATTTGCAAAGTTTTGTTGCAAATTAATCAATGACTACAGTCACCAGTATCCAGACTTTGCTACTCTGGCCAGATTGGCTGTGATCATTCCAGTGTCCTCTGCTCCATGTGAGCGAGGTTTTTCAGTGCAGAACTCTCTGAAAAACAAAGTCAGGAACAGACTTAATCCTGAAAGACTGAACAGGATTATGTTCGTCAAGCTGGTTGGGCCAGACATTGACCAGTTTGATTTTCCTGTGGCTGCCAGATTATTTGACAATATGAAAACTAGAATTAAATAAATATTATATTTGAAAGATCATATGATTGACTGAATACCTTGTCACTGAACTGTTCATCTAGTCACTGAACTGTTTACATTTGTATCTAGTCATTGCCAGTAGTAGTCTGTTGAGTCTTTCAGGATAATACTGAGTCAGAGTGCGTTTCTGAAGACTGAAGTTCAAATGTTGTGTTATTAATAGCGTTCAAAGTTATTATAATTATTATTAAATAGATAATTTCATGTCGGAATAGCTTTTTATTTCTACTGTTGTTCAATTCCTGTTGAAGTGGCAGTTTTGGTTATTTTAAGAAACACCACAGAACATTTTCATGCATCATTTAATTTGTGGACTCTTGATTTTTGCTGTTGGACCCTCAAATACATGTAACTGAGGCGAGAGTCCACAGGACTCCCAGACCTCAAAGCTGAGGGAAAACCCTGGACTTATATAATATCAAAGAACATCCTAAAAAAAAATAAAGTACTAGAGACATCACTTATTCTCCAGTATTTGTCAAGAAAATTTTAAATGTTCTGTGATATGCCAAAAATAGCTTAATCTAGAATATTCCATCTGGAAATTCCAAAAAGAATATAAACAACTTATTATTGTAAACATGAATTTCCAGAAAGTTCTAATTTATATATAAACACTTTCAGTAAACATGAAAATAACAATACTTAAAATAATCAAACATCATATATATAACAATTTATATAACCTGATTTACTAGTAGAGTACATTACAAAATAAGCAATAATAATACTTATACATACAAAATCTGGCCTTTACAAAAAAAAAAAAAAAAAAAAATCTCAGTTTGTCCGAGCGAGCGAAAACAAAAAATCTCAGTGAATTTGAAAATCTCTCACTGTTTTTATCCAAATGGGATTTTTTCTCTCACAAAAATCTGGGGCCATTCCACTACGTCCCTGCATTCCACTACGTCCTGATGTGTCTAAAATATTGCTGTATGTATGGCAAACAGTGTACATGTAGACCCTGATCAGACCCCATGTTCAGCATGATAAATGGATGGATGAAAAGATGAATGGGTAAAGACACACACCCCCACCCCGTCACACACAAAAAAAAGCGAAAAGCCACCTCCAACATCTTAGAAGTATGGGACATAAAATGACCTGACCTGGTTTGTTTGCTTTTCCTCTATTACGAAAACAAGCCTATTCAAATATACTGAAAATTTTACCACCAAACAATGAAAATTTTCAGATAAAAAATTCTGATATTTTTCATATTTCTGCTCAAAACACAGATTGTGGGTACACGTTAGAACCGCCTCATCAAGGCAGTTCTAACGAGTACCCACAATCTATGTTTTTGAGCAGAAATGAAAAATAAGGTATACCTCTGTAAACCCCAATTTTACTATATAAAACTGGGGTTTAAGGGGGTTGAAGTTATATAGCAATGTTATCGTGATGTCTGGGTGCCATCTGTAGCTATGTTTGGTGATTATGGCTATTTCTAAACATCTGCTACTGTATTTACCCTAAGTATTCGGACATCCTAACTCCACACTATATTTGTCTAAAAATAAACAGTGCAGACCCTGATCTGGCCCCGAGGTTATAAAACTTTTTTTATGCTCAACTCAGCTGAGCATGAAATTTACTTTGTTTATCAATCTTAAAATACTGACAATTTGTTTTTAAAACTTCTTTCTTGCTCAACTCAGTTGAGCATGCTCAGCTGAGTTGAGCATGAAAAAAGTTTTAAATGTTGGTATTTGTATTTTTATGACCAAGAGAAATTTCATGCTCAGTTGAGTTGAGCATGAAAAAAGTTTTATAACCTCAGGTCCAGATGCAGCATTCTGCTGTGTCTGATTTGGAACTACACTGTTTGCTCAGACCTGTCTGTCCGAATAATTAGGGTAAATATGATGCCCTTTTGTAATGAAATAATAGATTTATTACCTTGCTCTGTTTCAATATAATAGCAGAGTTCTGTGGCTAGACTACTGAGCAAGGGCCCAACTTCTTCCTGTATCTTCTTTATGACCTCCTCCTGAGCCCCTGATGTCAAGCCAGGCTGTTTGTAATACCTCAGAACTGGCATTTTAGGCTGAAATGATAAAAAGGTAAAACTTCTAAAATTTCCAACACTTTATTCCATACCATAATTGTGGAATGACAAACAGTGAAGACTGATTAGACTGTTCCTTTAGGATCTGGGTCTGCGCTGCTTGCATATGCCATTTTGTCAGACACAATTAATGGTGTACAAAATTTTTGAACACTTACTGTATGGTATTTACACTAAATATTTGGACACATTTTCTTTATAACGTACTTGTCCTAAAATTTAAACAAGTTCATTTTATGCACCAGTCAATTGCAACTATGACCCCTATGGGGCTGGGGATAGCGGGGGCTTAGCAGGACCTAAGTTGCATGCTTTTACCTAAGAGGTGTCCAGGCAGTGCGTGGATATGCCGGGCTTTTGTTTCTCACCAAAACAGCCGAGAAAATATATAAAGAATGTCATGACTGTCAGCATCAAGGTTGAGCAGGCTGTTTATTCTACTAGATTAGACATCTATTAAGAGATTAATATTGGACCCTCCTGGCAGTAATTATTGAAAACTTCATTTCTTGCATCAGTTCATATACATGATATAGTAGTAAGAAAATGGTATTTTTTTTATATGATAGGATTGGCTATAATTATAGCCCTGGGGATGGGGACCTTTACCAGTGATTTGACATAAAAAATCCCCCCCCCCCCCACAGTGCAGGGCATACACTTGGGCTTTGTAGAGTGAAAAGTCAAATATCCCTGCTATTCCCTGGCCCCATGGGGCCGTGATGGCAAATGTCTGGTGCATTACTACCTGCTGATTTGTCTGAAAACTGCTTGACATGTGGCAAACTGTGCAGAAGGCATCTGACCAGGGTGTACACTGTTTCCTCACCCTTGCCCATCCAAATTCTTAGGGTTATTATGGTACTTGTAAATGATATACCAGTTATGGGTTCAGGAGAAGCTGGATATGTAGTTGCTGAATATACAAATGATGGAAATGTGGTAGCATAGTGATAAGTGCACTGGCCTCTGGACATCACGAAAATATGCCCATAGTAAAACTGGGGTTTACAGGGGTATACATTATTTTTTTTATTTTTTCTAAAACACATATGGGCAGTTCTAACTAGTACCCACATGTTTTGAGCAGAAATATGAAAGATACCAGTATTTTTTACCTGCAAATTTTCATTTTCTGGTGGAAAAACTTTCAGTACATTTGAATAGGCATGTTTTCGTAATGAGTGATGGGTACCAGGTTCAACCCCTGCTTATGTCACAGCTCTAGATAAGAGGAGTACCCACAACATATCTGATAATCAGCATACATTTCATTATGGCGATATATGAAAATTATCAATACTTTTTAACTAAAAAAAAAAAAGAAATTTCAATAAGCAGGCCTTATTCTGTTATTATATACCCCAACTCAGAAACTAAACGTAACGGACAGACAGTCAGACATGCCATGATAAGGGCAGACCGTGAGACACATGAAAACAGTACATGTACAGGCACACCCACAAACACAGTTTGCAAGGGGGGGAGGGGGAGGGGGAGGGGGGGTATAAAGATGGTATTATCTGAACCTAGTCAAATCCAGAATCTGGCTTTACCAGATACTGAATCCAAATAAGAATTTATTTTTAATCTAGCTAGTCCGAGTCTTCTCTAATGTTTAAGTGGCTTTTCCTTATTTTGATATTCATCACTAACCATCAGTGCAACGTAGCTATCAAAAATGCAGAATTTCCCCAGCCAGTCTTGGCTGGGCACTTTCAAAGAAAATTCTGAATATTATTTAGCAGATAGCAGCATGATAGAATAAACAAAAGTGTAGCGTGAAACCGGGTCTTCTACGAAGTCAAGCTCCGCAGTCACCCATCCAGGTACTAACCTCGATCTCCCTTGCTTAACTTCGTAAAAAAGCCTATCACTCTACCAGTGTCGCCATAAAAGCCGGCTTCCACAGTGAGGCTGTAGAAGTGATATATATACTATTCCGTTACAGTTCTCTCCCTCTTCTCTTGACTTCGTCCCAAAGTCACACATGCCTCACAAGGCAAACTCGAGAGCGGAGCCTATGCAACACACTAAGGACACTGTCTTCAATCCCATCGCTGCCACCAATGTAGTGTGAAACCGAGTCTTCTACGAAGTCAAGCACCGTGGTCACCTATCCAGGTACTAATCGCGATCTCCGTTGCTTAACTTCGTAAAAGCCAATCACTCTAACAGTGTCGCCATAAAAGCCAGCTTCCACAGCAAGACTGTAGAAGTGATATATATACTATTCCGTTACAAAAGAAACCATTTTCCAGTTAGTTAAATAATTTGTTTCATTGAAAACTTGCATAACCAGCGTTTTCATTAATATACCTGTCAAAAGTTTACCCTCGTTGCTTTGTTGGGGTTTAATGACACGCCAACCCTTGCAGGTCATTTGTGTCATCTCCCAGAGAAAGGGAGAAAAGAGATAGAAGAGATAGTAGATTAAAGAGAGGGACTGGGAAGAAAGAAGAACAGGAATGAAAGTAAAGAAACATTCCCCCTCCACCCCAACCTGCCGCAAGGATAGCAAGCCTTGCCCAACTGTAAGCCAAGATCAGCTGGACGCCCCGGTGACGTAAGCTACATGTCACCTTCGCACCACCCGACCACCCCCCTACCCTCGTTTGTTGCCTACACTGTACAGTCAAAGCCAATTTGTTACCCCAAAATGTCAATTATTCAATATGAAATTCAAGCGTTATCATTTTTTCAGTCATAAAATATTCCTTTGATAATCCTTAGTGGCTATCTACATTACATTTTAACTTCCATGCCACTACTTTGGTGAGAAACCCTCATTTTAGACAGGAGAGGAAAATTCCTGATTTTCGTAATAGGAGTTACTCTAATGTTAGTGACAAATATCAATACAAAGAAAAGCCATTAAAACATCAGAAAAGACTAGGATTATATATCTAGCTAGACTGAAAGATATATATTAGCTTGATTATTAACAATCCTCGTCCGCAAGGATAATGATCTTCTTTCAAAGATCCCAGCCCTCTACCTCCTATCCCAGCCCTATACTAGGAGGAAGAATAAACAATTACGGTTTACCACAAATAGCTGACAAATATTTCAGTAAGCTTACAGTAGATACCAAAGACTTTTTGTGAAATTCACGTGGACGTCTTCCCGCAAAATCTCACCCAATGAAGAGCGAAAGTGAATTACCTCCCTTGCGTTGCGCCTTCAGGCTGCTTCACTGTGTGGTTAAGGGGGTGGGGGGGGGGGGGGGCGGTGAGGGGGGAAGGGTGAATACTCTGTTGTCTGCTACATAGGCTGTACCCCAGCATCACTAAATAGGCCCTCCCAGGAGGTACCATGTTCCCTAAAATTAATTGGCCATGTTTCTTTGTTCCCTGAAAGCAATTTTCAAAATTTCTATTGTTCCCTGTTCCCAAAAATTAGTCTTGTTCCCTTGTTACCTTAAAATATTTTCCAATGTTCCCTGAAAGGAAATGAGCATGTCCCCTTGTTCCCAAAAACCTCTGGGAAGGCCTCACTAAAGACTTCATACATAGTACATAACCCAGGAATCTTGTAGAATTCTCGACCGCTTGCATGTCCCCAGCGCGTTGATAGGCTGAGACAGGTCCGGTTGCCCAGAGGCAAAAGAGAGTGCATATTTATTTGCCTGCATGAGAAAATGTGAGGCTTGTATATGATGTGGGGGAGGGGCAGGTATGTGTGTGATGTGTGTTGGGGGAGGGGTCATCAATATCCTGTATCCCTGGAAGTCAACTGACGAATATGCTATATCCTTTAAATATATTTCGTGCAATATCTATATTTTTATATTTTAAATATCCATATAAGTACCAAACTGGGTTTCAAATATACCACATCTCTGGTAGTAAAATGTCAAATATCCCATACCCCTTGAAGTAAAAAGGCAAATATACCACATCCCTAAAACCCTTATACTAGCCTCAAATGTAGAACGGTCAACAGTTTTGATTGATTTATTTATTTATTTATTTATTTTTATTTTTTTTTTTTTTTTGTTATCATAAAACCAAAGGAAAACCTATTCAAAATATGTTTGTTTAGTTTTGCATTTAAATGAAGTGTTGCATTGTGGCCAGTTGGTGGAATGTAAATATAGCATTGTTGGTTGTATTTCTGTTTATAGTTTTTTTTTTTCGAATATGAAAAATGTGCTATTTTACATTCAGCTAGCATAATTTTCCAGTGGGTTGGCCTTTTGGTGCGGTTTTCGGCAAAAAAGCTCTATCATTATATAGCAATTTCATTGAAACAATAAAAACTATGTCATTGGTCTTTAAAATCCTCTGAGATTCAAACATTGAGGCAAGTTTGTACTAACGTCTTATGCCTGCTTGGCAGAGGCATGTTAATCTAATGAATAATAATAATAAAAAAAAAAAAAAAAAAAAAAAAAAAAACACCAGAAAACTAGGTAGGCATAAATGTTACAATACTGTTTCTTCTCCACTTCTTGACTAAAAGTATGTAAGACCGAGCAAGGCAGTTGCCTTCAACCAAAGAGGTCCATCAATTTTCTATGGAATGGGGTATATTGGATAACTAATCACAGGAGTATGGTCGTCACCCCTCTCCCACTCTCTGAACTAGAACATAGATAGGTGCAGCGGAATAATGAGGCCCTCCCGGACAGGTGGTGGGGGGGGGGGGGGGAGGGGCGGGGGTACCTGTTTTCTTGTTCCCCTGAAATAGTTCAGCATTTCCCTTTGTTTTCCAAAATCAAAATCTTAATTTTCTATGTTCCCTAAAATCTTAATTTTCTATGTTCCCTGCTCCCAAAAAAATTACATTTGTTCCCCTATTCCCTTCATTTTTGACTTGTGTGCCTCTGTTCCCCTGAAATAAATGACATTATTCCCCTGTTCCCCATAACCACTGGGAGGGCCTCAGTAATCTCCTGGGAATAATCTCAACTGGTGGAGAAAAAAAAAAAAATCTGAAGAGAGGATTTTTTTTGTCATTTACACAAAATAAAATATGTTTTATGAAATAAACTGAGACAGAAAACCTTTATAAAAGTAAAAATTAAAAAAAATGCACTTGCTGGCTTTTGAACTCACGTTACCCCGGCGTACCTCATATGGGGTATACATATCTCAACTTATAAGATTCGATAGAGCTTCTTCAAATCTTAATGACTTTAACTACCGTAATAAAGCCCTTACTGCCAAACTTCTTAGGCAGGGCTATCGTTATTTTAAACTTCGTAAGGCGTTTTCGAAATTTTATCGCAGACACAGTGCCTTGTTAGAAAAATATGGCGTCAGTCTGAAAACACTTCTGCAACAAGGTATATCGGAACCCGAATTTTACGGTGACTTAGTGTACAGATTTAGAAAAAAATTGTAGGTAAATCTAACTTTTCGGAGCAATTCAGAAAACTTATTAACCATTATAAAAGAATTGACTATAGCCTGGATATTATGCGGCAGACTGCATGCCTAGTTGTCAACCCAATCATTGTTGATGGTTATGATTCACTCTTTAATTGCACAACGGCGGTTCGGGCCTCAGACTCAATGACGGCCTCTTCGTAAAACTTTAACCAGTGGGTTGGGGCTTGACGATATGTCTTTGGCTTGGCCCGCCGTGGTTCAACTATTGGTTTTCATTTACTCTGGCATACAGTAGAATTAGCCATGAGTACTCGTCTTTGTTTATTATAATGATTAATTTGATTTTTATGTTTTCGCTTTGATGCATTGACTGAGTTGGGAGCCTTTATGCGAGCCGAATTTTTATGTATTTCTGTATTAAGAGTAGCATCGGGACTCAGGGTGAAGTTAGCTAGCTGTAAAAGTGCTTTAAATCCCCCGGTGGTTTGCTCTACCGACCGTTCTAAGGCGGTGGTCCCGGTGTTAGTCTTACCCTTTGTTACTTTGTGGTTTATTCTACGAGGCGATTTGTTGTATGTCTTTCCGTGTGTCATTTTGTTCTTGTGTTTTTCAGTCCTTTTAGTATAGCGATTACCTCGCTTGGGGAAGAGAGAGCTAATCTTAGTGCTTTTCGTACGTTTGTTCGGTTTGTGCTTGTTTAGATTTGTCGGTTTCCTCTTCCTCTTGGGGTCTGGGAAGGGCTGCGGTTTGTGATTGTGGCACTCCCTGGACTTTTCTCTTACCTTTTTTGCAGTGCCAACGATTTAATCCCCACAGCCCAAGACGCTTGTGAAGTCACTTCGCACAATTATTATTATTATTCAAAACAAATCTTACACTGGGCGAAGAGACCGTTTATTAATGGTTTCTCCAAGAAAAAAAAATCATATCTTAAATATAACATTCAGATCCTTATTCATATCTATGTGTGATTGCACTCATTCTTTTTATTTTTTTCTTCATAGAAACTAAGAAACAAAATCCAAGCGTATTTTACCGCTTCAGAGCACCTCCAGTGAAAAAAAGGTAAGAGAAAAGTCCAGGGAGTGCTACAATCACAAACCGCAGCCCTTCCCAGACCCCAAGAGGAAGAGGAAACCGACAAATCTAAACAACCTTTTTTTTTTGCATGCAATAAACTATTAAATCGTAACTAATCTCGTGCACATTTTATCTTTTTTTCCCAGTAGGATATAAATTCGGCTAGCTTTCATATCGTTTGGCATCTGAATTTGTAATTTGAACTTCGAAAAGTATTTGGATTAATTTAAATGCGAAGTAAACTGATTTTAATCCTCTCTCGATATTTCGGGAAGAGACTTGTGAGCAAAAATGTGTTCCGGCTTAATTGAGCATCGGTCAGAGCTCGTATCTGATGCTGGGTCAACCATTGTTTATAGGAAGATGCCATATTGTCCGAAGTTTTTAAGTTTCTTAGGTATATAACTACATTTGAATGAACTTATTTAAATGTTACGTGTTATCTATAGGCATGCTTTGCACGTATAAATGTTGGTTTTCAGCCATATCCCCCCAAATATCTGCAGATATTAGGCATTCCCCCCAAAAATATTCCCCTTGCTTTCTTTTTATAAATGTGTGGTTTTCATTTACTTCCTGTATAATGATTGTATTTGTAATATAAGTGCTTTAAACAGTTTCCAACAGTAGCTCCGTTTTTTACTTTAATGGCATTGAACTGATGCACAGTGAGCAGAAATAGAGCTGTTAAAACTAAATAAAAACAGCAATCAGTTCAACAGAATGCCGTCTGGGTTGAGATCCTAGTCAAAAACAAGAAGATTCTCATTGGAGGGTTCTACCGACCACCCAATAGTAACAATGAGTATTTTAATTTGATATCTGAATGCGTCGATAGCGCCCATAACACAAATATAGCCGATATCATAATCACGGGAGATTTTAATTTCAATATGAATTCAAATGATAATAAATGGTGGAACTAATAAAACAATACAATCTAAAACAAATGATAATGAACCCACGCACTTTACTGAAAATACAGCTTCAGTAATCGATTTGATATTCGTACGTAATAAGTCAAATATTTTAACTAGCAGAGTTACTGACTGGTTCTTACCAAATCAAATACGGTATCACTGCCCAGTACTGGTATTACTAAAATTCCTCCGCCCATCCACCAAAACCTTTAAGAGAAAAATGTATAATTATCATCAAGCAGACTTTGATAGATATCGCACCCTGCTATCGGAAAGTGATCTTGAAAACGAAATTGAGCGTAATTCAAACATAGATGACAACGTGCAATATCTAGCTGCAGCTATATTGAGGGCTAGTGAAGAGTCAGTTCCAAACAAGACAGTAACCATTCGGCCTAACGACCACCCTTGGATAACTTGCCACATTAAAAACTTAATCAGGAAAAGAAAACGTATGTACAGAAAATACAGAAAACCCTCAAATATTGATTTCCTAGTAAAATTAAAAACATTGCGGAACAGGGTAGTAAATGAAATTAGGAAATCAAAACAGGAACAGTTCGACAAACTTGAACATCTATTAAACAACGAGCAGTCAAACTCAAAACTATTTTGGAAAACATCTAAGCAGATTCTCAATTTGGATAAACATTCCGCAGCCCTACCTACTATTAATATGAATAATGAATATGCCGAAACAAGCATTCAGAAAGCTAACATGTTAAACAACTACTTCGCCACACAAGTAGCAATAGATGATTCAAATAAATCTTTACCCCGACCTGTCAATGTTCAGCATGAAAACTTGGCAACTATAACAATAACGATCAAAGATGTAAGTGACGTCCTGGAAAACTTAAATATAACAAAGGCAAGTGGCCCTGATCTTATAAGTCCGAGACTTTTAAAGGAAGGTGCTCCTGTATTGTCTAAATCTATGTCAAAACCTTTTAATCGTTCTCTGCAGCAAGGATACATCCCATCATCTTGGAAGGACGCAGATATAACCCCAATACACAAAAAAGAAGATAAATCATCACCATCTAATTACAGACCTATCTCTCTGTTAAGTACGGTAGGAAAAACTATGGAACGGTGTGTCCACAAACATCTTTTCAATAATATAAGTCGCAATAATCTACTTACTCCCTTTCAATCTGGATTTATTCCAGGAGACTCTACTACTAATCAGTTGCTACATATTTACCATACGTTCTGTGAAGACCGGAGACAGAGAGTTGTGATTGGCGGTATTGTATCTGACTGGCTTCTATTCTTGCCTTGTCCCTCAAGGCTCTATTCTCGGACCGCTACTCTTTTTAGTTTATATAAATGATAAAGTACGTAATATAAACTCATCTATCCGCCTCTTTGCTGATGACACCAACCTGTACATTATTGTTGAAAACACACAGTCTGCAGCACATAGCCTTAATATAGAGTTGGAAACTATAAACAAATGGGTAACCTCGTGGTTGGTTGATTTTAATCCAACAAAAACTACATCTCTTCTGATATCCAGGAAACCCAATCCAGTTACACATCCTCCACTCAAAATGAACGATATCATACTTACAGAAACTTCGAAACACAAACATCTAAGCCTAAATATGAAACTTATCTGTAAAACCATGTCTGAAATCGAAGACACTTTCATGATTATGCAAGTGAAGATTACATGTATTTCTTGGAAATCGGTCAAAACTCTATATTTCCATATATGCATTATCTGTACTATAGTATTTAAAACAGCCAATTAAATGAAGCTGAAATAATAACTAGTTCTCTGTCATATATTTCGTATACTTACCACTGTCTTGTATACTTACCACTTCTTATTTACACAAGGATACATCTGCATTGCCCATTTAAATTAAACAAGTATGGCAACTACCAGACAGAATAGAACTGTAAGTTTTTATATATACATGTAAGTTTTGAGTTATGAAAAAAAAAAATATTGTATCCATCTATATGTGCAATAATATGGAAATGCTCTCTCTCTCTCTCTCTCTCTCTCTCTCTCTCTCTCTCTCTCTCTCTCTCTCTCTCTTAATTACATATTGGTTGGTTTATTATCATTCCTAGTCGATCAAACGAACGAAAATGTATCTCTGTAGACCAGGAAATGAACCGTATAAGCTTCTAGCTTACAGTCAGATCCTAGAACATTTGATGTTATATATATTTGTTTACGTGTAAAGGAACAAATAAAATATTGTTTAAACCAACAGAAGAATCTAACCCCGATTCTTACGAGACCTAAAACAGTACCGAGAATTTTGATAGAAACAAAAATAATCTCTTTTGAAAGTGACCCTAAAGAAATACCTGCAAATGGCCAATACAAAAAATAAAAAAATAAAAAAATAATAACCACTTTTTTCCCAAACCCCCCAAAATAGTAAAATTCAAAATTCTACCCCTACCCCCTCCCCACCCCCAAAGTCCTAGCCTATGTAGCATGCAAAATTCAGAGTAGCCTCCCCGCCCCCACCCACCCCCGTACTCCTGGGCAGACAACCTTCTAATTTAACAGAAGCTATGAAGCAGTCTAGTAAATCCCTCCACTGTCTGGAGAAACTCATGTACATGTATGTATTGTGGTCATAAAAATGTCCTGAATGCACTCCGGCTAGCCTTTTAAAACTCTACACCGGCCCCATAGCTCAATGGTAGAGCGTCTGCTTTGGGAACGGGAGCTCGCAGGTTCAAACCCCGGCCGCTCCACACTGCCAAAAGTGTAAATCTAACATCATGAAAACATGCCTATATAAATCTGACCCCATTAAACCCCACTTTTGGTTTACAGGGGTATACATTATTTTTGTTCTTTCTGCTCAAAAACATAGATTGTGGGTACTCGTTAGAACCGCCTCGACGAGGCGGTTCTAGTGAGTACCCACAATCTATGTTTTGAGCAGAAATATGAAAAATATCAGAATCTTTTATCTGAAAATTTCCATTGTTTGGTGGTGAAAATTTCAATATATTTGAATAGGCATGTTTTGTAAGCACCGTAATGTAAGCACCGAGATTGCTGATTGGGCGGTTGCATGAATGCTTGAACTACTGTCCTTTCGACATCTTTCGGAAAGACGTGTTTTGCCTGGCGTTTTGTTTTAAATGAAGATATTTTGTTCTGATTGACCATATCTTATCAGAAACCATTAGTCTTTTCTGATTCTATCTTTTCATCTCAAATATTTACCGTAAAATTAAATTTACGGCCCTAATAAAATGGTCTAAGCAAATTCTATAGTAAAGAGATTTTTTTTATTTGTTTTGTCTAAGAAAATATGTTTTTAATTTTCTTTGCTGAATTTGAATTATTGATGCTTCACAACAATATTGTGAAAATTTCAGAAAAGATTGAATAAGTGGAACTTATTGAAAATCGGCCGACAAGTTATCTACCCTACAGATTTCTGTATAATTTGCATTCATTTTTACTATGGGAAAAAAGTGAAAATATTTGATTTTTTTTTTTAAATCAATGACTAGATTAAAACTTTTTGGGGATAGGTAGTTACGAAAAATGGTTTTGTATTAAATTATGACAAAAGTTTGCAAATTTACCACTTCTGTGTAAAGCGCCAAGCAAAAAAAAAAAAAAAAAAAAAAAAACCGACTTTCTGAAAGATATCGAAAGCACAGTAATTAGGATTTACGTTGAAATAAAAAAAAAGCAATACATAAACAGTACTCAATAATGGCAACCCGTTTGGGGTTTTACCCCGAGAAGGGGGACGGGGGTACTCTGAATTTTGTCTGCTACATAGGCTGGGCTCCAGCATCTAGTGTTTACCAAAAAAAAGATTACAGTATATCAACCATATAAAAAAAAAACATATCCGGTATATCAGCCATACCCCAAAATATCTGCAGATATAGCATACCCAAAAAATGTTCCCCTTGCTTTCTTTTTATAAAAGTGTGGTTTTAATTTATTTTTTTCCTGTATAATGATTGTATTAGCAATATAAGTGCTTTAAACAGCTTCCAACAGTAGCTCTGTTTTTTCTTTGATGTCAATGAACTCATCCACAGCAGAAATAGAGCTGTTAAAACAACTATCAGCTCGTAGAAGGTTCTAGCCCCGATTCTACAATACCCAAAAATATACCGAGAATTTTGACAGACTCAAAAAAAAAAAAAAAAAAAAAAAAAAAAAAAAAAATAGCCATTTTTTCCTTAACCCCAAAAAATTATAAAATTCAAAATCTAACCCTTCCCCCCTCCCTCCCAACCCTCCCCCCCCAAAAAAAAGTTCTAGCCTGTGTAGCAGGCAAAATTCAGAGTGCACCCCTCCCCCCCCCTCCCCCCCCCCCCACACACACACCACCCCGGGGTTTTACCCATTTAATGCAGATATCTGCATTTCTAATACAGATATCTCTTTTGATCAATATAGATATCTGTAATTTTTAGAATTACAGATATCTTAATTGAAATGCAGATATCTGTAATTAACATAGATGTATCTATAATTGAAATGTGGATATTGGTATTTGAAGTACAGACATCTCTTTTTTCTATCATTAGATATATCTACATTTAAATTAGAGATATCTACATGTCAAATACAGATATCTGCATTTCAGACATTTGACTTGAAACTTGGTAGGAAACATCGGGGTGACTTGTAGATCAAAAGTAGCTAAAATCGTTCCGATCCGGAATCCAAGATGGCTGCCATGACCGCTATCTTGAAAGTCTATTTTCGCTTCTTCTCCTGAACCGAAAGGCCAATTATCTTGAAGCGTGGTAGGAAGCATCGGGGTGACTAGTAGATCAAAAGTAGCTAAATCCTTCTTATCGGAAATCTAAGCTGGCCACCATGGCCGCCATCTCGAAAATTTATTTTTCTCTTCTTCACCTGAATCGAAAGGCCAATTGACTCGAAACTTGGTATGCAGCATTAGGGTGACTTGTAGATAAAAAAATAAAAATAAAAGTAGCTTAAATCGTTCCAATCAGAAATCCAAGATGGCCGCCATAGCCGCTATCTTGGAAATGTTTTGCGTCTTCTTCTGAACCGAAAGGTCAAATGACTCGAAACTTGGTAGAAAGTATCTGGGTGACTTGTAGATCAAAAATAGCTAAATTTGTTCAGATCGGAAATCCATATGGCGCAATCTTGAAAATCTGTTTTGAACTTCATCAGAACAGAAAGGCCAATTGACTCGAAACTTGATAGGAAGTATCAGGGTGACTTGCAGGTCAAAAATAGCTAAAATCATTCTGATCGGAAATCCAAGATGGTCGCCCTAGCAGCCATGTTGAAAAATCTGTTCTGAACTTTTTATTCTCAACCAAAATGCCAAATGACTGGAAACTTCATCGGGAATATCGAGGTGACTTGTATATAAGAAGTAGCTAAAATCATTTTGATTGGAAATCCAAGATAGCCGCGATCTTGAAAATCTATATTGAATTTCTTCTCCTGAACATGGCTAGTTCGAGGATTAATCGTTGCACCAGGCCAATCGACCCGGAACTTGTCTGGTAATCAGTTGAGCGATGCAGGTCCATCTTGGCCCTCTTTTTCAATGTATTTATTAGTCGATTTGCGTTTCACTTTAACGTGTAGTGATCCCCTGCTCATTACGGGAAGGTGGAAGTAGGATTTTAATCTATCCGCTAACATATCCATCAAGCATGAGACATTTCTTTCCTCTGATTGTTTCCGAAAAAATAAAACCTATCTTTATGTACACATTAAAAATAAAAAAAAAAAGTCTAAAAGCATAAAAAGCACAGTTGCAATAAAAATGCATATGCCTCTGTCAACGTCGAGAGTTAAATTGAAATGAAAACAAAGACACGAATCCAGTCACAGAACTGTTACAGTAAGTGGGCCTTAATAGATTAAGCCCGGGATTAATCAATAGACAGGCAAGTCGCGCATATTTGATCGGACACTTTTTCGCGCTTCTAAATATGGTGGTGTGTATTTACTTATTAGAATCGCCTAATCGAGGCGATTCTAATGAGTGCACTTAACATATTATCATTTTATAGAAGATCGAAAAGACATCCCTTAATTATCCCCATTTGCCTCCTGACCTGGTGCAACGATTAATCCTCGAACTAGACATGTCAAGAACAAAGGCCTGGGCCCAGTTGTTCAAAGCGTCGTTAGCTTAACGAGCTCGTTAAAATTTAAATCAAGTGATACGCAAATATGCTGAAATTTTTTGCTGAAAAAATGCAGTGCAAAAGCTACTCACATTTTTTCAGCAAAAAATATCAGAATATTGTATATTGAATCCGCTAAAACAGTTAACGAAATGACCCTTAACGAGCTCGTTAAGCTAACGACGCTTTGAACAACTGGGCCCTGATGTTCCAAAGATGTCCAAGCCATTGAAGTTCGACTGTATAAATAAATATTGGCTGAGAGCTACTTTTAGTCCAATGAACATTTTTATGTTCACTTGATTATATACAGACTTGTAACACTGCCAGGCACCCGAGGTACATGGAGTCAGCGGCGAATGTGAGGCGTCTCAAAATATCCCAAATATATGTCTCATGAAGTATTAAATACAATGTTTTTACACAATTTCTGGTTAACAAATATCTAGCAACAAAATACCAAAAACATATCTCTCTTGAACTATTAGATACAATGTTCTTGCACACTTTCTGATTGATTGATTGATTGATTGATTGTCACCTCTTGAGCGAAGGTTTCATGCCATGAAAGTTATCATTATAACGAATTATGTCGTTGTGTCGAGTGTCGGTATAAAGAGTGTTGACTGTTGACAAATGTCAAAGTATCAGCCCATATGATGTGTTAGATGATTGTCTCTGCGCACGTGTCACTAAGACCCGTTTTTATTATGATCTAGCTTAAGTAAAGACTCAGCTGTTATAGCGTGAACCCTCGTTATAACGACAGCATTTGTTCCAAAAGTTGTTGTCATTAAAACGAATTTGCTAATGTAAAAAATTATTCATCAACTAAGTAATTATTATTCTAATATGTGCAAAATAGCCTGCGTCACACCAGTGCAATGTTTAGCATGATTTCTATACGGGTTTGGCCCGAGCTTTATACGAGGGTTAATACAGACAGTTACAAAGATTTAGGGGATAAAAACCGAGGGGTTCAGGAGGGCCAATATTTTACAGTATAACCCGGGCCAATATTTTACAGTATTAATCAGTCGATGAGACTTTAAACACAGTGATATTTCTTCTATATGGTGTTTATAGCACATTAATATATCTGCAGATGTTGGAGTTACATTTGCAGACAGCAGTTCTGATTATCCATTCAAACAACGCAATATTTGTAAGAAAAGTCAACAATGAATTGCATGGTGAAGCAGGCAACAAGAAAAAAAAATACTCAAAAAGAGATGTTATTGTCTATCAATACTTTAAAAGTTGAAACAAAATGTTAATCAATAAAAATGTCATGAAAAGGATGCTTTTACATTGGCCCTGTTACAGGCAGTCGTAGTGGCTTGGGCCAATACAACAATCCTCAGACAGACCAATACGACTGCCCTCGGACCTGTAACAGGGCCAATATAAACACACCCATTCAATAACATTATAATCCTCAAACGCAGCAGAATGATAGCTGAGAAAGGCTTTGTTTCATTATTATTTCCTCACAAAACGTATGGTTTGGATATTTGTAATAATCGCCTGTGAAGCGATTCTAGCAAATATCTAAAGTATGTGTTTCTTGATGTATTAAGTACAATCTTCTTGTATAATTTCTGGTTAACGGGGATTGACTGTATTTAAAATACAGTCGAACCTCGTTATCTCGAACTCGCTTATTTCGAATTACCGCATATCTCGAAGTGAAAATCTGGTCCCTGTTTTAACATGAAACTATGACAACAGGTAACAAAATAATGTGGAAAAGAGGAGAAATTGCTCCTAAGGAGCAATTTCTCCTCTTTTCCACATTATTATATATATATATATATATTTCTAACTTCAGGAGTCAAATTACATATTCATTTGTTAAATGTGGCTGTTCAATTTATTGTTTTCCTCACTCTCTCAACTCTGATATGTCGAGGTGCGGATATCTCGAAGTGTTTCAGTTAGTCCCTTGGAATTCGAGATAACGAGAGTCGACTGTAAGTATTTTATGAAGAGTTGTTAGACTCGTGATTTGGAGATGTATACAGACACTTGAACAATGCTTGACCTTTTCATTCCTTTATTTCTGAATTGAACTCTTCCATCTTTGAATATGGATACGTCCATGTTGGAATAAGGTGTTTCATCTAAATTCAAAAACCGAATGACAGATGTGTAGATCCTGATGAGATAACTTGTCAAATAACCAGCCGTCTTAACTAGATCCACGCTGTTTACACAGTATTTAGTTGGCATGCAGGGTCGAACAGGTATAGACAATGCGAATAGACAATGTGTTTAAGCAAACCTAACAGGATATTAATACAGTAGCCAGTCCTAAAAGGCCAGTTAGCTCATAAAAACGTTACCACAATTACCGTAGATTTTTGGACACCTTACATTTTTACTGACATTACCATATTTGTCTAAAATAGATCTGGTGCCTAAGATATAATCACAGAATGGAAAATAGTGTAGACCCTGATCAAACTGCTTCTGAATATTTAGAGTGGAAAATTGCCATCCGCAGTTTACACGGTAAAGCACCTGGTTGATTACGTACAATGGTAATCACCCTAAATAATCTGAGATGGAAGCCGTACATATCCTGAATTAGTCTATGTAGACTAAATGAATCATACCACACTATGTATTGGGAGAGTCCGATTTCAAGTTTTAGTATATCAGGCTATTTGATATAGATATTTCTAGAGAAAACTTGCTAAACTATGCGCCGCAAGTGGAGACCCTGAGCACTGTTTACCAATTACCCTTTTGAGGGTCAGTTGGGCAAGGCCTACTATCCTTGCAGCGGGTAAAGGTAGTGGGGGGATGTTTTTATTTCTTTTGTTTCTCCACGTTAGTTCATTTTCCTCTTTCTTCCCTGTTCCTCTCTTTTATCTCCTCTGCTATCTCTTCCAGCTCTCTTCTCCTTTTCTCTGGCAGATGACACATAATGACCCACAAGATTTGACGTGTCGTTAAACCCAACACAATCAATCAATTAATCAGCAGTAAATTGATTAGTTTTGTAAGGATTTCGTTCAAAGCAGTAAACAGAGGGTGATAAGAAACTGGACAAACGGACGGACTTCCAGTTGACCGTCAAGGTCACGATTTTCACATTGGGGAACGCAAGTGTGTGAATATGTATCCGTGTAGTTTTTACGAGCCTCTACGAAGTATGAAGAGAGCTATTGTAGTCACCCCAGTCGTCCGCGTTTGCGTTCCCGTTCCCATCACACTGCGTTAAGTCTTTTTTTCTTTTCTTTTTTCTTTGTTTTTTTAAATGCTTATATCTCAACTGTCAGTTATCACTGACCAATTATATTTGGATCGCAAGTACCTTGGAGGGTCTTCTGAGATTCCAAAAGAACACACCTCTGGGTTCATGCCTGGGGTGGGGCAAGGGGTCAAAATCTAGGACACCTTTTGTAATGTTTTATGCATATTCGATAATGTTTTTGTATCTCACGTCACCGGGGCGTCTAACAGATATTGGCTTACATTTGGGCAGGGTCTGCTATCCTTATAGCAGGTAAGGGTAGAGGGGGAATGTTTTTATTTCTTTTGTTAATTCACTTTCACTCCTGTTCCTCTTTCTTCCCTGTCGCTCTCTTTCATCTCCTCTACTGTCTCTACTGTCTCTTCTTTCCCTCTTCTCCCTATCTCTGGGAGACGACACAAAATGACCAACAAGGGTTGACGTGTCTATAACCTCAAAACAATCGATAAAGATTTTTTCAAATGCTTTTATCTCGACAGTCACCTATCACAAAGCATTCATGTTTAAAACTCGGGTACCTGGGAGGGTTTTCTAAGATTCCAAAAGAACGTACTCCCGGGTTCATACCTGGAGGTGGAGCTTGGGGTCAAAATCTAGGACACCTTTGTAATATGTTACATGCATTTCCATTGTGCTAACAAGTTGTTGACTCAACGGGTTATTCATACTTTGTGACATTGGTTTAAGTGTTTAAGGATGAAGGTCATGATGACCTACATTTCACGGTTCAGTGTTTGTAGTTTATATCTTGACGATATTTGTTGGTGAAATGTCATACCTGGAATATAAGTTAAATGTGACCCGATGATTGACCTCAAGATATATCTAGGTTAGTGCGACCTATATTTCATGGTCCAGTGATTTTGCCTTATTATCTGGAATACTATTTGATGGAGAAACGTCATACCTGAATTATAAGTTCCATCTGAACAAATGATTGACCTCAAAATATATATAGGTCAGTGTGACCTACATGTCGTGGTTCAGTGATTATACCTCATATCTTGAATACTGTTTGATGGACAAACTTCATAACTGGATTATAAGTTCCAATGTTGACCCAATGATTGACATGAAAATATGTCTTGGTCAGTGTGAACTACATTCCATGGTTCTGTGATTTTGCCTTATAACTCGAAGATTATTTGATGGAGAAATGGCATATCTTGAATACAAGTTCCATGTGACCCGAAGATTTACCTCAAAATATATTTAGGTCAGTGTAACCTATTTTTCATGGTTCAGTGATTTTGACTTATAACTTGAATACTATTTGATGGAGAAATGTCATACCTGGAATATAAGTTCCATGTGTCTCGACAATTTACATAAAAAATATATCTAGGTCAGTGTGACCTATATTTCATGGTTCAATGATTTTGCCCTATAACTCGAAGACTATTTGATAGAGAAATGTCATACCTGGAATATAAGTGCAATGTGACCCGTTATTTGAACTCAAAATGTACCTATGTCAGTCCGACCTATATTTCAAAGTTCAGTGATTTTTGCATTATAAGTCGAAGAAATTTGGATAGTGAAATGTCATACCTGGATTATAACTTTCATGTGACCCGCTGATTGACATAAAAATCAATCTAAGTTAATGTGACTTTCACTTCATGGTTATGTGATTTTGCCTAATAATTGGAAGACTATTTACTGAAGAAATTTCTTTCCTGGAACATTAGTTCCATATGAGGCGATGATCAACCTCAAAATATATCTAGGTCAGTGCTCCATGTAACACATAGATTCGCATTAAACTTTATAGAGGTTTCTGTATTTATATTCAGACTCACAAAACTTATTGTATTTGGAATAGAATCATATAAAAATACTAAATACACCTTTGACGTGTTAATGTGAAAGCATAGGTAGACAAGGCGCGAACAGGCGAGCTATGATGTCATGAGACAGCTCTTCATTTTCTTAGATAAGATATCAGATATTAAACATGACCATTGACAGCATTACGAAAACATGCCTATTCAAATATAATGAAATTTTTACCACCAAAAAAATGAAAAATTTTAGATAAAAATTCTGATATTTTTCATATTTCTACTCAAAATATAGAGTGTGGGTATTCGTTAAAACCGCCTCGACGAGGCGGTTTTAACGAGTACCCACAATCTATGTTTTTGAGCAGACATAAAAAAAATAATGTATACCCCTGTAAACCCCAGGTTTACTAAATTAAAGTGGGGTTTAAAGAGGTCAAAATTATTATTAGGCATGTTTTCGTGATGGTAAGGCTTGCTTTTCAACTGAATAGGAATACAAAGCTGTAACTCATGATCCGGTTTTTGAAAAGAAAAGCAGGCAAGGAAATACATAGCGAACTAACCAACGTATACGAGTCTTCTGCAACAATATATACTCAAGAGAAATTTTGGGTTGACGGATTCAAACGGTGTGGATGAAAGCAAGTCTGGACTCCTTCTAGATACCACCGATGATATGTATATTCAAGTGCGGGATCATGTCATGTGATAAGCGTATTCAGGTGGAAATTATAGCAACGACGTTGGGTATTTCTGACAGTAGTGTTTCAACAGTATTGCAGATTTAGGTATGCTCGGGTTAACAGCCTTTTCCCGTCCCCAAATCTATTAGCAAATGGGAACTAGAAAACCAGTAAGCAATGGACTGTTGAAGCGGTTCAGATCGAAAGCAGTATTCATCTTTTGCATTCTGTAACTGTACATGAAATCTGGGTCCATTACTATGAGCCAAACAACAAAATTCAGACTTCAGTGGATACGAGTAACCCCCCACCCCACCCCACCCCACCCCCATAACGAGGCTAAAAAATGTAAGGACACAATCTTCGGCAGGCAAGGTGATGGCCACTGTACAGTCGATCTCAATAGCTCGAACACCGATGGCTCGTTTACCATGGCTAATTCGAACTCGTTTTCTGAATCCCTACGAAATTCTTCCGATAGCTTAAGAAAAGAAAACAAATATTTACGTTTTTTTTTCTTTTTATATCATGAAATTGTATGTTGTGTGTACTCATTAGAGTCGCTCGTAGATGCGATTCTAATGAGTACACTTAACATACAATTATTGTGTAGAAAATCGAAACAATTTCCTTAAATTATCGCTATTTGCTTCTTGACTGGCGCCATGATTAACCCTCAGTGGCTCGAACTACCCATATCTCGAACGAATTTCCATGGTCCCAAAGATGTTGGAGCCATTGAAGTTCGACTGTATGTGGGGACGCCAAAGGAGTAATTCTGTTATTTGGCGAGAACTATGCAAACTTACTTGACCCACTGAGAATCTCAGTCCGTGAAAAACGGCGCGTAAACTCTCGAAAGGAATTCTTCTTTAAGACGACCGAATAATGCATTATTGCAAAAGTTCTGTGAAAGCTGAAGGGCGAAACGGGTATGAAATAATACCACATCTCACCTATACGCCTGATTTGACACATGGTGATAACTTTTTTGCCCGAACTTAAAAGGTATAGGTGGATTTGATCAATTGGTAGTCCTTTGTTTTTTTTTTATCTTCTTACGGCAAGGTTAGATTCCCTTCCACATCATGGCTTTTCTTTCAGGAAAAATTTGGAAAGTTGTTCTCTTAAAGTTTATTAATGAAAGAAACTCATGAAAGTAGCAAAACCCCTCAGTTACAATCCAAATTCTATCTTTCAGTTATTGTCTTCTTTTGCTCCCTCCTTCCCCGCGGGCTATATACAGTTATTACCCAGTCTGCTATATACAGAGTATAAGAATAGTACGACCTTCTCTGCACAGCTTATCAGGTTGAACTATACCATCGTGGTATAATTTTGACTATTGCACTGTTCTATTGCACAGATGGTGTGGTTTTTATCCTGGGTGCTGTGTTTAGGTTAGGTCGATCTTCGAACCAGTATCCAGCTCACGTGACCCACTTCTCAAAACGTTATCAATGCCTTCTGAAATGAAGCAGATTAGCTGCAAGCGTCTCCGATTTCGCTTGAAAAAGTGGCATGTATTATGTATACATGTTCCAATTGTTAGCATTACCGTAAAAATAACTAAAATTGTTCTGAGGCTTCTGTCAGATGCAGTGCATATTAAAGATCGGGTAATAAAACAGATATTTCATGTCTGTGACGAATTGCCTCGAGGTGTTCGTAACCGGATGTACTATAGTTTATATTCCATACAGGCATGTAATAACTGTATATTATTAATTCATAAACTCTTATAACGACCTGAAACTTCTGATTGTTGCTGGCTGTGGCAATGTTCGACAAAAATGTTGTAATGATATTTGTAGATGTGCAGTGGATGTATCGCTCAGGTGAGAGAGTCTAACCCATAGGCCTCTTGTTTCGCTTTTGGTTTATACCCTGTATTTATGTTAGATCAACAAGTCGTTTATTACCTTGTATTGAAATATTTTCTACGGTCATTATCCCCCTTTCGCTGATTCAAGAAGGGCAGTTATCAGTTTCTGGCGAAAGAATGTGCACAATACTGCTTAGAGGACTAAACCTGCCCAGTAAATGTGTGGTTAGGTATACTGACCGCGCTCGAGATGACCCAATTGGGTTGACTGGGCCGTAAAACCTCAACACAAACAAAACCTTGTATTTCATGCTAAATAATAGGTTGAAAATGCCTTTATTTATGCGTGTGTATAATGTACGTACATACACCTAATTGGTGAGCACATTTACAAATGAAATACAAAATAAGCTGCAAAGCTGATTTAATGTATAATTAAAACATGTATATGTTTACAAGAAAATAAACACAACTCTGTTAATCAACATAATTGGAAATACAAGGTGTTTGTAGAAGGATATGATACACATTAAAAGTTTCTTTTTATAAACAATATTGCACAAAAACCTGTCGTACTGACATCGGTAAGCAAATAAGCATTTATGTTACAAGGGCATTTTGCCGGAGTTCTTGAAAGCCAACTTATAGAATATTAATGTGGTATAAGCAAGCACATATCCTTAGAACGTTTTTTTTTTTTTTTTTTTTTTGCTTTTTCCTTTAGTGGTTTCCTAATACAGATTTCTTATACATGAATTTGTATGTTTGAAAGAAATATACGACCAACAAAAAATAAACAACAACAACAAAACCTTACCGTACTTGGGTGTTACTAAACGCAAAAACAGGTGTGGATTCCAGCTGATTTCAAAATCTAATAGAAAATAAGAAGATATAAACCGCCTCTAACAAATCGTCATTTGAGCCGTACCGTAAGGAAATGTACTTTTGGACATGTGCAAGGATTAGGTCAGCCTGCATATCCACGCAGTCTGGTTAGAATATTCACTCGGCTTATTTTGTAAAACCAAGGAAGCAAAGTTTCCTCATTCGGACAACGAAATCTGATCAGACTGCGTGGATGCAGAGGCTTGTCTGAGTCTTCGTTGTGTACACATGTACGAAAGTACATTTTCTGATGTTATGGCTCATAATGTGACGGTATAACTTCAAAATTGAAGTAATACGCCGTCATTTCATTTTACGTATATTGTTTGTCAAAAGAAATCGGGATAGGCGTCGGTAAGTTGGTCCAACAGAAATTTTCAGTTCTTGTTTTGATGGTGGAGGCATAACAGAATCTCAGACCTTCACATCTGTATCATGATTCCCACCTGTGGATAAATGAAATATGATAGTGTCTCAGACTTTTACATATGATTCATAACTACGAGCTTTGGATAAATTAAACATGATAAGATCTCAGACCTTTATATCTGCATCATCATTGACAACTGTGGGTGAATTAAATATAAGATCTCATTTCACCACGCCTGTATCCTCTCTGCCTACAACTGTGGATAAATTAAATAAAATTAGATCTCAGATATTCATAACTGCATCATCGCTGACAACCATGGATAAATTAAATATGATAAAATCTCTGCATGATCAAATGCAACTGTGGATAAATTAAAAATGAAAAAAATTATCTAAAACTTTCACGCCTGTACCATCCCTGACAACCGTTGATAAATTAGATATGATACAATCTCAGTATTTCACGTCTGTATCATCAGTGCCAACTGTGGCTAAATTAAGTATGATAAAATCTCAGACCTTCACATCTGTATCAGCACCAACGACCGTGGATAAATTAAATTGATAAAATCTTAAACCTTCACGCCTATATTATTACTGGCAACTGTGGATAGATTAAATATGATAACATCTCAGACCTTCACGTCTGTATCATTACTGGCAACTTTTGATGAATGAAATACGATAAAATCTCAGCCCTTCATGTCCCGATCATCACTGACATTTGTTGATAAAATAGATATGGTAAAAGCTCATATCTTCATATCTGTGTCATCACCGACAACCGTGGACAAATTGAATATGATAAAATATGAAAGCGCAGTCTGATCTGAATCTTCAAAGTGCGCTTATATGATGAGTCTGGTCAAGATTATTCACAAATATACATAATATTTCTCAACGATTCCCAGAGAGAATACCGTTGGTCCTGGTTAGTCTGCGACATCGTGCAGGACTGCCTGATATACACCCAAGTACCTGTTTTTCTTATGATGTGTGTTCCGTTGTGCATACCTATTTTTTGATTCTGCCAAACTCTTCTTGCTCCATTTCTAAACAGTTCTTGCAGATTATTCTATCAAATATAAGTAAAGAGATACTTAACCGATTGTAGACTGAATAAACGCAACCACATTATATATTGGAAGAGTCGAATTTCAGTTTTAAGTACAGTCAAACCTTAATAGCTCGAACACTGATGGCTCGTTTACGTATCATGACTAATTCAAACTCGGTTTTTGAGTCCCTACGAAATTCTTCCGATAGCTTATGAAAACAAACATTTACGGATTTTTTTCTTATTATATCATGAAATTGTATGTTGTATGTACTCATTAGAATCGCCTCATCGAGGCGATTCTAATGAGTACACTCAACATACAATTATTGTGTAGAAAATCGAAACGATTTTCTTAAATTATCGTTATTTGCTTCTTGACTGGCGCCATGATTAACCCTCAGTAGCTATGTATCATAGCTCAGTATCATATCTCGGACGAATTCCTATGGTCCCAAAGATGTTGGAGCCATTGAAGTTCGACTGTATGTCAGACAACACAGTGCAGGACCGTAAGAGTGTTTGGATTTGTATGTGACCTCAGATTCTGTGCAGTGATGGTCTTTGATATAAATAATTGTGTTTGCATGGTAAGTCAAGCTGGTTTGTTTTCATTTATTTTGATAGTTGTCTTAGAATCTTGTTGTCCAGTTGGATTTTCAATATGCATGGAGCATACCAAGTACATGAGCGCGCGATGTATATGTACTTAAGAGCAATGGGAAATTCTTGATCGGTTTGACATGCAAAAAATGAAATGAGTTTTGACCACAAAAAATACCAGTTATATCGCATTAGCGTACATGTAAAGGTTCTTTCCCGATAAAAAAAAAACAGCTTGCATTCTTTATAAATCTACAGCGGGCCGGTATCGGCCCGTCAGCTACCCTAACGGGCCGACAACGGCTCCCTATAGATTCATGTAGAATTTACTATGTAGAATGAGTAGGTCTGTCTATGAAGACTCTTCCTGTGTTTATCAATGAGTTCCGAGATGTGACACTAAAAGCGATTAAAATATCGAAATTCTTCTTTGTTAACAAACTTAATTTTGTATGTCACATTCAACTTAGCCAAATGTTGACTGGAGTGAGTGGTTTTGGCTCCAATGTTGGCCTCTAATGTTATGTGACATTTGGTGCTAATTTTGAGCATCCATGATAAAACATAAACGCTTTTAAAATATTGGCGGGGAAAAAATGAAATTCTTGAATTAGCGGAAGGGAGAGAATGATCATGGTCATTCTCTCAATTCCGCTGATTCAAAAAGGGCAGTTGTCAGTTTTTGGCGAAAGAATGTGCACAATACTGGTTAACCGCTAAGACTAAGCCTGCCCAGTACAAGTGTGGTTAGGTAAACTGACCGCGTTCGACAGGACCCCATTGGGTTGACTGGGCCGTAAAACCTCAACACAAACAAATTTAATTTGCTTATGATTTACAGATTTTCAAGAAGGCATATTGAATAATGCTTCTAACAAACTTCAACAAAGAATTCTGGCCAAGGGTCATTACTGGTGCAAGTACTTCAGAAAAAAAGTGTATAGGGAGAAATATGAAATACCACTGGGCTGAGTGAGGTTCGAACCGACGCCGGCTACGACGGCAGCGCCTAGCCCTTCAGAGTCAGGAGACATAACAAATGCACCACTACGCTTGTTAAAAACAAATTTCATGGAACAGTTTTAAGCTTGATTTCTCTGAATGACCCGTCGGATAGGCATCCGCCTAGTTTGATCAGATCAGTCTTCGCTCACGCTGAATGGATAGCTAAGGACCGAGGCTTTCTTCAGGCGCACAGCAAAGACTCTGATCAGACTGGGCTGAGTCTTCGCTGGGCGCACATGCCTTTTATTTGATTTGTCATGAGATATCTTAAATTACATTTACATGTAGGGATCGATCCACAAGAAATTTAGTTAACCTTTAAAAGTACATTTAATTGCATATCTTTCATGCAAAGCGCTCCATAATTACTCTTGAAAACTGTCCGTTTTAACTGAAAATTACTATGTCTGCTTTAACGGATCTTATCCAAATCGATAAACAGATATTGTACAGTTCAAATGTTTAAAATGTTCCTAGCAGGCAGACAAGGTTGGAACAACGTCGAGTCAACGATGATTCAACGTCATGACGTTGAATCAACGTTGAGTAGACGTTGTTTTCACGTTGTATGCTCTCTGGGTTATTTTAAATTACCATATGAAAATGGAACATGTTTGTGTCTTGATCGTCAGTCTTCTGATCATTATTTATCCTGTGTTCAGCATGCTTCCTGCCACCGTTATAATCCATATGCCTGCATGGTTCCTGAAATAAATATCTGGTTGCAGAAAAACAAAACAAGTATTTACTCGTATAGCTCCAGATGAGGTTTGTTTTTGAGCTGAAGCATTGTAGCTTACAGTGTAGCCCAAGATTTGAGGATACTGGATACTGAGACTGGTACAGTCATAGAACAACGCGATCGATGCGCAGGCAAAAATCAAAATGCATGTATGCGCATCAATCACATGCTATGACTGTATCAGTCTCAATATCCTGTATCTGCTATTAAGGATAAATGTAATTGTTGTTCATACATGTAGATTTTAAATCACAATTGTAGACCCTGTAGAAGCACAAATGCGCAAGGATGTCTGAGTCTCCGCTGTTCGAATAATATTTGCACTTGAAGACGTTCTTCGGTACCATTAGCTCAACATTCATATATCGTTTTTTCCCAAAGTATTCGGACACCTTCACTCCTAGAAGTATTTAACTATTTAACATGCTTATAACTTGGACAATCCATTTTTCTACCTTCGAGTGATAACCAATGTAGACTCTGATCAGACACTGTCTCATCTAGGGCTACACTGTTAGCTCTACAATGTTTGTTCAGGCTTGTCTCACCAAAAGCCTAGAGGATAAATAGGGTATCTTTACTGAACATTAGCCATTCTCGGTGGCACAGTCGGATGCCCGTCCGACTGGAGATCAGGAGACCGCGGGTTCTACAGTGATCCCCGCCATTGCCCGACAGCATACTTCCGTGGAGTTTGATCATGAAATATTTTCAACTGTTATTCTTTACCTTCCGCTGATTCAAGAAGGGCAGTTGTCAATTTCTGGCGAAAGAATGTGCACAAGTACTGGTTAACCGCTTAAAGGACTAAGCCTGCCAAGGAAAAGCGTTGTGGTTAGGTAAACTGACCGGCTCGATATGACCTTAATAGGTTGACTTGGCCGCAAAATCTCAACTCAAGCAAACTTTACTGACCCATATGTTTTTCTTTACCAAAGTCTACTATCACCAATTATGATTCTACATACAGTTTTCTTATTGTTGTCTACGCCCATGGGTGTAGATGATACACGGTTTGGTTTGGACACAAAAGTGATTCAGCTAATGACCCATAATGCACTATTGACCTTATGCGTAAAACCCGGCATTAGATATAACATTTAATAGAATAGTATGATATTTCAAGTTTTGGAAGACCTACATATACAGGTGTTCTCCATTTGCCTGCACTTTTCTCGACACACTGTACTTATGCAGATATTCTAAAAAGTTACCAGTTCAGCACTATATCAAAGTTTATGGGATATACATAAATCTTGAAGATTTCACTTTTTAAAGTGGGTAACTCTCAGCGCCTTTTAAAGCATTCCCGTGTCAGCGTGACAAAATTTGCTATTCTTATAATTACTTATTTTAGTTTTGATGAGGTTAGCCTAAAAAGCAATGGGAAATTAGCTTTAATTAATATTAGCATGGGTAATTCTCATGTAGACGAAATATCATGTAGCCTCTCCAATTCACTATTTGCATTTTGGAATGTAGTCGATTTGTAACGTAGCGAAGTTAGTTCAGTGTTGTCTCGTCTCAAATACGCGTTGTGTTTTCTCTACTTTACTTTCAAAGTCCCAATTTAGAATTTTTAAATAAATTCAACAAGTAATTTCAATAATATATTTTAATTTTTACAACCCGGTTCTAAAACTTCTAACTTCTAACTAAATCAAAAACCAAATCAAAATCCAAACCAACTCTCTCACACACATCCTCTCTTTATATACACAAAGAGTCATGTGATAGCAACTCACGCCAGCGCCCTCTGATCACATGATCCCCATCCAATCAGAGTCCTCCAATAACCCTACAGCGCCACCTAATGCGTGAGTTACTAAAAATAACTACCAATGAGAACAGACCGGAATGACTCATAATCATGTGAACAACGCAATTTCCCAGGCACCAAATATTTGGAAGCTTGCCAAAACCCATTAATCTTTGTCAAGATAACCCCTATCTATTCATATCGCTTGTGCAATAATCCTACATAAAGTAACATCTGTCAACAAGATGCCAAAATGACTAACGGTTTACGTCAATCACTTTCAGATAATTAATAGTTTCTGCCAATCATTATTGCACAACCTACACCTGAATAAATACAAACTACAACCAAACAAAATAAACATGTCTTTATACAAATATCAAAGATAACAGATCACATTAATCTTAAATGCCAAGCTCCGCACCTGACACCTGGTATTGCGTAATCGTGGGAAAATAGCAGATAAGGAAACCCACTATTTTACATCCGCCCTGTCCTCAAAGAATTTTACTACATAATATTTAGTAAAATTCACAAAACATTTCTTTCTCACTCTCTCTCCCTATTCATAAATTTACAATTTACATTTTCAACAAATGAATCATTTAAAATATTACCTTAACAACGCACACCCATACACTTCCATAATACCCATACAGAAATGTAGGTGTGTGAAACAACACATATAAGGAAATCAGCCACTTAAATTTCACTATATATAAACGAGACGTTTTCCAATACACCAAATCTACACGTCCACTGATTCCCTTAGACTCACATTTTAATGACAAAATGAAGATGACAACATGAAAGAAACATAAAATACATACATTTATCCAAAATATAAATCTAAAACAACAAACAGTTCAGTCACATATGTATGTACAGCACAGTAAGACCATTATATCCCCGCCGAATTCACTGCCAGTAAATGTCACTGTCTATAAATGTCGATCACGTCAGTTGATCTCCATTGGATCTTCTTTTGTCTCAGTACCCTTGTAAAAGACTTCATCGTCCCCCATTTCACACGTCGGAATCTCCTCCTCTCGAATCACATTTTGTCCAGGCTCATCTAAAGATAAATCCTCGCCGTTGGTGTTGTTATTATCTTCTGGAGTTTTTAGTGGCAGTTTCATCCCCAAATCGATCGATACATTATCGTTACTCATAGGCTGGTACCCAATATCTTTTTCTTCAGACTGTTCAACATTATTTTGAATATTGTCACACAGTCTATCCATTCTTCTTTCCAGGTTTGACACCAATTCTAAAGACTGAGAAATGTCCAGAATATAAAACTGTCCTTCAGCACCAAACTCCTCCACTAACTCTCTGCCGGTCACTATACGTATGGCATTCATTTTTTTTTCTTATACTTTGTATTTTAAATTACTTCAGAGAACTTCTTAGTATGAAATCAATTTCGACTTATGACTGTGATGTAAAATCATGGGTATATATAATACTCATATCTGCCAAACTTAAAATTACTAGGTGTTGGCATGTTGTAATAACATTTTATATGTTTAGATAATGTTTATCAGGGTTGATTTACTATGACATTTTATCACCACTCCATAAAATAACTGGCACATGTGATCCATCTGTCAACAACTTTTGGATTTGAACTTCTGTCTGTCATTGAATATGATGATATCTGAAATTTTAACAGTTAGTCCTACATTTATAGGTATAATAAGCACTAGGGTAGAAAATGTACCTTACTGTGTTATATTTTCCAATACAAATCAAGCAATATTACATCAAAAGTCTATATTTACATCTTCACCAACGCTCAACCTTTAGGGTTAAACGCTGGACTTCTACATAAAGTTATTCTTTACAAAAATCAAATATGTCTTCACCACAGCGCTGCCTTGAGGGCAACACCATGGACTTAATATTTTACGCGTACTATTTTAAACATTTGGCGCCACAGGGACCACTCATTTCCTTGTATCCCTCATCAACGAAGTAATTAATACCCTTGCTTCCTTCTGGTCTGGTGTGGAAGATATCTGCCTCCCAGATTTGTGACTAACAATCTCGTCCGGTTCAGACGACACCGACCTCTTCTCTTCAATGGTCGAGGACCCAGCCACACCATTCTTATCGCTACAACAACCAGCTAACCTCTTATTAAAACGATAACTCATTTTCTTATGAAAATATCTCTTGTACATGAAAATAATGACTGCTAGTGCAACACAGGTACTGAAAAGTATTATCACATATGTCCAAACAGACACTGATTTGCTTCGCACATCAACCTTTCTATAATTATGAACGTAATCTATAAAAGACGACATAGAAACCTGTTTTAAATTCTTAAGATCATCCGTAATTTCTACTGAAGTTACATTAGGAAATACAGAACTGAAATTTCTCCATAAAGAAAACTGAGTAATATTCCTAAGTTTCAACAGAGAACCCCAAGTATCTGAAATATGACCCTTAACCTCCTTTTCATAATATGGCGGCAGACGTAAATAATCATTCGCTGCACCACACGTCATATTCAATTTAATTATTCCCTGGGGTGGATAGACAGTAATATCACGCTGCATTTCAGACTGGTCTTGGCATACTATGGTAAATTTCATAGTTTCATACGTTGCTACAACCCATACACCTGAATGTATATACTCTGCAACAGGCAACTGTGAATCAAAATACACTGTACTTTTACAGTATTTTCTTACATTTTCTCCATTTTTCAAAAATAATGCAATAATGCAAGATTTACTTAAATTGATCTGATAAATTGGACTTTTTGGATTACAAAACGGCATATATCGATTGTTGCATGCATCGAAGTCATTTGAGGACAATAATGCATATTTAGTCCGCTCTTTGTTAATCATCAATGCCTCTACAGACAAATCATATTTAGCTGTTAGACCTAAATTTTTATCTTTCGAAGTCGACGTACCACGCTTAGACAATGGTAAGTTGTGTATTTTATAAATCTCATAACTTTCTTTATCATCTAACAAAGGTATAGAAAGAACAATTAAGATTTTATGACCATCAAGATATGCATTACAAGTTATAGTATTATAAAAATACCAAATATTATTCACTGGGTCAGCAGGAAGTTTTATAGATGCAGATAACTTATTTCTAATATCTAATAGTAATTCTCTCAAATTCTTTGGTGAGATTGTGCTTGGTGACAAATGATTTAAAGATAACATGTTTAATTCTGTCCTAAGATTTTCTAAGTAAACAATAGCATTTTGAGTAGACTGTCCTATTTCTTCTAATATAAGTTTGAACTGAAAATAAGTGTTTACGAATTGCTCAAGTCTAGAAAAACGTGTATAAAAAGCACTTTCTAATTCCTTAATTTTATCATCTAATGCTTGTACACATTGCAATAAATCCATGATAGCACGGCGATTCTCAGCTATTTCAACTCTTGATAAATTCAGAATCGTCATACTTTGTTCAAGGTTATGTATTATACTTTCTTGATTTAAAGCAAGATCCTCAACTGATCTTCTGATATTCTCTAAATCTACATCAGAAACTGTCCCAAATAACAGACTCATAGCTTGCCCAATGATTGGTAACAATGAACGTTTTGATCTTCTTTGATCAGATTTCAGAGACTGATAATCAATAAAATTATCTTTAACTGTCTGATAAGTATCATTTAACATACCTATTTCATCATGTAAACTTTCAAATGTGAAAACATACCCTGTAAAATTATTACGTCTATACCAGTCCGTCAACGTTTTCATTATTTCATGTGTCATGTCCAAGTCCTTGTTTATTTTATCAATAAAGACCTCGTAAGGTCGCAAATCATGTATAAAAGTCACTAACCAACGAGCATGACTCGAAGATACTTCATTGGTTTTATGAAAAACTACATTTTCATGTACAACTAAACCTGAGGTATAGCTAATTAATGCACACACGATCAAGAATGTGTAACCCATGTTGTAACTTTGCATCTGTTACAACCTGAAAACACACATAAAGTAAAAATATATAAATATAATACCATAGGAAATATCACCTATTTAAACAATTTGCCAGAATATAATTAAATAACCAACCACCTATGCAAATTGTTTATATTCTGAAGCCTTAATACTTAAAACATATTTGTTATTGCTTGAAGCAATTGTTTAACTTTCTTATTCGAATTATTGGTGTTTATCAATTTCTTTTTCTGTGATTTGTTCGACAATTCTGGAGATGCTTTATCAAAAGTGTCTAATATTTTAATTTCATTCACAGACATAGCATTATCAGCATCTTCATCAAAATAAGTCTCAGTTAGCGAATCAGAATCCGTCGCAGGTTCGAAATCCATTGTTTCTTCTATAACACCCTCAGATTCCTCCGCTCTAGAATCCTCATTTTGTTGCTGTTCCATGGCTTTGTCAGCTTTCAGTCGTTTAGACAATTCCATTAAAGGAATGTCGTCCTCATCGTCTGAATCTTCTCTTTCTTTCTGATACTTCTTGGCGAGCTTCTCATACGGACCCTCTTGGTCAGAATCACTACCGTATTCATCTGAAGACTGCTCTGGTGGAATAGCATATGCTGTCCTTCGCATTGGTCTTCCATCATGGGTTGTTGGTATATCCCATTCCTCAAGATTAGCAGCTCTTAGCATTTCTGCATGGACCTTACATGTTGATCCATCCAGCTGATTCTTGATCACATAAGTCGCAGGACCTTTTCTCTCAATTATCCTGTAGAAGGGTTTCCACTTACAATCGAGCTTTCCCTTCCTCTGATTGTTCTTATAATATACAGGATCATTTATTTGAAACTCAACCTGCTTTGTTCCTTTATCAGCATATTTGGCTTGTCTTTTCTTCGCTTGCTTCAAGTATCGTCTGACTAAAGTAAACGATTTATGCTGTTCCTGAAGGGCTATTTGATGCAATTCTTCACCCTGATATTTTCTACGAGATTTCATCAAATTGTCAATGGGCAAAACAACATCTCTGTTGTATAACAAGAAGAAAGGTGAAAATTTTGAAGATACACTAATATTAAACCTTATTGCAGCCAAAGCTTGATTCAGATACAAATCCCAAGTTTGTTGATTTTCAGATAATTTTTTCGATAAGACATCATGAAGTGTCCTATGAAAACGTTCCACTTTAGCGTTGCTTTGAGGATGATATACACTAGTGAGGACGTGATGAATATTTAAAGATTCCAAAGTTTCACGAACAACTTTGTTTACATTTTCCGACCCATTATCCGTCACAATCTGTAATGGACAACCAAACCTAGGGAAAATCTCTTCAATCAACAAGTGGGCAACAGTATCAGCTGTCTTATCAGGGACTGCGAAAGCCTCAGGCCAACCACTAAACCAGTCGACAAAAGCAATAATATACTTATTGTTAGACAACGTTGTTGGATATGGTCCCGACAAATCAAGAGATAACTTTGCCATAGGATACGGTGGAATATCCGTTTCCTGTAAGGGTTGCCTTATTTTCTGCAAAGATCTTGTCTGACAGGTAGTACAATTAGAAACATACTGATATATTTCTTTGAATAAATTTGGCCAAAAATATTTCTGTCGAATGCAGTCAAAAGTCTTTTGTACACCCATATGACCATTATCATCATGATACTGCCTTATAACAACTGCCCTTAAGTGTTTAGGAACATATAACCGCAAAACAGTGTCACCATCAGGATCCGTTAAATAATAAAGTACCTCATCAATCACAAGATACCTTCGCTGAACTTCTTTACTAGGTTCACCATGAACAAGAATTGTCTTAAACTCAACAATCTTATCATCCTTATTCTGTTCATTAACCATATCGAGTCCTGGTAGACATTCGTCTGGCTTCACCAGGGAATCCTCAAAAGGAATCTCGCAGCTTGCGAACTCTTTTGGTTCAAATTGATTAGAATCTATGACGTTAACCTCAAAGGTGTTATCATTAACGTCAAGATCTACCTCATCTGTCAAATCCTCTTGACATTTATCTGCATCATCTGGTTTCCTTGATAGCAGATCAGCACAAGTGTTAGTTGTACCAGCTATGTACTCAATGGTACAATTGTAACCAGCCATACTCAGAGCCCATAATTGTATCTTTTTGTTCTGCATGGGTGACTCGAGCAGATACTTTAAAGGTTTATGATCTGTCTTAATCACAAACTGTGCTCCATGTAAATAGTGATCTAGTTTCTGTAAAGCAAAATGGATAGCATAAGCTTCCTTTTCAACAGTTGACCATTTACACTGCGTTCTACTCAATTTATGAGACAGATAGTAGATGGGCTTTTCATTATTAACATTTGGTAGAGTATCATCTACCTCCTCACAAGACTGTGTAAGGCAGGCACCAATACATGTTCCACTAGCATCTGTATAAAGCGTATATGGCTTATTAGGATCAGGATAAGCCAATAATGGAACAACCGAAAGACTATCTTTTAAATATTGGAAAGCCTTATCATGCTTTTCTGACCATTTGTAATGTGCATGTTTCTTTGTCAAAGCTATGATAGGTTCTGCAATTTCCGAAAAGTTTGGAATGAATCTACGATAGTATGAACTCATACCAATGAATGACCTAACCTCTCTTACACAAGTGGGAACAGGTAGAGATCTTATAGCTTCCACTTTCTTAGGATCAGGCTTAATATCTTCACGACCAATAATAAAACCAAGGTAATTTGTCTCAAACTCCAAGAAATTACATTTCTTCAATTTGAGCCCCAAATCATGCTTCCGCAATCTACCAAAGATCATGTCCAAATGTTTCAAATGATCTTCCAACGTCGGACTAAAAACCAAGATATCATCAATGTAAGCAATAGCAAAATCACCAAGACCTTGCAAAACCACCGACATCAACTCCTGGAACACTGCCGGAGCATTCGAAAGACCGAAAGGCATGACATTGAACTCAAACAGACCTCTATGACAAGCGAAAGCTGTCTTTTCCTTGTCCGCCTCATCCATCAAAACTTGCCAATACCCACTTTTCAAGTCAAGTGAAGTAAAATACTTTGCCTTACCTAACAATGCCAATATGTCATCGATCACTGGGAGAGGATACGAATTTTTCTTAGTAACCTGATTCAGTTTTCTAAAATCAACACAAAATCGCTTAGAGCCGTCCTTCTTATCAACAATTACTACTGGAAAACTCCAAGGTGATCGAGATCTTCTAATGATATTTGACTCTAACATTTCATCTATAGTTTCATCAATTACACGTCTATTGTTGAGAGGCGTCCTATAAGGCCTCAATTATATTGGATTGGCATTCCCAGTGTCAATTTTCATTTTCACAGTATCAGTGTGACCAAGTTCAGTATCCTTACTCGCAAACAAATCTGAATTTCTAACAATAAGGGGTTCAATCTTATCCCTAAATTCTTCGGATACATGTAGATCCTTCAAATCAACCTTTGAATCAAATTTTTGACCCTTCATTACTGAACTAACCTCAGCCATATTTTGATTAACTAAAGATTCAACCTTTGCCAAAACACCATGTCTAAAGATCTTTATAAATTTGTTCGTATTGTTGGTCACCAAAATAGGAATACTTCTGTCTTTCCTTAATCTACTAACAGAGTCTACAACCTGTAAACCTGGTTCTCTATGAACGAAGCCTTTACATACAGCAGAAACCTGATAATCTGTTTTTACTGGAATATCCGGATTTTGCCTAATCTTTCCATAACATATGGTTGCCGAATGAGGTTTCAACAAAGTGGTATACTTTATTCTAGCTACAGAAGAAACATGGATATCCTCCTCTAGATTCACATAAGTCTTGTTCGCAATTCTGAGACATCCAAGATCATAATAAATTCGGACTCCATGCTGACGTAGCCAGTCTGTACCCAATATTAGATTACGATTCATGTCACGCAAGACATAAAATAAATGCTGCATTTCGGTACCACCAATAGTAAAAGTAAGGTTTATGCAACCATCAATTTTTAAAGCATCACCACTTACTGAACTTAAATAAATTTTCTTATGCTGCAATTTAGGTTTTACTTTTAATGAGTCATAAACTCGACGATGCATCAAAGATACTTCTGCACCTGTATCAACAAGAGATCTAAATTTATTTTTACCAATTTTAATAATACAAGAATTTAGACTACCTGCTAAATTAATTTTATAAGTTGGAATATCTTCTGTCATGTTTTTATTCTCACTCTTTGCATCGGCTTCAACATGCAAAGAGCTACCTAGTTTTCCTGCTCTGTTCGTCTTTGTCCATGACCTATGTTAGGTCTTTCAGTCTGTCTGTCATTTTGTCTACAAAATTTTAATATATGTCCTTCTTTACCGCATCCCCAACATCTTCCTTCAAATCTTTTAATATCAGATGCCCCTGTTTTGTCATCAACTGAATTTACATTTTTACAATTCTTTTTTGTATGTCCTGTTTTACGACATTTAAAACATTTTACCGGACGATAATGATCTACCTCCATAGGTTCTTCCCTTCTTTCAGATTTATAAGGTGGGTGAAAAGAACTAGAGAGATTTACACGAGCCCTTAAATTTTGTTCTTTAGTTGCAATAGAGATTGCCCCTTGCAAAGTGTCTGGGTTATCACGTAATATTTTCATTTTCAACTGATCATTATTTACCAGTCCATCTACAAACGTATCAATTAACTGTCTTTCCACAGCATTACCCCCTTGTCCAGCAAAAGCTTCTTCTGCTAAGGACAAAATTCTTTCTGCATATATCTGAATATTTTCCCCTACTTTCTGTCTTACTGATCTTAACAAACTCAGTGCATACTGAGAATCAGTTACATCCGAAAACCTCTTTGCCAATTCTCCCCTTAAATCGTTCCACGTATTTTGTGGAAATGCATCCATATACCTCTGAATGTAACCACTAACTGCCCCTTTACTTGCTTGAAAAGCAACCAATTTCTTTCTTGCCTCAGTTAAATTTGTTAACTTACAATACTTTTCTATCTGTTTTATCCAATCCCTAAAGTTCTTGGGATTACCATCGAAAACCTGAACAATTTGCGAAATACACTGTGCATTTAATGCAGACGAAACATTTGCCATTTGCACCGCCAATTGTTGAAAAACTTGACCAATACCAGCACCATCATTATCAACATCCATGATGACTCTTTTTGTTTGTAAGGTTAGCCGATTGCTATAACTCAAAGAAAAATGTAACACGTCCTACCTTATCGATGAGTTTCTGATCAATGTCGCCGCTGTTGTTCACTTCAACACAAGTTCTTTATCCTGGTCACGGCACCAAAACGACGTCTGTAACGTAGCGAAGTTAGTTCAGTGTTGTCTCTTCTCAAATACGCGTTGTGTTTTCTCTACTTTACTTTCAAAGTCCCAATTTAGAATTTTTTTAGGATTTTTACAACCCGGTTCTAAAACTTCTAACTTCTAACTAAATCAAAAACCAAATCAAAATCCAAACCAACTCTCTCACACACATCCTCTCTTTATATACACAAAGAGTCATGTGATAGCAACTCACGCCAGCGCCCTCTGATCACATGATCCCCATCCAATCAGAGTCCTCCAATAACCCTACAGCGCCACCTAATGCGTGAGTTACTAAAAATAACTACCAATGAGAACAGACCGGAATGACTCATAATCATGTGAACAACGCAATTTCCCAGGCACCAAATATTTGGAAGCTTGCCAAAACCCATTAATCTTTGTCAAGATAACCCCTATCTATTCATATCGCTTGTGCAATAATCCTACATAAAGTAACATCTGTCAACAAGATGCCAAAATGACTAACGGTTTACGTCAATCACTTTCAGATAATTAATAGTTTATGCCAATCATTATTGCACAACCTACACCTGAATAAATACAAACTACAACCAAACAAAATAAACATGTCTTTATACAAATATCAAAGATAACAGATCACATTAATCTTAAATGCCAAGCTCCGCACCTGACACCTGGTATTGCGTAATCGTGGGAAAATAGCAGATAAGGAAACCCACTATTTTACAGATTTAGCCAATATTTGCATGTAAAGGACCAAGACTATAAAAATCATCTTTAACATTTATTGTGTGCGATGCGTACACCAAGCTTTTTGTGAAAGCGTGAACATGTAAAAGGATATACTTGGTATATTTCCCGCCATATTTGACAGGAAAGACAACTTTGGTGACGTACATCCAGTTTTGCTTTCCGGTACAACAATCTCCTTCTGAAAGGGGTCTTCTATGAAAGGGACCTTCTCCACAGAGGAGCAAAGTCTTTCCTTTTATAGATGACCCCTTTTCAGAAGGGAAAAAATAGTTTTGACGGAATTTTCTTCCCTGAAAATGTATAAGTTCCAATCAATTACTCTAGCGCTGTCGTAGATACGCATTAAAGGGACAGTTCCACCTTAAAACTGTATACCCGTCTTTTTAAAGTTGGGCCTCTGTAGCAGAAAAGAATTGATATCTCTGCGAATGAACCCCATCTCAAAGGGATTACTCTAATAGTAAATGATTTGCTCTCAGGGACTCAAATTCTTTTCTTTAAGAGTAACCTCATTGAACCAGGAGACAGGGAGGCAAATAGATTCTGTCAAAGCGATCTCCCTTGGAGATGTATCAATCTCCAATCTCCCTTGGAGATGTATCAATTTTAGAGGAGGCAAAGTTTGAACAGATTATTTATTTATTTATTTTTTATTTATTTTATATTTTTTATTTATTTATTTATTTTATTTATTTATTTATTTTTTTATCATACTTAAAAAATGAAATGAATTGTTGTAATTTTTCTGCCATGTTGGTTGTAATATAATCTGTTTCTAGGGGAAGGGCTGTAACTAATGTTGGAAGAACTTGTAGCCCAACCCAATTGTTTGTACTGTTTTTTGTACAAAAGGCAATAAAATATGTTTATACTATACTATCAGTCTACCTAATATTGTATTTATTAAGCGGACTGAATAGGCTACATTTGACAGATTTCCGCCATTTTTACAAATAAGACTTTTGTGACTTCCGGTCAGCTTGTCTGCAAGCAAAACAATTCTGAAAAATGTGTCTACTCTAAAAGGAAAGAATTTGCTCCCAGTGGGGAGCAAATTCTTTCCTTTTAGAGTGGACTCACTTGAAAGAATTGAGACAAAACAATTTTGACAGAGATACCTCCCCGCAGTGTATCATTTCCTTTTAAGTTATCACAGTATAAGCCGGGACACAGCATTTCCTACAATATTTCATGTGTGCTCAGCAAAGACTTTAATCAGCCTGTGCATCCGCACAGTCTGATTAAAGTTTTCGCTGTTCACCTAAAGACGCGTGACATCCTTGGCTTTCTACAGAATGTCATGCGAAGACTTTGATCAGGTTGCACGGATGTACAGGCTAATCTGTCTTCGCTGGGCGCCCATGCAATGTAGGAAATGCTGTGTCCCGGCTTATATTGTAATCACTTAACACTTGTTATGCTGAATAAATTAAGATGACACGCCCACTTCTAATTTCCAGCCAATCAGATTACTTGATCCGGGTTTTTGATAGAAATTCACATATTTAATGACAAAAGAAGCCAACAGATCTGGATCTACACTGTTTGCTAAGACAGGGCATGTCGTGTCAAGCAAGAGATTACACTTTTCAGGGGTGAAATCTTGTAGGAAATGCTATTCCTTGACTTTATATGTTGTTAGTGCTGGGCGATTAGCATTTGGACACACAACGGAAACATATTCTTGAACCAGTCAACTGAAATTACCTTTTGGGCGTCCTCGGTCAGCTTAACCCCTAGATAGAAAGCTCCCAGAATGGCTGCTGCTACAATCAGAACAACCGTGATTCCGCTGATGACACCGATAATCAGTCGTTTGTTGCTTCTCTTAGACGGCCTCTGTTCAAAAGACTATAAAGCAATCAACATGGGAGAGTGTGTTTTACTGTTCAGTTGAACATATATCATACAGATGATGTTAAAATGTTTTCCAAGGTTCCTCATCACGAAAACATACCTATGTAATTTTGACCCCCTTAAACCCAACTTTTATATAGTAAAACTGGGGTTTACATGGGTACACATTATTTGTAGCTCACCTGAGCTATGCTCAGGATGATAGTGATTACTTTTTGTCCGTCCGTCCGGTTGTCCGTCTGTCCGTTTTAAACGACAACTCCTCCAAAGCCATTAAAGCGATTTGTCCCTAACTTGGTCAGAATGTTGCGGGTAAGGGCAATTCAAAATAGCTAAAATGATCTGCCTCTTGATTTAGTTGCCATGACAACAGAAATCTCCCATTGACTTATAATGGGAAAATGGTTAAATTGCATTTTCTCCATAAACCAGTGAAATAATGTAAACCATATTTTGCAGTTATGATCATTTGATGATTGTCTACTCAGTGTGTGTTAAGACCAATGGCCTTTTTGTTTGGTTGCCATGGTAACATCAATTAAAAAAAAAGAATTAGTTTAATGACAACTAGTTTAAAAACACTGAGACAGTATGACTTTTATTTGGTTCAAGTTGCTTGGGTCAGGGCAATTCAAAATAACTAAAATTATGGTGATCTGCCTCTTGGTTTGGTTGTCATGGCAACAAGAATCTCCCATAGACTGATATTGGGGAAAATGGTTAAATTGCATTTCTCCATAAGCAGAGTGATGTAAACCCTATTTTTTATGATTGTCTAGCAAGCTTATGTGTTTTATTACCAGTGGCCATTTTGACCTGTTGCCATGGCAACATTAAGTTTAAAAAAAAAGAAAGATTTTTTAAACAATAACTCCTCCAAAACCACTGAAGCAGTATGACTTTTATTTAATTCAAATGTTGCTTTGGTAAGGGTAATTCAAAATAGCTAAAATAATGGTGGTCAGCCTTTTAGCTTGGTTGCCATGGCAACAGAATGCTCCCATAGGTATATAATGGGAAACACTTCAAGGTTTTGTTTGGCCAACTAGGCCTTATCAGTGACTCTCATATGTTTTCAGTTTTGTGAGTGTGTTCTTTGCTCTCAGTGGTCCTAGTTCAATCCACAATATAGCTGGTATTGGTGCCATGTGTCTCCCCTTACTTCATTATAATATAGGGATCAAACATGTTTTTTCCAGGCATTAACATTCACCAGGTCCCGTGGGAGGTGTTGAAAACCGAGGCCGGAGGCCGCGGTTTTCAACATCTCCCAAGGGACCTGGTGAATGTTAATACATTGAAAAACCATGTTCGATCGTTATTATTGCATAAAAACGGAAATCATTTGCTACATTTCGTTTTATTTCTTGCACTATTTTGTTTCGCCTTTTCACCGATGTCTCGCGAACGTAATTTCCACGTACTATGCTCGTTCTAGGGCCTGGCAGTATATATCTCGTAACGGCAGCAAATCTGTAGCCCCGGTACGATCATATTGAAAGCTGCGTAGCCGTGCATTAACAGCGCGTGAATTGCCTTGTTAATTCACGACTTTTCGCCGATTAATGCACGGCTGTTAATAACGCGTGACACTGTTTTTGTATGCAATAACGTAGTTTATATTTTCTGGTCCTTTCTCATCATTCCGAGTGGGTGTAGAACTTAGTCACAGTAAACTTGGCCCATACTTTTGGAACTGCTAGAGAGGCAGGACTTTACTTATGACTTCGTAAATTTTCCTGTCTATTGACAGTCTCATTTCTGTTTATACAGGACAGTGGGTATTTTTCCTGTAAAAAAATGTGATACAAGAGCTGTGGCTCTGTCAAGACTGCGCTTCGTCTGAGAATGTGCAGTCAGTATGTACAAGAATTTATGCGCAAACTTAACTGAGCACGCGTAGTTCGAAAATACCAGAAGTTATGTGCAGTCTCGTCTGAGCATGCATGCATTTTGTACATATATACACCTGAAGTCAGTCATAGTTTCAACTGAATATATTTTGAAATATTTTCTAATATTTTACAGAGAATAATAAAGGTTGACTTTTACTGTGAACCGTCTGCCTAACAGATGATTTAAGTGAAATGTCAAATCTTATTTGCTCTGCAAAATAATAATGAAAAAAAAAAAAAAAAAAAAAAAAAAAAAAAACATAGAGTTGCTACAAGTTGGCTTGACATTTTAAGGCTAACATTATTTGGCTGGTATGTTTCAACATGGTACATTTGAAACTTCATGAAAAAGATGAGTAACCAAATATTTTACCTTATAAGGCGGCATGACAACAGACACGCTGGAAGATTTGTCGTTCACTTCTGGTAACAATGCTTTTGTTAGTGTACTACCATTGCTTTCATGCTGATATCTAGCTGCACAAATACAATATTACACAATGTATAATGGGATAAAATTGAAATACTCATGTTTTTTTTGGGTTTTTTTTTTTTTTTGCAGAGACAGGACTGGAACCTGGAAACGCCTATCCGTACAAGACTATCGGCTCATCAACGAAGCCACGACGCCAATTTCAAACTGGTTTCAAAGTTTGCTGCACGCATGACTTCTAGGGATAAGCACTCAAGGTACAGTGCACACTACTCAAGGATCTACTGAAATCAGATTTCGATTTTCTTTTCTAAAGTCGATTTTTCTACTATGATTTTAAAATAGGGAATGCCGATCTGTTGCAAGCAATAAACTGTGCAAAATTTTATGCTAAAAATCATTGAAGTGTTCAAATGTTTTCCTTCAAATAAAACAAAAGGTTGCAATGTTGCATCTCAATAACTCCCTACTGTTAAAGTCATTATATCAGTATAAGTGTATCGCATTTAACACTTGAAATGCCTATCGCAGCTGCAGTAGACGATCCATTTTAAATATATGGGTTTTTTTATTATTATTATTTATTTTTTCAGATAAAATAAATCTTGATATTTCATGAGAATCATCTGCTTGCCAGACGACGAAAAACAGAGGAAACACCTGAAAAGTCAAGACGACTGACCACTTGCAGTAAGAAGGATAGAATAGACTAGACATTATTTCAAAATTCCAGTTGGCTTTAAAGCCCATGAGGTTATAATACAACATCTTAAGATGTTTTTAAGAATAGACCATATTTTGTGCATGCGCTATGAAGACAAAAAAAAACACGTCTTTTGTACAGGCTAAGACGTTCTTAATATATGATTTTACACGTTAGTTAAGTAGCAGAAGAAAAAAGACGTTTTTTTTGTTTTTTTTGTTTTTTTTGTTGTTGTTTTTTTAATTGTGGCCACATATTTAAACGCATCTGCAGCTCACATACATTTTCGGCGTCATTTTTGAGATGATATAAAACAGCGTAGATCCTGATGAGACGGCTCATTATGAGCCGTCTCATCTGGATCTACGTCGTTTGCAAAAGCCTTTTGTTATCGCCTGTGAGAGTGAAAGAGTAAAATAAAAACTTATGTAGACGTACACATACATATTCATGCAGACTAATCCAGGCCTGCCATCATAGTTCATCGTCGTCAGTTTTATGGTTTTCTGGCGTACTAGCTTCAGATTTCTATTCAGCCGTTTTGTTTCATTAATGTGTTTGTGATTACGCTCGTGTGTGTGTTTCATCGTGATATTTCACTGTGATGTTTCATTGATGAGACCCCTATGCGGACCAAACATATGCTCCTCTGTTGCAGCTCTTCTTTCTTTGAGCGTCGGCGATGTCATGTGTGGCGTTTGTTTTGTCCTTATTTGTTCCTCCCCAGCTAGCATTCTTCGTAAATCTACAGCGGGCCGTTATCGGCCCGTCGACAACGGCCCGCTATAGATTTATGTTGAATGCTAACTGGGTTATCTCTAAGGCTGGCACGAATAGTCGGATAATCGATTAATTGATCGATAAATTCCACAAAAATGACTACCATTACAGATTTGCTAATAATCGATCATTTAATTTATGTGTTTGTTACTTTACTGTAATTACTCTTACTATTCAGACACCTCACCATTCTTCATCTAAAATTTGAACAAGTCCAATTTACTACCCACTGTTGTGTCTAAAATAGCTAGATGAGTGGCAAACAGTGTAGACCCTGATGAGACGCCGCGTTTGCGGCGTCTCATCTGGTCTACACTGTTTGCTCAGGCCTGTCTGACAAAATACATACAATAAAGTATAACAGATGATAGGGTCATGCGCAAACAGGTAACATTATGGTCAAATCTTCAGCGATTACTAATCGATTATCAATCGCAATGGTAGGACTGATAATCGATTATCTTTTCCGCTCTGATTAGCCAGCCTTAGTTATCTCCCCTTCTGGTGCCTCGGGAAGGCTGTTCTTCATGATTGTGTCAGTTTCCAGGTATCTTCACTTATATTTTTACTGTCCACTGACAGAATCCGTGCGTACTATAGGATGGTTACCTCATGAAACGTTGGATGCGCAGGATGGTCTGAATCTGCGCATTTTACATATGCTCAAAGACACCTTTGCGCTTCGTGATGCTCAAATATTGTTTAACAACCCATTAATGGCTAGATATCTTAAATGGATACATCCATCATGAATATATGGGATGAGCTCATTGTGCGTCTTAAGCAGTGTTATAGATATACAGTCAAACTTCAAAAGCTCGAACATCTTTGGGACAATGGAAATTTGTTCGAGATATGGGTAGTTCGAGCAACTGATGGTTAATCATGACGCCGTCAGGAAGCAAATGGAGATAATTTAGGGATTTTTTCGATCTTCTGGGCAATGGTATGATGGAGTGTACTCATTAGAATCGTCTCGAAGAGGCGATTCTAATGAGTACACACAACTTACAATTTCATGATATCATAAAAAAATCCTTAATTATTTGTTTCTTTCGAGCTATCGGAAGAATTTCGTAGGGTCTCAAAAACGAGTTCAAATTTGCCATGGTAAACGAGCCATCGGTGTTCGAGCTATTGAAGTTCAACTGTATATCAAATTTTCCTTTTTTATATTTCATTTTTGTAATCGCACCTTGGCAATGTTATGGCATACAGAACAGACCATGATCGAACGCCGCAACGCGTAGTCTGATCCGAGTCTACACTGTTTGCCGTTTTAGTGGGACACAATGCTTTTGTGGGTTAAATGTTCAACATTGTGCGACGAATTTACAAAAGACCGGCGGTGACTTCATAGTTCATACTTCACAATTCAGAGTTCATACGTCAAAATTCTCAATTCATATTTTATACGTCACTAGACGTCTGTAACTGCCTTACCCTGATTTTCCAACTGTTCCATTCTAGTGTCTTCATACGCTGGAGGTGGTACCACCATTGCCAGGACCACCGGCTGGGCGGGAACTCGCTCCTCTACTCCAGAGAGCTGTGTAAATGTAATCCAGCTCAGAATTAGAAAATTACAGTCGAACCTCAATGGCTCGAACATCTTTGGGACCTTGGATATTTGTCTAGATATAGGTAGTTCGAGCCACTGAGGTTAGTCATAGCGCCAGGTTTGGAAACAAATGGGAATAATATATGTATGTCTTTTTTATCTTATATAAAATAATAGTTCGATGACTGTACGCATTAGAATCGTCTCGATTAGGCAATTCTAATGAGTACGCAGAACATACATTTTGAAGATAAAATATGAAAAAAAAACTACTAAAATATTACTAAATATATGTTTTCTTGAGCTTTCGGAAAAAATTTCCTAGGGACACAAAATGGAGTTCGAATTGCCCACGGTAAACGAGTCATCGGTGTTCGAGTCACTGAGGTTTTACTGTATATACGGAAAATTGAAAAAAAAAATTTTTTTGAACAAATGAGTTGCAACATGGGGAAAAGAACTGTATCGTATAATGCGGAATAGAAAGTTCATTCGCACGTTCTGATCAGTGAATTATTGTCCATTTACAGAATCATTTAATAGTCATTACGAAAACACGCCTATTCAAATATATAGAAAATTTCACCTACAAAAACTGAAAATTTTCAGATAAAAATCTCTGATATTGTTCTTATTTCTGCTCAAAACGTAGATTGTAGATACTCGTTAGAGCCGCCTCGGCGAGGTGGTTCTGAGAGTACCCATAATCTATTTTTTTGAACCAAAATAAGAAAAATATTGTGTACTCCTGTAAACCCCAGTTTTACCATATAAAAGTGGGGTTTAATGGGGACAATATCGGCATGTTTTCGTGATGCTTGAATACAATTCATGAAAAACTGTAACAGTGGCGGCCCGGATTGCCCAGCTCGTTCGGTAGAGCATTGAAACGATACGCCAAGCCCAGATTCGAACCCATGTACGGCTTAATATTTCTCTCATCCTTTGACACTCGATGATAGCGTGGTTCCGCGGCTGAGACTACGAGATCAAATACGTGTGTATGAATCTCCCAGCGTAGTTTCGAGCAGGGAATTAAGCAGAAGAAACAAGACAGTGGCGATCTCAAAGCTCGGTCGACAAAGCATCGTCAAGGTAATTCAAGAGTCCCGGGTTCGAACCCAGTGATGTGACAAAGAGAAATCCTGAATAATGTGTGGAATGCGCAGGGTTATCTGTTTTCGCTGGGTTCACATGTAATAAGGAACATTTTGGTTTTAGATACGACTCAAGTACATGTAGTTATCGTACTGGTAAGAAAACAAAAAGCGTTTCAAGGAAAACCGAATAAGGAAATACGAATACGTTGGAATTTAGGTGATAATAGGAATTAGTCAATGAATATTGACATATTTCGGTTTCATAAAACTAGGCTACTCAAAAAAGCCTACTAAACTTTTATGACATAGGGCCAACCATGGTCATTCCACAGAGAAAAAAAGACGGGCACATGGACCGCATGGCTATACTGCGCCATCCATAGGAAAATACCCATACCTTTGGCAAGCAAAGAATAGGAGAGTTCTGAAACTGCATTAAAAGCGGTCTTTATCTAACCATCGTGTAATATATATAATCTACGTCCATCGTGTAATATATATATATATATATATATATATATATATATATATATATATATATATATATATATATATATATATATATATATATATATATTATCATTAGAACCGCAAGGTCAGAAAACGCATCTCTGGATATGGGTGTCCAACGAAGATTCAGATCAGCCTGCGAATTCGCATAGTCTAATCAGAATCTTCACTTGGCGTATTTCGGATAACCAAGGACAACAAGTTCCTTCATGTAGACAATGAAGGCGCTGATCAGATGAGGCGGATGCGCAGGCTAATTTAAGTCTTCGTCGGTCGCACGTCAAAAGTTACATTTTCTTACGTTGTGGCTCAATTTGTTTTATCAAAAGAAGCTACCGTTTTTAGCGTGTGTATTAGGACAGACACGCCTGAGCTAATAGTGTAGACCCAAATGAGACGCCACAGCACGCTTCGTCTCATCAGGTTCTATACTGTGTGCCACTCATCCAGCAGTATTTAGACTCAACATCGGGTAGTAAATTGTACTTGTTCAAATTTAAGAACAAAAATGGTAAGGAGTTGAGGCGTTCGAATATTTAGGGTAACTACGGTAATACTGGACCTATATGACAACAGAGATGACTTGCACAATACTTTATATTCTCTCTTTTTTGTTTTTCTCTGTGCAATTCTTTTTTAAGGTTGCTGTTCGCAACGGGGTGTGAGAAAAGTGACTGACGAAACTTGTATTGCTTTATATGGAGAGAAAGAAAAATGGAAAAAAAGAAAAATAAATAGTTCGGAAGACCACGCGTTTGCACATACTATAGTTTAGTAAGTATACATGTACCATGTTTAGACCCTGCAGATAAAATGACTGTTGAGATGTTAATAACTAAGTATGTATGTAGGCTAGTAAAACCCTAACGATTTCAAAGCGGGGTCATAATATGCATAAACAGATAGTTGGGAGCTAATGTCAAATGGCTCCACAGGGAATGGAATAGTCCGAGCTGCGTGTCAGCTGTATTCACGTGTTGAGATGTTACCGATTGATCGTAATTTATGTTATATTGGGAAACAGATTCGTATAAGCCTTTTGGCTTCTTTCTGAATCCCATCACTTATTGTCAGTATTGTATGTATATTTGTAGAATTTATCCGAATAAATACGTTTAAACCAAAACGTGTTCCGTCTCATATACCGTAATAACCCTAAGTATTGGGACAGAAAGACTCTTGCAAACAGTGCAGACCCAGATAATAATAATAATAATAATAATAATAGTAATAATAACTTTATTTCAAGAGGATAACATATTTGGCACGAGTGCCAGTCTAACATATGGTCCTCACTGTTAAGAATGACATGTACAATTATAAATATTCAACAAACAGACGTAAAAAACATACAAACAAATGTTAGCAATCAAACGTACGTTAAAACATATAAACAAATGTACACAATATTAAAAGCAATTAAAATATCAGAAAAGTTTTAGAAGTTGCAAATTAAATCTAAAACAGGCTATTTAGATGTTCGCTGTAAAAAGAAAAATAAGTTGTAGACTTTGTTAAAATAATAAGATCAGACGCTGCAGAACGCGGCGTCTGATCAGGGTCTGCACTGTTTGTCATAGATACAGCAATATTTTAGACACGTCAAGAAGTAGTCGAATGGACTATTTTCAAATACTTAGGGAATACTCGGTACATTTAGACTTTAGCAGTCTTAAGGCTACTCCATCACTAGACGAAAACTGTAGTATTTTTCTTATTTTTCACAGAAAATAACTCTTAACATTTCGTTCAAACATATGTATCCCTATTATCCTAGTAACAGTATTTATCCAAAATATTTGATCACCTTCGCCCCTTAACGTATTTTGAAAATTGTATACGAGAAAAAGTGTTAAAAGTGCTGGCACGGTGGCAGACATTATATCAAGATGCTGTATAGAGCTGCCTTCGCTGGGTCTACACTATTTCCTTTGGTATACTGTCCAAACACTTGGGTAGATACAGTGATTTTATTTTTAGACATATTTGGGCGGAAATAAGCAAACAGCATAGAGCCTGAGCTAACAGCGTCTTAAGCTGAACTTTTATCAGGGTCTGCGCGTTTTATCATTGAAATACCGTGATAAGCCGAAGTATTGGGACAGATAGGCCTTTGCAAACAGTGTAGATCCAGATCAGACGCCGCAGAACGAGGCGTCTGATCAGGGTCTACACTGTTTGCCATACATACAGCAATACTTTAGACACATCAGCTGGTAGTAGGTCGGATCTATTTAAAATTTTAGGACAAGTATGGAAGTACCGTATTTACCCTACGTATTCGGACACCTTAACTCCTTACCATATATGTTCTAAAATTTGAACCAGTACAATTCACTACCCGTTGTTGTGTTTAAAAATTGCTGGATGAGTGGCAAACAGTGTAGACCCAGATGAGACGCCGCGTTCTGCGGCGTCTCATCTGGGTCTATACTGTTTGCTCAGGCCTGTCTGTCCGAATACATATGGTAAATACGGTAGATAAGGTGTCCCAATACTTAAGGTTATTACGGTGTAAAAGTGGCAGGCTGAAAATTAGATATCATCAACTCCTAGGATTAGTACGGTAAGATATCGGGGTGTCTAAAATTAGGACAACTGAAGACAGTCCTACGCAAACACTGCAGACCAAGATCATAATGCTTCAAAGGAGCAGATTGATCTTGGTCTACACTGTTTGTCATTCTATTGCAACATCTTAGACACATCGGCACGTAGTCAAGCGGCCTCGCAATTTTAAGAAAAGTTCCATTAGGTGGGTGGGTATCCAGACATTTAGGGAATTTACAATAAACCCTGTTGCTTGACCACCCTGTCGCCTGCCCGTAGAACTTGTATGCAATAGTATCTGAAACTGACGGTCATTCTTGCGGGGATTTTAATGCCTACCACACAGGATAAAAACCTCAGCGGACGAGATATTGAAATATCATCTTTTTTCCAGAAAACAAGTTTTAACATTTCATGCAAATTGTCTCCAATGGAGATAATCTGCATGAAATGTCAAATTCTGTTTTCTGACAAAACAAAAAAAAAAATGCCATGAATTTGTCATCTGCTGAATCATTGTGGCAATAATGTAGACCCTGATAAGATACCGCGTTTTGTAGAGTTTGATCGATTTAGATCTACACTGTTTTCTAATGTCTGTCTGTCCCAGGACTACACCTGGACCCCTATTTGCTTCAAAATGTCCGGCCTCATTTTTCGAAAATGTATAGAAAACAGTACTCTTTGTCAGCTAATTTTAGTTAAAATGATGGCATAGGGAAAGATCTTCGATATGCAGTCAATCCGGCCTTCAGGACAACAAATATTAAGCAATCTACTACACTTTTTTTAATTCCATTAGAAGGCAGATAAGCAATAAATAATCAAGCACCTTTTTTTAGCTACCACTAGTTTGCTTCCACATTGGTGTTTGCGTCCGCTTTGTGACCGGGAGGTTGCGGGTTCGATCCCCTGCCAGGTCATACCAAAGACTTTAAAAATGGTACTAACTGTTCTTTCGGTTGGCGCTCAACATTAAGAAAGTAGAGCTGGGAATCAGAACTGGTCAGCTCAGCGTCAGTATAATGTGACTGGGTGGAATATCATGTCAAAGTGTTTGGGCGTGATATTTCGGTGAGGCATCACTCTAAAAGTGAGCATTGTGCTCCCTGCCACATCCAGACACAGTCGCGGTATGACTGAAAGATTGTTGAAGGTGACGTTAAGCCCAAATCAAACAAACAAACAAACAAACAAACACATTGGTGTTTGCTTAATACTACTTGCTTTTATACATAAGATTCATTATATGAAAACAAGGACTATTTGGCTTACCACTTCGTATCGTGTATTTTTATCCATCCTGTACGGCCTTTGTGATAGTCTATTGTTGTTAGTATTAAATATGATTATGTTCTGATTAACTAGGGTAACTAATGAGGACTTTATTTATATCTTATCATATCTTTGATAACAACACAAATATCATACCGTATAGACACTAAGTATTCGGACAGATAGGCCTGGGCACACAATGTAGACCCCGATCAGACGCCGCAGAACGCGGCGTCTGATCAGGGTCTACATTGTTTGTAAATCATCAAGATCTTGCGGCACATGAAAAGGGAGTCAAATGGACGTTCAGGTATATGTATTAGGCCTAGGCAAACAATGTAGACCCAGATTAGACGCCAAAGACCACAGCGTCTAATCAGAGTCTACACTGTTTGCAAGAACTTGTGGTACATTAAAAGGGAGACGAATGAGTAAACCGGAGAAACAATGTAGACTCAGATTAGACGCAAAAGACCACAACATCTAATCAGGGTCGACACTATTTGCCACTCATCTAGCAATTTTAAATACCTCAAAAGGTATTCAGATGGACTTGTTCAATATTTAGGATATGTATGGTAATTAAGAAGTTTACCATATTTCACTTAATATTCGGCCAGGCAGACCTGAACCAATAACGTAGACTCAGATCAGAGACTGCAGAACGAGGCGTCTGCAGAACGCGACGTCTAATAAGGGTCTGCACTGTTTGCCTCTCCTCCAGCAATTTTAGACACATGTGAATGTTATAAAATGGACTTGCATATTTTAGATATGTTTATGGTTATTATGGTGTTTATCATATTTACCGTAAATATTCGGACTAATAGGTCTGAGCAAACATCGTGTAACCTGATCAGACCAGCACCTATATGGTATATCTTCTCTAGCTTTACAATGGCTATTTGTGCTGAGCATGAGAAAATGAGGCACTACGCCAGGAAAAGTAACTGCGGACATTGCACCAAGCAAAGACTCAGATCAGCCTGCGCATTCGCACAGTCTGATCAGAATCTTCACTGGACGTATTTTGGATAGCCACTGATATTAAGTTTCTTCCTGTGGACAACGAAGACTATGATCAAACTTCGCAGATGCGCTGGCTGATTTGGGCGCACATGCCAGAAGGTACGTTTTCTCACACTAGGACACAAGTGGTCATTTTGAAAAGTGAAGGCACAGATCAGTTTGCGCATCTGCGCAGTCTACTCAAGGCCTTCGTTGTTGGCTTATAGAATCATTGAGCACTATAGTTTAGATCGGTCACAGACGCTTGAGATTTTGTTCACGTTTTGTCACAGAAGGCAGTTAGAAATATGTGGCGTATGATCAGGGATCTAGACTTTTGTCAAGGTCCGTCTATTCGACAGTCAGCATGGATCCTACTTACACTTCGCCTGCGGTTTCATAATGAACTTTTTATGTTGTATCTAAAGACTTAAAGCGCCACGCACAATTGCAGAAGACGACACTTTTTATTTATTAATTTATTTATTTATTTATTCAGAGAAATAGATATTTCATGTGAATCGTCTGCCAAGCCGTAACTCCTTATCATTCCAATTCTGAAATTTGAACCAATCCTTTCGACTACAAGATTATGTTTCTATTTACGAACAGTGAAGACCCTGGTCGAGGTCGCGGCAGTTTCGTCTGGGTCGGCGTTGTTCATGAAGGCCTGTCTATCCGAATATTTGGAGTTAACGCTTTGCATGATGTATACAATTCAGCAGACGGCATTTTAAAATATTTTTTTCTTATTTTCTATACCAAATAAAATTTGATATGAAGGATACAATTTGCATGGCGGCCATCTTGAAAAAAAAATATTCTAACGACATCTGCTCCAGAACGGTAAGTAGTATTAAGCTGAAAGTTGGTGGGAGGCATTAGGGAGACATGGAGATTCAGAATTGCTAAAATCGTTCCGTTCCGATATCCAAGATGGCCTCCATGGCAGCCATCTTGAAATTCTGCAAACGGCATCTGTTCTCAAAACCATGAGTATGATTGAGCCGAAACTTGATGGGAGGCATTGGAATGACATAGAGATTCATAATTGTTACAATTATTCTGTTCCAATATCTAAGATGGCTGCCACGTTGGTCATCTTGAAAATCTTTAAACCATATCATTTCCTTAATGGTAAGTTGGATGGAGCTAAGACTTAATGGGAGACATTGTGGTGACATGGAAATTAAGAATTGCTATAATCATTTGGTTACGATATCCAAGATGGCTGCCATGGGGGCCATCTTGAAAAGCTTCACCGCCATATCGGCCATTTTGAAAAACTTCAGTTGTTATCTACGCCTGAATTGTAAGTCAGATTGAGCTGAAGCTTGGTGGAAAGCATCGGGGCCACATGGAGATTTAGAATTGCTAAAGTCATTCAGTTCCAATATCCAAGATGGCCACTATAGCGGCCATCCTGAAAATCTTCAAACCACATCTGCTCACGAAGGGGGTCGGATTGAGCAGAAAGTTGGTTTGCAGCATCGGGGCGACATGGAGATTCAGAATTGCTAAAAGCATTCAGTTTCTTTATCCAAGATGGCCACCATAGCAGCCATCATGAAATTCTTCAAACGACATTTCCCAAATTGTAATTGGAATTGAGCTGATATTTGATGGGAGGCATTGAGGTGTTATGTAGATTCAGAACTGCTAAAATTGTTCTGTTCCAATACCCAAGATGGCCTCCATGGTGGCCATCTAGAAATTCTTTAAACCACTATCCTTCAAAACCGTAAGTCTGATTGAGCTGAAACCTGATGATGAGAGGATTTTGGGTGACATGGAGATTCACTTGAATACTCTTAATCAATTTGTCTATTTTCAGATCGAAGACTAAACATGCCAAGAAGAAAGCAACGGAAGAAGTCGGCGCTGAGAGGTGATGGAGAAGAAGAAGGTGATGAAGAAGACACACAAGGAAAAAAGCGCTAATAATCAGATGGGGGTTCAGCCTTTCCCTACGGTTCTGGCAAACCTAATGCCTGCCAGACACTTGCCTCTGGTTGCTAAATCTGCCATTTGGCCATCTGATCTGAAATACTCTGAATCAGTTACTGAAAGTTCTGCTCATAGTCATACTCATAGTCAAACTGAATGTTTGTCTCAAAGTCCTGTTGAAAGCTGTGCTGAAAGTTTTCCGCTAAAGATGGTACTGGTAATACTGAACGTTCCTCTGAAAACCCACTAATTGATAGAGTTCAAAATCATGTAGAGAAACCTGCTAAAGACTTTTCATGTAATATAACTGAGAGCAATATACACATTAGGCCTGATGACTGCAGTTGTAGTGCAGCAGTTATTGTAACAAATGCTGCCCAGAGTGAATTTACATGGTTTGGTTCATTTCGTCAGGGAAATCAAAGGTTTTCCACTGTTTCAAGAGTTAGACAGTGCACATGCACCTCACTGATGATGTTAGTACATTTGAAACAACATCAACTTTTCACTCAAGCAATCTTAGATGAAGTTTTGATTGAAGGTGACTCCCTCTATTGTTCAATTTTGTCTGAATTGCAAAGGTAAGGTCCAGTTTTTATTGAGCTTTGCTCAGTTACCAAGCGTAGTTTTAAAAGGAGAAACAAAATACAAAATCCACAAATTAGCCATTATCACAGGAACAGTGTTAGAGTCAGCGGATTTGCAAATTTCTTGATTGTTTTTAGGACACTCGAAATCATTGCTAGGTTTCACCAGGAAAATTAGGTAGGGTAGGGTTACCTTAAATACATATGTTTTATTTGGCCAGGTCAGGAGTTAAGGTTACCCAATACTATAAATGCAGTAAGAAGAAAGCCGTCTTCATATATCAATCCAAATATTCTATTGTAATCTCTGAAGCCTGAAGCATTTGCCATTTCTTCAGAGTTCTGGCACTTCAAAATAGTATGCATGCCGTTTTGCTCTTAGAATATCATATAACACAGTCCGACATAATAAAAATTAAATCCTACTTTTCCAATATATAATGCGGGGGAGTTTATTCAGTATACAAAGGATTAACATAGTTGAAAAACTTGCATATGAGCCAACGCAGGACAAAACCTAAAATAAGACCTGTGTGTCCAGCAAAGACTGGTCAGCCTGTATATTCACCCAGTATGGCAAGAGTTCACGTTCATCCTTCTTTGGATAGCCTGGAGGCTGTAGAAGGCACATGCAATCAGCGAAGAATCTGATCAGACTGCGCGGATGCGCAGGCTGATTTGAGCCTTCGCTGGTCGCACAAGTCTTATTGTAGGTTTTGTTGCGCGCTACCCCTATAAGACATATTTTGTTTACCGTATTTACTCAAAACTATTCGGACAGACAGGCCTGAGCATAAAGTGCAGACCCAGATTGTCAGACTTAGTCCTTAATAAACTGGTCAAGAGGATCGTGCATCCAGTTTGTCAACATATGATTTTTCTACGCTTTCCGTCCCATAATTTATCAAAGAAAAATTTACAGACTTAATTGAGAGTACTTTTTAAATGGGAAGGCTCTCCTTATCTTGTTTGTAATGATAGGAATGCATTCTTTACTTCTGATGACCAAAAATGGTTTAAACTTTGGTCTTGCCAAAACGTTTGTGACGCATTATCATACATTTTAGACAAAATTGTCATTTGATTCGACACAAAGTTACACAGATAAATTATGGGAATTCCGATGGGTACTAATTGTGCTCCTCTTGTAGCAGATTTGTTTTTGTTTTGTTTTAAAAGATATTTTATGATATCTCTTTCTGATGATACACAAGCTGATATTATTGAAGCTTTTAACTCAACTTCCAGATATTTGAACTACCTTTTGAATATCGGCAATCCTTACTTTAAAGGAATGGTCACTCAAATTTGTCTTAATGAATTGCAGTTGAACAAAGTTAATTCTACTGATACCGAACTCGCATGTTTAGATTTGCATTTATTAATTTCTAACGGCTTTGTTTCATTTAAAATTTATGATAAACGCGATGTTGTTCTTCTTTTTTTTATTTTGGCATTGTTATTTCCTGTTTTTGGATGATGACGTTCCTCGTGGCTCCTCTTATGGTTTTTTACATTTCTCAGCTTATTCAGTTTGCAAGAGTGTCTAGTAATTTGGCTGAATTCAATGCTCGAAACAAAACTTTGACTGCTAACCTTCTCCAACAGGGGTATCGGTATCATAAACTTAGGAAAGTATTTTATTTAAGTTTAATTGTCGACACTACCAACTGGTCTTTAAATACGGTACCGGACTAAAAAGACTTCTGCTACAAGGCCTATCGGAACCTGTATTATATGGTGACTTAGTGTGTAAGTTTAGAATATAAAATAAAAAAAAAACTGGCTTTTCAGATCATTTAGTAAAATTGTCATATGCTATAAAAAAAAAAAAAAAAAAAAGGAGTATAGTTTAGTTTTTTTAGTTTAAACATATTTATTCAAATAAATCATATAACTGAACAATGCCACAATTTTACATAATCCAATCTAAAGGATCTGAACGAAAGCTAACAGCTTATTAAGTTCATCTCCTAATACATAAACTTGTAATATAGATAAGTGGGAAGCAGCAACACATGATAATTAATACTTATGATGGACAAAAACATTATACCAGACAAGAAAACAACAAAAATATTTGAAGAAAAAAAAAAAAAAAAAAAAAAACTACAAAAAAAAAAAAAAAAAAAAAAAAAAAAAAGATGAAAATAAGAAGATGGAAGCGACATCCGGCAAAGCCGATTTTAAAATTTCCTTTATTTCACACTTTTATATTCTTTAATCAAAGACGGGCTACGGACTTCTCCAGTGATAATGTACATAGATGACCTTAGTCTTCCGTTGTTAAGGCCGGGGAAGGAAGAAGTAAAGCAGGAAATCAGATACTGAACCTTTTACTATTCTCTATGAATATTTGAACCGCTGAAAAAATCTGATAATTTTGATTAATTGATAGTCGTTCATTGCCATTTAGAAGAGTTCTTAATGTAATGTTAGGTATTGTGGTCAGTCTTCGGAATAGTTCATTTCTCTGGGCATTAAATCTTCCACAAGTGAAAAGATAATGATATGCATTTTCTATTGCCGCTCCGCATGCACATGCTGGGGATTCTATTATGTTCTTTAAGTACAAATCATTGTTTAGGGAGCTACAGCCTGTTCGGAGTCGCGTGTGCAGAATTTGGACCTTCCTTTTTCCGTGATAAAAATATTTTGGTACCTTTGACTTATCTCGATTTAAAAATGATTTAAATGAGTGCAGTGAACTAATTTGTTTAGCGGTTCCAGGTAAATTATTCCAATCTCTTATAACTGATGGCATAAATGACGAATAATAAAGTTGTGTTCGACAGTTTATCGTAGTATAGTCATCTGCGTTCCGTAGATTATATCTGGAAGTTTCACTAACTGATGGGGGAACAAGAGACGAAAGGTAAGGCGGAGTTAAGTCGTGTTGCATTTTGAAAAATAAATTTAGTTTATGTTTAGATCGTCTGTCTTGTAAAGATTGCCACCCGATTTCTTGGTACAAAGCTTGTAATGATACTAAAATTGTTGATCCTGTAGCAATTCGTGCAGCCTCATTTTGAATTTTATCTAGCTCTTGTTTTTCGTACTGAGTGCAATTATCCCATACCATGTTGCCATATTCCAAAATAGGTCGAATAAAAGATAAATAAATAGTTTCCAAAGATTTTCTATCGAGACTAAATTTCAATCTTCGCATAATATTTATTCTCTGCCAGGCCTTTACTTTTATGTATTCTATATGAGTATGCCAAGAACAATCGCTAGACAGAAATATACCCAAATGTTTGTGTGAATTGACCTCAGTAATTTGGTTATTTTCCATGTAAATGTACGGGTGGTTTGGTTTATTAACTTTTCGAGAAATTATCAAGGATTCGGTCTTCAAAGGGTTAAATGTAACCAGCCATTTTTTTGCCCATGTTGAAATTTTGTGAATATCAGAATTTAAAACTTCAGCTGTTGTTAATGGGTTTTCGACTATCATATACAGAGTTGTATCATCGGCAAATAATCTTATGTTTGAAGCAATGTCGGAAACTATATCATTGATAAATAAAAGAAATAGTAATGGTCCTAATATAGAGCCTTGTGGCACGCCAGCTGTTACAGTTACCCAATTAGACATGACACCAGGCAATACTACCCTCTGTTTTCGATTTTTTAGGTAGTCTTTGAACCAATTTAGGGCAGTGCCTGTGATACCAGCTGCCTTTAATTTACATAACAGTCCATTGTGCCAAACCCGATCAAAAGCTTTGCTGATATCACAGAACACTACCCTAACCTCCTTACCAGAGTCCAATGCTTCACAGAAAGTGTCATAAAGATATGTCAACTGATTAGTAGTCGAATCGCCGGGAATGAAGCCTGACTGGAACGGTGTCAAGATATTATTGTCCATGAGATGATTATATAGATACTTAAAAACTAATCTTTCAAATACTTTATCCACGGTACTTAGTAAGGAAATTGGCCTATAATTTGAGACAAGAGATGAATCGCCTTGTTTGGGGATGGGAGTAATATGAGATCTTTTCCATGTGTCAGGAACGTGCCCTGTTGATAATGATTGATTAAAAAGATTACAAAGAGGTTCTGCTATACAATCCGCAAGTTCCTTTAGAATTCTGTTGTTAATGCCATCTGGCCCTGCAGCTTTCCCCAGTGGAAGAGATTTCAGAACTGACGTTACTTCGTTTGGGCTCAAAGCTATATTTTCAATGCGAGAATTGAGAATGTAATCAGCAATTACGGGTATTTCTACGTTTTCGTCATCTACAACCGTTTGATCACGAAAATAATTATTCAGTAAGTCTGCTTTCTCCATTTCATCAGTTAATATAGTATTTTCACTTTGCAGTGGTGGAATAGTTCGCGAGTTTTCTGGGGTTATAAAAGATTTTAATGTGGCCCACCAATTTTTAGCAGAATTTTGTTCAGATTTTAATTTATCAGCTAATTTGTCAATATGAGCTTGTTTGGATGTACGAATTAATGCAGTAGTTTCGTTTCTGTATTTCCTAAATTTACGCCATATAACTGGGTCATTTGTAATTCGAGCTTTTTTATATAATCGTTTTCGTTTACGAATTTGCCTTTTCACATTAGATGTTATCCATGGGGGTTCTGCTGGTTTTACTTTCACCATTCTGTTCGGGATACACTGTTTGGATATAGAAATTATGTGATCTGTTACGTTGGTCGCATAGTTATTAACATTTTCGTCTTTTAAATTATTCCAATCCGTCATTAAAGCTTTTTCCCTTAGCAGAGCATAATTACCTTTTTCATATATCCAAATATGTCGATTAAAACATTTATGTTTTGGTTTTGTAAAATTCATAATGCCAAATACTGGACAATGATAACGAGTATCCTGAGATAGAAAAGGATCACCTACTCCACTCAAAATAATGCTATTCTTATTGCTAACTAAAATGATGTCAATTAATGATGATGAAGTTTCAGTAAAATGAGTTGGTTCAGATATACACTGATGTAGAGAAAACTGCTGTGACATAGATAAAATTTTACGGTTTGTTTGTTCTGATAATACATTGTAATTAAAATCGCCTGTAACTATTATTTCATTAATTGCTGTGTCAAGTGCTAAATTAAGAGAATCTTCTATCATATAGTGATATATGTTTGACGAATTTGGTGGTCTATAAAAAACACCAAAAAGAATGTGTTTGTTTCGCAACGTAATTTCTATCCAGGTACATTCGATACCGACAGGTTCCAAATCTTGTCGACGTCTATAATGGATAGTATCTTTGATATAAATTAAAATTCCGCCATGCGGATCATTCGCTCGATCCTTGCGTTCCGGTGTTTGATAAGTGGGAATTTGTAATTCATTCATCGAAATGTTAGGATGTAACCACGTTTCCGTAAACGCAAGAATGTCGAATTCCGATAATTCCGCAGTTAATAAATCCAATTTATTGTGTATACTCTGCACGTTGTAATGTACGAAAGATAAGTGATGAAACTGATTTAGAACGGCTGACATAGATTCTGAGAAGGAATCATTACTGCTACTTGTTGATGAGTTTAAAGCGGGTCCTGGATTCGGGTGTATATCTCCAGACGTTAATAAGATGCAGCTAAGCCATGTAATCAATATTAATGCTATTAAAAGTTTCACCAGAAACAAACTAAACGACTGATTTGCAAGACATTTCACACTTTTGATCAATTTTCTACACTGACATGAGGGCTTGATCCTCTCCTCTTGAAACAGGGATTCGTGAATGGAAAATCTCAATGACAGCAGGTCATCAATGTTACATATCACCGTGAGAAATAAGACGATATGAATGACCATAGCAAAATTGAAGTTACAGCGGTAGGTCTTCATGACGGCAATTTTTCTACCCTGTCTCGTCATTAAGTGACACCTAGCAACATGTACAAGAAGATCAGGGCAGCTACCATGAAGACTCCACCACAATACTGACTAGAAAGCTGAGAGATACATGTAATGAAACCTTTGTCAAACATCGCTTCCAAGCACATATACGGTAAAATGACACAAAGCAACCTCAAACAAAACAGAAAAAACATGAAAGGTTGTAATGTTAACGGCAGGATACCATTCTGAAAAGGATATAATGAGCTGTGCGAAATGGATATGACAATAGTCACATCGTTCCTTATTAAGTTTATAAGAAAGAGAGAGAGAGAGAGAGAGAGAGAGAGAGAGAGAGAGAGAGAGAGAGAAACAGTCAAATTTCGGCAAATTCAGGCACGAGAGCGCTAAATTTCTACCATTGTAAGGGATACATTTTCAATAAACGTGATAGTAAGAAACAAAAATGAGCAACTTACAAAATGACCCTCGTGCCTGCATACAAATAGCAGCAAGATAGAGTTGACAGCTGGAGCAAAACATTATGTTAAAAGCTGACTTCACCCTTCACCGCCTCGCCGAGACATGAATGAAAAGGGATTCGAAGGCCAGCTGCACAAAACACTAGCGCTAGCTCTTCATACAAAACAGTCCCCTCGCCCCCCATCATCCATATCCCCGCGAGACGACAAAAAAAAAAAAAAAAAAAAAAAAAAAAAAAAAATCTTTTATACGTGATTAGTTCTTTTGTTTTTGATTAAGTCATGATTCTGGCTTTTCACCTTTTTACGACATTAAAAATCAACTGAGTAAAATTTTATTTAGGTGTGTGTGTGTGTGGGGGGGGGGGGGGGGTGCGTGGGGAAAATCGATCAGATAACGAGAGCATATAACCATGGTTGAAGATTAATTTTTGTCATTAACATGCAATACCATGTATAAGAGAGCATTAACACGCAAAGTGAGAGAGAGAGAGAAAGGAGTATAATATTGCTTAATAAAACAGCCTGCTTGCTTAGCGGTTTATCCAATCACGGTAGACCACTTTGCTTACCTCTTTAACTGCATGTCGGTGGGTCGAGGTTCAGACTCTATGATGGCCCCGACTTAAAAAAAAAACAACAAAAAAAAAAAACTATTTATTAGACGGTCTGGGCCGGTGTAGCGTGAGATTTGTCAGACCATGAGATCTTTCAGACCGGAAGTCTGAAACCGGAAATACCTGACGGAACTCACGCTCCGTGTATGAGATCTTTCAGATCATGAGAAATGTCAGAACGTCTTGCGAAATTATTCAAAATACCAAGGTTTACAAATTAAAGAAAGATTTAAGCTAATCGTTTTTCAGTGAAAAAAATATGTTACTAAAAATAAAATCCTAATAACCCCAACAGTCTAATATACACATAAAGTAAATACAGAGTTCGTCTTCGGCATATCTGCTATAAAATTGAATTTTAAATTCATAATTCTACACCGTGAAAAATAAATCATATAAAAAAAAAAAAAAGAAATCTGTCCTCTCTGTTCGTATATAGCATTCATGTCTTACTGTATCCTAGATAAACAGGCAGGTAAGAGTTGACAACTGGTATATCCACAGGGCTGTACTAAAATACAAATCACGAGTACATCAATCTATTCTATTTATGATAAAATATTGTTGATGGATCGATCAATTTTATCGATGCAGCAGTAGTTCTATACATGTGAAAATAAAGCTGATGATGATGAAAACATGAAATAAGTGTGACAATGCAAAGCAACAAAAGCTGTTTACCGATAAATGATATGTGCACTGATAATTTTTATCAGCTTATATATCTATAATGATGTACCAATACATATAGCAGTAGACCAGTAACATGTCAGTGCATCAACATAACATCCTTACACCGATAAAACTATTCGTATATTGATAAAGATGCATTGGTGCATTATAATAATTGTAGGTGGATATTATAATTTGAAAGTCCTGGCAAATGTTCATCATTTAATAGACTTGTCACCAGTAATAATACTGAATCTAAGTATATATTTTATCGGTACACTGATTTTGTAAATCAAAATGACAATTTTTAATTAATTGATGCATAGATTAATCAATTTGTAATTTGTTATTTTACTTTTCCCTTTTACAGTTTCGACTTAAGCATGTTGTCGGTCCATCTGTAAAATATTGCTAAAATTTATCCATGCAGTATAAATTAATTTTATCCATGCGGTATAAATTATATCGGTTTCATTGATTTGGTAAATCAAAATGACAATTTTTAATTAATTGATGTATAGATTAATCAATTTGTAATTTATTATTTTACTTTTCCTTTTTACAGTTTCGACTTAAGCAAGTTGTCGGTCCATCTGTAAAATATTGCTAAAATTTATCCATGCAGTATAAATTAATTTTATCCATGCGGTATAAATTATATCGGTTTTATTGATTCGGTAACTCAAAATGACAATTTTAATGAATCGATTTATCGATTATAATTGTTTTACTCTTCACTTTTGGCTATTTCCTCTTAAGCAAGATGTCGGCCAACCTGTAAAAAATATTGGAACATCGCTAAAACATATTCATGAAGTTTAAATGTTTTCAGTTCATTGATTTGGCAACTCAAAATGACAAATTTGATGTCATTCATTGCAATGTGATCTATTTGTAATTATTTTACTTTTCACTTTTGGGTGTTTGACTTAAGCAAGTTGTCGGTCCACCGGTAAAAAATATTTCATTGCTACATGTAAATATATTCATGCAGTATAAATTTTATCGTGCACACAAAATGAGAATTTGGATTGATCGATGTATTGCCTAATCGATTTGTAATTATTTTACTTTTAACTTTTGCATATTTGACTTAAGCAAGTTGTCGGTCCACCTGTAAAAAATATATGAATTTCAAAATATAGTCATGCAGTATAAATTTTATCGGTGTACTCAAAATGACACTTTGGATGAATCGATGCATTGCCTAATCGATTTGTAATTATTTCACTTTTCACTTTTGGATATTTGAATTAAGCAAGTTGTCAGTCCACCTGTAAAAAAATATTTGAATTGCTAAATATATTCATGCAGTATAAATTTTATCGGTGTACTCAAAATGACAATTTGGATGAATCCATGCATTGCCTAATCGATTCGTAATTATTTTACTTATCCCTTTCGGATATCCGACTTGAAATTTTGACAAAAATATTTTTTTCACATCATACTTCTTCCTGCACTCAATATGCCTGTAATGAGTCTGTTGTTTCAAAAAATATTTCGAGACAAGCTGATTTCACCATGCATGCACCATACAGTCATGCCAAAGCTAAATTTCCAGAAGAACAAAGGGAATTGACCATAACCTATTTTGCTCTACAGCAACATCACATCAGTATCAACATTTATGCAAAATATGAAAATATCATATTCTATCTAATTACCACACTGTGCACTTAGGTTTTTAAAAATTACTGGGAAAACTTGTGATACAATACATGTATGTATGTACCTACTAAGTGTATATCATCAAAGAACTTATTTGATGATGTTTATGTGATTTTTTTTTCTTATTTTCTTTATAAAGCCTATGTTGTGGGTACTAAGTTGAATTGCATCATCATGTCCATGCAATTCAAACTGGTGCCCACAACATTTGCATTAAAAAAGAAACTGACAAAAAATACACTGGCTGTAAGTAATCTGAAGACTACGGAATAGCTTGACTGTGCTTATAGGGGTATCTGTGGTAATAAGGTTGAATACGGTTTTCCTCAAACTATTAGGCAAGATTAGAAGCAGAAACCAAAATGCCTTTTCAAGAATTACAAAGGGAATTTTAAATAACAGTAAAAGAATTAACCCCTAGGCCCTTAATTTTATCTGACAGCAACATCTTATCAATATCAACATTTATGCAAAATATGAAAAGATTCCTTAAACTACATAGTAAGACGAGAAGCAGATCCTAAAACAGACAGACGTACGGACAGGCAACGTAACAACAGTATACCCCTCTCCTGCCACACAAACACATTTTGCGTTTGTGTGAGGGTTAAAAAGTCATTGAAAAATAAAGTCAAAGATTTAGGAAGAAAAAAGAATCTATCCAAATCTGTGACTTATCTCAAACAAAAACATATCTCCAGATAAGATGATTTTTTTTTTTTTTTTTCATTGATTTTTTTTTTTTTTATTATTATTTTATATATATATAAATAACAACATGCTGAGAGTTTTCATTAGAAGAAGCCTCAGTGAGATACTTCTAATGAGTAATCATAACATGTTTTCTTGCAAAATTAAGAAAAATAAATATCTTGGTTCTCCTGTTTTCTGGAGCAGGGGTATATACTTTATTTAAGTCTGGAGCTATGAAAAAGTATGATTTTTTTTTCTAATTTCTCAGTGGGCAGATACCCTGAATACTCATTGAAATAACCTCACTGAGGTAATGCTAAAGCCTTAACTATTTGTAATTCTATTTAAAAAAATGTGTATTTGGATTATTATGCTTCTTATCTAGAGCACTGCCACAGCCAGGTGCAATAATGTTTATTGCCATAAATCACACCTAATTATTATCATGCTTGTAGGACAGGCAGAATTGTGAGTTTTATGGCACATTGTGACACTCCAAGGGAAAATTGGGTGGACACATGTGGCTAATCATAGCCCTGATTTTTTCTTTCTTTTTTTTTTTTTTGTTTGTTTTAAGCTGTCCTTTATCTAGGAATTTATTGTTTCGATTACCTAAATCACCAATTGTCAGTCTTTGAATGAGTACCTAACATTTAAAGTATTAATCCTGTGAAAGAGATTTCATTAATCTAGCAAAAAAAAAAACACACACACACACAAACACACATATATATTAAATCATTTTTTTTTTTGTCACAGAAATGGTAACCTGAGTAAAATAAGCCTTGTATCTGCTAAAAAAAAAAAAGAAAGAAGAAGATGTCATCTTATAATCTTATAAATTCTTTGTTAGTATAACATTCAATAAATTGACTAATTTAAAAATAAAATAAAAAATTAAGCAACAACAAACAAAAAATAAAAAATAAACCTCTGAAACCCATCATACATGCCAGGAAAGCTATCTCTGTACATCAAATGTTTATACATTACGAAATCATGTCTATTCAAATATACTGAAAATTTCACCACCAAAACGTGAAAATTTTCAGATAAAAAATTCTGATATACATGTATTTCATATTTCTGCTCAAAATATAGATTGTGAGCACTGTCTCAATGAGGGGGTTCTAATGAGTATCTACAATCTATGTTTTTGAGCAGAAATAATAAAAATAATTTATACCCATATAAGCCCCAGTTTTACTGTATAAAAGTGGGGTTTAAGGGGGTCAAAATTAAATAAGCCTATTTTCATGATGCATGTACCAATGGCAGTAGCACTGGAAATAGATTTTTGTTGTTGTTGTTACTTTTTTTTTTTTTTTTTTTTTTTTTACAATTTTTTTTTACAATAATACGATCAATCGCTAAGTGCAAACAGGACACAGTATTGATATAAATAAAAAAAAAAAATCCTTGAAAAACTGGGGAAAAAAAAAAAAACAACTAAAAATGTAATGAACTCTCTTCTGCTAAATTTAACACTAGGTGTAGTGTTTTACAGTTTAGGTATGTGCAGAGCTCTAGATAAGAGGGCTATACATTAATTAATACAATTTTTTTTTTATTATTCCTCCATGAAAACATGTACATGTCATGTATGTACTCCTCAGAAGCACACTGGATAGTGTTCTAGCACACTGTTTAGTGTTCAAGGAAGTACTCTAACTTGAACATGTTTTTTTTTTTTTAACCAAACAATATTAGTATTTTTTTTTTTTTTGTCTGTTATGAAAACAAATCAGTTCAGGCTCTCCTGAAAATAAAGGATTTTTTATAAAAGTTATTTTTTTTGGTTAACATGGTTAAATATAGGGTTTTTAGGCAAATTTTAAACAAAGTTAAGAGCAAAAGCAGGTTACATTCTTCATCTTGTTTCCAGTTTCTGTGCCATAAAATACCTACAATGATGGACAATCTCCGTGTGAATTCACAACTGTGTTACAAACTACATTCTCAATAATTTAGTTGACCTAAGACTTTGACTCCTTTGTCATAGTTAAAACTTTTATACCCCAGGCATACAAAGTATGTTTGGGGGTATATAGTCTTTGTTATTCTGCCCGTCCATTAGCTCATATGTCTGTGCTCCCATCCATATTTGCCCAAAAATAAACTAGATTTTCTAGGTAAAGTACTGTTTCTTATATTTTTATTTTTTTTTTTTTTGAAGCAAATTAATTTTTTAAAGGTTTTAAAAGATCCCCTAGAGGGCCTGCTGGGCAGTCAAACTAAAAAACTAATGAGAAGCCATTACGAAAACAAGCCAATTCAAATACATTGAAAATTTTGCCACCAAAAACTGAAAGTTTTCAGATAAAAATTCTGATATTTTTCATATTTCTGTTCAAAGTATAGATTGAGGGTACTAGTTAGAATTGCATCAGTGAGGTGGTTCTAATGAGTACCTACATCTGTTTTTGCGTAGAAATAAGAAATAATAATGTATACCCCTGTAAACTCCACTTTTACTGTATAAAAATGGGGTTTAACGGGGTCAAGATTATATAGGTATGTTTTCGTGAAGATTCTTTTGACATGTTTGATGAAGAAATAATTTATAATAAAAACAGATCTGAATAAATATTTATCATATTTAATCTGGAGCCACAAAGGCCTTAAAATGCCAGTTTTTATTTGGTTGTGCTGACAAAGAGTTAGGGTATATGTGACATCCAACATAGAAAAGGGCCCTTTATACCATGCACTATCTGACAAAAAATTATCTAGAGCTAAAATTAAGTCTATTAGGATTATTTTACAAAAGTTTTGGGCTAACATTTAAATATTTTTACCAAATACATGTATGTAACAAATATGGGCATATATTTTAATCATCTGACTAACTGACTTTCTCCCTTTTCAAAAGAGTTTTTCTTTTAAAGGTCAATCTATCTTAGCCACTGTAAATTTTCCCAAGAATGAGCAACACCAAGCACAGAGAACATTTTTTTTGTTTGTCTTTTTTTTTTTTTTTTTGTAACAAATAGTTGACAAACGGGGTGACAGGTGGGGGTGGGACTGTAATCTGCCAGATGCCAAAGTATTTGTCAGAATTTAGTAGACTTACTAGAATAAAAACTTGAAAACAGAAAAATTAAAGGTGTGAAATGAAAGTTAGGAATTCGTTTTAGAAAGCAGACCCATTTTGTGCTCTTGTTTTTTTTTTTATGAAGAAAGCTTGCATGAAACACAAACTATATGGAGTCTTATCAACATATTCTTTGTCAATATCTTCTGCAATATCTGTGACTGGGTCTTTGCTGTCTGGTATATTTAGGGACCGGCCTTCTCTCACAATGTGTAACATATCAGTCTGCACAAGAAGTAGAACAGAAGTTAATCAGAAGAGCATTTGGATGTGACTTATACAATAATTCACCTACTGCTTTGCTTTCTCTGCAGATTACTGGATGCTAACAGTTTACTGGTAACCCTTTTCCTTCACTCATATGTTTAAATTTAGCATGCCCTTTGATCAGCCTGCACAGCCTGAAAATTACAAAAGAAGCCTATATTATAATTTAAATTATATACATGCAGACAGCCTGTACATGTTCATCACAAAAAAATATATCTTTGGGTGTAACTGTGTAGACTGATCAGGATCTGTACTGGTCACTCATAAATCACTGAATAATGAATGCCCGTGTATGGAATATATCAATGGACAGCTATAATCTACAAGGGAATGGGGCTGGATCAGCTGGACAAATAAATCCAGATATATTATGCACGCTACTTTTGCTTTTATTCCCTTAACAGTTTTGTTGTAGAATAAATGAACCAATGAATAGGGCAAAACAATATGTGCAAGAAATCATAAGGGTTCTTGGCTGTATCTTGGCCATAGGATGTGGCGTATAAAACAATTACCCACCTGGACAATTACCCACTGGACAATGATCCACCCATACATTTAACCACCCCTCTTAACCTAAATGCGGACAATTACCCACCCGAAAATATTTTTCATTAACTGTCCTTAAATGTTTACAAGTGATCTACAAATCTCTCGGGGGGGGGGGGGGGGGGGGGTGTAACTTGGGGATAAATGTGGTATGGGTGTGCGAGCCAGTATTTCGAAACCTACCCCATTCATGTACCTGCCCTTTTAAAAAATTGCCCCCTTCATATACTTGATCATCTGAAATGCTGACCTATTCATATACTGCCCTTTGATTTTTATATCCATTTATTGCTGGTAGTTAGACAAATATAGCAGTCAATTCATTGAATACCAAGAGAAATAGCAGTCTTGACAAATCTCTGAGTGAAAAAAATATATGCATTTCCCGGAATGTCAGAAAAGTGGAGCCTTTCACATACGAATCATAAAAAATCAGGTCAGTCATATACTTTTTGTTGAAAAAAGGGGCTAATCATATACCTGGCAGCGCTGAAAAAAGGGGGCAATTTGGCACGCATATCCGTACTATGCCATATATAGGAACCCACCCTGACCCACTGGCTGTAAATTGTCGTCTTACAATATTTTTCATTCATTTAATCCTGTTTTATTGGTAAAAAATGATTTTGTGTCAATCTGAGAGTCTTAGCTGAAAATGACTTTGAAAGGACAAAATGAAAGATTTCTTTTTTTTTTTAAATGGCTGTTTTTTTCTTTTAAGGTAAGTTTTCTTCGATGTATATTTTTTCATAAATCCATAGCTACAGATAAGAGGGCTATCCACATAATATTTTTTCTTCTTTCTCCACAAAAACATATGTTGTGGGTACTCATTAGAAGCCCCTCACGGAGGCACTTCTAATGAGTACCCACAACATATGTTTTCGTGGAGAAATAAGAAAGATATCAGCATTTTTCGGAAGAAAAAAGCGCTCTATCTGTTGCTATGATAAATCGCAATAAAAAGGTATCCATCATCCATTACAGCATGCAAATGACATTTGACTCATGGCAGCAGACATATTTTAATCACATTATTAGTAAATGGTCATAAGTTATCACATGAAAAAAAAAAAGATACTAAATTCTCTAAAGTAATTTAATAGAATTTTCTTATTGGGGATTTTTAAGATACATTATAATGAAAGAGGTATTATTATCATTTGGACTTCAACAATTAACATATACAAAATCAGAAAAGAACCTTATAAGTTTTTACTGCACATATTTAAAAGTACAGGATGTAATCTTCAGCTCTCCTACATGTTGCCCAGTATCACGCATTCTGTTCAGGGCTTTGTGCCACCTTACATCTAATAAATGGATATGTTGAATACCATATGTGCTCTAAGTATTGGATGGACAGTCCTGAGCTAACAATACAGATCTAGATCAGACACCACCTTACAGCTAATAAATGGATAGTGTAGAATACTGTTTAACACAAATGTATTGGACAGTCCTGAGCTAACAGTGTAGACCCAGATCAGACGCCACCTTACATCTAATAAATGGACACTGAACAATAGTCTTTACACTCAAAGTATTGGCCAGACAATCCTGAGCATACCGTGTAGATCCAGATCAAACAACATCTTACATAGATAAATGGTTAATGTACAGAATACCATTTTTACTAGGAGCACTGGACAGATAGTCCTGAGCTAACAGAGTAGACCTAGATCAGATGTCACCTTACATTTAATAAATGGGTACTGCAGAATACCGTTTATACTCTAAGTTTTAGACAGACAGTCCTAAGCTAACAGTACCCAGATCAGCTGTCACCTTACACTTAATAAATGGATACTGTAGAATACTGCATACACCAGACAGTCCAGAGCTAACAGTGTAGACCCAGATCAGACACCACCTTCATCTAATAACTGGATACTGTAGACTACCATTTATACTCTAAGTTTTGGACAGACAGTCCTCAGTTTAACAGTGTAGATCCAGATCAGATGTCACATTACACCCATTCATGCCATAAGCTGTGGATTAAAATCTGTGAGATAAGGCAAAATACTAAGGGAGATTTGACAAAATTCTGTGAGATTTTCTTAAACATCACTTTGGTGTTCCCATAATATAGTCTTAAGTCTTCTTTTTTCATGTGAGAAGCTTGTGAAAACCACAACAGTGTGTGATTTATGTTTATTTCTTCATAAAATCTGTTGTAAAATGGTCTGAAAATTCTGTGAGATTAGAATTTTTTATGGGAATTGCTTTCCAGATGGGCCAAATTCTGTGAGATTTTATCTCACAGTGTGAGATATGGCATGTATGCACACGTACGCACCTAATAAATGGATACTGTAGAATACTGTATACACAGGACGGTCCTGAGCTAACAGTGTAGATCCAGATCAGACTCCATCTTACAGCTAAAAACTGGACACTGTACAAAACTGTTTTTATTCAATTAAATGTACATTTTTATATTGTAAATTTAATGTAGTGGCTGGAGTGCATGGACTGAACAAGACTGACTGCTTGGTTCAGTAGGAAGAGCACCTGACTAGTGTTACGGGGTTGTTGCCAACTTGTTGGTGAGTCCCAGCTCCGGTAGTCATTGTTTCCTCTCTTGTTCACTTTACTGATATCAGATTTAGTAAACAGGTGTGTGCCAAATGCAAGCCATTGGGGGTTGCAGACCAGATACCTTCAGGACATCAGGCTGGTACCTGAATCCTAAATGTTATGAGGAGTGTAGTGGCTCGAGTCCATGGACAGAACAGGACCACCCTTGTAGCCCAGTAGGTTCAGCACCTGTCTAGTAGTCTTGCCAATGATGATCGATTATAATCATTCAGCAATCACTTTTGCCTCTTGAGACTGAAGATCGGAAAGATCTTTTATAGTCAACTAATCGGATTTTTTTTTTTTTTTTTTTTGTTTTGAACTTGCCGACTTGTTTTTATACTCGTATGAGGCGGAGTTTGTACAAAGTCTCCTCCAAGCAGGCAAGAAACACCTCGCACAACAATTCAATTTCACCTACAGATATATAGATGATGTATTGTCTCTGAAAAACACAAAATTTGCAGAGTATTTAGAATTCATCTACCCACGTGAACTTGAAATAAAGGAAACAACGGAGACTTCAGCCTCCTCCTCATACTTGGATTGTTATCTCTACATCGACAATGGAAAGCTTACTACTAGGCTTTACGACAAACGGGATGACTTCAATTTTCCCATCGTTAACTTTCCTTTCCTGAGCAGTAATATCTCTTCTGCACCAGCATACGGCGTCTACGTTTCACAGTTAATCCGTTATGCCAGAACTTGTTCAAATTATCAGGACTTCATGGAGCGTGGGAAAGTGCTCACTCAAAAGTTGTTGAGCCAGGGGTATCAAAAAACCAAACTGGTAGCAACACTTAAGAAGTTCTATGGGAGACATCATGATCTAGTCAATCCCTACAATGTGGCAGTTTCCAGAATTGTTTCTGATGTTTTTGCCAGTAACGCGCCATAAGTAGACTTCCCAAATCCCGGACATACGCTTCTACCGATATTTCCTTCGTTCAGGCCCATGGGCATGGTGGGCGAAGCTTGCTTACCAAGTAATGCTTACTATCCGCGGACGCCTGATTATACCCTTTGTTCTGGGGTCCATGTCTGTTGGTCTGAACATTCTGATTCGTCATTCGTTTATGGATTTATGATTTTGGATTACGGCTTTGGTACCATGACCGCAACTACTTTGAAACAAATATATTTTTCTCACCTTTTTTTTTCGTAGGCAAGTCATCAATAAATGAAGTTCAGAGCTGTCTGTTAGGGTCATTCTAGATTTATGGTCAATAAAAGTGAAAAGATTTGATAAAAGAGTCTTAAAAAAAGTCAACCCAAAAGAACTAATGTTTTAGGTATTTGAAGCACCTTGCAGAGGCACTTCTAATGAGTACCAACAACATTGTATGTTTTCATGGCGAAATAAGAAAAATATTACCTGGATACCCCTCTTATTGATCTTGAGCAATGACTAGGTACCTGGAAGATGGCTGAATTAAGAGTGAATATAATTTCTACAAGTCAATTATTACTCAATGATCAGACGGTTTTACAAAACCGATGATCAACAATGAAATTCTGGCTGATTCCCAACACTACTGTCTAGTGAAATGGGGATCATGGGTTCAAGTCCCGCCTTAGGCAAGCAGTTTTCCTTTCATTTTTACTTTATTATAAGAATATTGCAATTCACTTGCAATTTTTTATCTGCAGACCTGTACTGTTTTAGCTGGAATTTTCAATTTTGTTTTCCATGTAGACCCTTTAACATGTTCAATAATCAATATTAAAATAAACTTAGGAGGAGAACGCGAATCCGCGACCCCATGACTGCAAATCAGGTGCTCTACCAACTGAGCTAATCAGGCTGACAGTCCAGGTCCATACGGAGATTTTTGAAATGGGGAGGGGGTGGGGTGGAATTTTAGGTATTCTGAAAACAGGGATGCAAATGCTTCTTGAAAATGCCAATTTGGGGGCCAAATTAGGGCTATATAGGGAATTTAGGTTTGAAAACTGCATGATTTTGAAGTAATTCTCCAGAAAAGAGGGTGCGTTTGTACCCCTGGAACACCCTTGCATACGGGCCTGCAGTCTCACCAATTACTACACTCCTCTCCCTTGAGTGTTTACGGTAACTTACATGTGCCAGACATCAACTGAACACACTAACAGTGCCTAGCTTTTCTCCACACTCATAAGTATCTCATTGCCATTGAAGCAACTTAAGGAGGGGGAAAGGTATGCCTAATGCAGAATTTAAATTGCAATCCCCTGCTTGTAAGTCAGGTGCTCTACCAACTGTCTGATGTACCAGGCTGACCTACAGTTTTGGCAATCACACAATAGCTTACCTTCTGCTGTCAAAAATCACAAGTGTTCCAGGTCAGTACTTCCAACGATGTTTCATCCATCATGCTAAACATTTCTGCTTGTACAAGTTATACCGCGTCAAACCCCACAGTTGTGCGTTCAGTAAATATAGTCATTCAAGTCACGTGTACGAATCCTAATACTGTACGAACATCGCTGGTGACGCAGCCAGTTTCAACGCATCCACGATTTTCCAAATTCTGTTCATTTTTATGCAGCCGTCTGATCATAAAGTACATAAGAAAAACAAAACTACATTTCTGTAGGTATCAAACTGTAAGCTGATACGTAAACAGTCGCACACGGCGAATATGAATGCACGTTTTCGTTCTTCACGCCGTATGTCAACAGATTTTAAAAATAATACAGGTGTCGAAGCAAGACAAATACCTCCATAATTCATCTGGGTATTCTAAATTCAAACGCAGCACGGAGAAAAGAAAAAAAAAAAACAACTTTATATAGACAACAGCAAAATAGGAAGTCTATTGGGGCAGATAAATTCTGACAAATCTCACGCCTCATTCCCCCACCTGATATCCGCTTCCGTTGCGCATGCGTTCTGAAACATCTCATGGTCTTAAACATCTTACGCGACACCGGAACTTTTTATGTCTGTTTTTCTGCTCACCGGGGTTCAACTGATGGGTTTCTCCAGTATTTCAGTGGTGTTGTTTGACAATCCAGGGATCTCCAAGTGTACAATAAGTTGTTTCTGTTGAATCCTCTTAGCATCTTTGCTTCATTAAAGGTTTTATCTGTGATTTATTTGTTGCCTGTAATGATTCATGGATGAGTTAGAATCCTCCACACGGACTGAACAAATATATGTTTTTACCACTATGGAAGCTGAGAACGAGGGTTGGGGTCCTGTTTAGTTAGCTTAAGCCCCCAGTAATTCATTACTGACCGTTCTAAGGCGGTACTTTAATTATCGTACTTGTTGTTAATTGTTATGTAGTGTTTCACTTTCTTATGTTTTTCTTTTAACAATTATGCAAGTTTAAACATATTCTGTTAAGTTTGGATAACAGAGTTGCCACCTTTTTAGGAAAGAGTTGCCAAATCCGCTTGCCATCTACTCATTTTGTGGCTGTTTAATTTTATTTGTCTGTCTTTCCCTTTGGTGTTTGTGGCTTGACTTGATGTGGATATAATTGTATCAGTTCCCGAGTTCACTTATTTACTTTTCATCTCCTTGCCAAAGACCTTTTACTCATTTATGCCTAGCATCACATAAAAAGGTCATTCGTAAAAAGTATAGCCCTTGATCAGACACCGTATAATGCGACTTCTGATCAGGCTCTACATGTACAATTTGTGCATTGGATACTTTAAGGATCTATCATGGGTGTGAGAAGTAGGTAGAAAAATCCGTCCCGAGGATCACTGTCTGGCATCACGAGGTTTGGCGAGTTGACAACTTAAGTCATCTCTTAAACATACGAGTAGGTGGTATCTGTAAAACTGAGGGTTAATCATAGCGCAAGGTCAGGAGACCAATAGGGATCATCCAAGGATGTCTTTTTGACCTTATGTAAAATGATTATTATTCAATGTAGTCACTAGAATCGCCTCCATGTGTTAACTACCGGTCCAAAAGTTAGTTCAGTGCTATCAACAGAGACCTAGCAATCAACGTCACAGACGTCCCCTAAAAGCTGCTGGTGGCGTAAGAGATGTTGCATTTTTCATTATTCCTCATGAACAGGCTCGATAAAAATGAGTCTGCTATGTTTTATTGGCCGGCGCACGAATGCCGTCGGTCTCTTAATATAGCTTTGGATTTTTATGTATGGTGAAGTGTTCGATTAGCACAGAGCGCAGTTTGGTAAGTTTGAATAGACCTGCAGTCCGTCTTTGGTAAGTTTGACTATGACCTGTGGTCCATACTTTATTCATATCTGACGCATGCTAAAATAAGCTTCTAGATAAGATCTGGTAACTTATTTAAATTTTGGCATGTTTTTTTTTTTTTTTTTTTTTTTTTATACTGTTTTTCCGTAGGATTTCTACTTCAGAATAGTATGGAATGTTTTTTACACTCTAAATGTTAAGTTTTATGTTAACCCATTTAGGCCAAACGTCCAATAAGAGGGACATCAGCAAACAGTGTAGACCAGATCAGACGCCACAGAACGAAATATGGGAATTTCTATAAAACATGACAATAATGAAAATTTACCTTTTCTGTTGGAAATGGACCAGTCCAAAGGGTTAAGGTAGAAGAATCCACTAGGCATAAATGGGTAAGAGCGTTTTAATAAATACATTGTTGTCTATCTCCAGGATGCCGCAGAGGATTTCATTGATACTTAGATTGATGTTTGACACTGGTCCAAACTTCTGGTCAGCACAAGCTCCATCCTCCTCAGTCGCTTAAGGTCAAAGACATGGACTAAGAACCTTTCACTCTCAAAATGCGATTGCTTTTCGTTTACAGTTTAGATGGATGTCTGTCTCCCGAATATCTGGAAAATGTTTACAAATGATGCTCAACTCATGTAAATGGTCCTGATGAAACTTGCGTACAACACAGGCCCTGATCAGCCTGCGCGAATTCGCGCAGGCTGATCAGGGCTTTCGTTGTCCACTTTTAGAATCAATGGATACTCTAGTATATGTCGACGAACAGAAAATGTCCAGACCAGACTGCACAGATGCACACGCTCATCTGGACCTTCGCTGTTCGCATATGGCATTAGGACCTTTTTTCCACGTTGCACATCAAACGTATATCTCAGTACAAACTCTGTCCCGTTAGTGTGTGACCTTGCGATCAAGGAACATCTTAAACATAGGTCAGGAGAAGGCATTTATACAACAAAAATAATTACTTTTTTCTCTCTTCTCCGCAAAAAAAAAAAAAACAAAAAAAAAAAAAAAAACATATACTGTAAGAACTTATTGAAAGCGGCTCCTAGAGGCGCCCCTTATAGGTACCAACAACATATGTTGCTTTGAAAAATGTATAAAATAACTAACCAAATGGCCATTTTGACAGTAGGTAACTTCGTTTGCTCTCATTAAGGCCCACCCGTTCAGACTGCAGTTTTAACCTAATGTTAAACAGGTGACATTTTAAGAGACTTTTGCCGCAACGTAAGAAAGCGTAACTTCTGACGTGTGCCAAACGAAAACTCAAATCAGTCTGCACAGTCTGGTCAGAATCTTCGTTGACCGCATGAAGAGACTTTGCATCCTTAGCTATTCAAAATGCGCCCAGTAAAGATTCAGATCAGACTGCGCGAATGCGCAAGCTGATCTGAATCTTCGCTGGACGCGCGTGTCCGAATGTACGTTAACTGACGTTTCGGCTGAGATATTTTGTTACTTTTCCGAGAAATTGAGCTTGATATTTCAGATAAATTGTTTGTTTTTTCCGTCGTGATGATAATACCTAGTAATATTATACTATCTTCCTGAATAGCATAGGAAAAACAACCAATAAAAAGCGTTTACGTCATACAAACACTGTGGTTTGAAGAGTTATTAAGGGCACTCATATCCACAATAAAAGTATAAATTTGTGTACAATGCATGCACCGAAAGTGAACACTTGGACAGTTTGTTGGTTTTTTTGCAATCAAGATCCTACTTAGACACGTTATTATATTTACAGACTTATGCACAAGTTAAGATGTACTAAGTAATCCGAAAGATAAAGATATATAGTTCCAGATAAGGCACTTTTGCAACCGATCCGTTTTGTGATATTATCCCTATTTTTCTTTCTCTTTTTTCTTATTAGTCCTTTAAAACATACATTGTGGGTACTCCTTAGAAGTGCCATGGCAAGGCGCTTCTAATGAGTACAAATTTTTCACTTTTTGATACCATTTAATCTGGAACTATGTACAGCATGTCTGATTTTAGAGTATTTCAATGAAATTAAATAGGACTTTGTACTATCAGACCTACCAGACAGTGTACACAATGTTTGGCGGGTAAACATACAAATAAATGTCATTTAGATTTCTTTTATACAATCTTATGTAAATCTCTACCTAGTTGTCTTTTTTGGACGGGTTCGGTCGCTTTTATTGGTCGTTTTACTTTTTCGACGTAGCCGTTTAAGCTAATCGTCTTGAGCAGCTTTATTAAATCACGAATATGCCATACAATCGAAAAGAATCTGCACAACGACTTTTCTGTTATTACCGTAAAAGGGCACGCCATCTTAGTCATTGTACATTAAGCTTTGAAAAGTATTTCCAAGATCACGGTAAAACTGCGAGGTTAGGACAAACCTAAACAGGTAAATACTAAAAAATAAAATCAGGATACTTATAATTCTTTTCGAACGATACTGTACTCTTTGTCCTTCCATACGCACATTATTGAGTTATGTTTATTTTTAGCTGTAGAAAAATGTAGCTGCTTAGCAATATATAGTTAGTTTTCGGGCGGCACCGAAACAGCCCCCATAGCTCAGTCGGGAGAGGGTTCGCCTACCACGTGAAAGGTTGTTGGTTCGAAACTCAAGATTTTTTTTTTTTTTATAAATCTGTCCCGTTCCCTTTTTTTATTGTTATAAGTATGTAAATAAACTTTCGTTCCTACGTCGTGTATCTGTTTTTTACAGATATTACTTGTTAGTGTCTATTTTTTATCATTATTTAAGAAAATGGCTAGTGGTGTTATAGCTTTAAATACATCGTAATACGTGACTTTAATGTACATTTATTAAGTTTACTGTTTCGCATGTATGTCATTATGGGGTTTCTTTCTTTTTTTTTTCTTGTTCGTCTGCCATTACTGACAATGACCAATCCTAATCAACTGTGTGATGTGTTATTATTTGTGTGTTCTAAGATGGCTGATGAGACCAATCTTAGCTCTAAACTGCTTGTTGCAGATAGAACAAGAGAGGTCTGAGAAAGAAAGCTCTGTTGGTGATGCCTTAGCTCTGGCTTTCCGCTGTGCACGTTTCTGCTCGGCATCGCTGATTCTTTTTGCTTCGTATTCACCAGCTCCCCTTTTTATGAGGCCTCACCACTTTGTACGATCTTGTGCAGTCTGTTCCCATGACTCAGTTGGTATGTTGAAGTCTGTAAGAGAGGCTTTGAAGGTGTCCTTGTATCGCTTCTTCTGACCACCATGGGAGCGTTTTCCTACTTGAAGTTCTCCATAGAGGATTTTCTTTGGCAAACGTTCATCAGGCATTCTGGTAACATTGCCTGTCCATCTTAACTGTGCCAATTTCAGAAGAGTATGTATACTCTGCATCCCTGCCCTTTTCAGGACTTCTGTGTCTGGAATCCTGTCTTGCCACTCGATCTTTAGAAGTTTTCTAAGACAGCTTGTATGGAAGTGGTTCAGTCTTTTGGCATGCCGTTGGTAAACTGTCCAAGTTTCGCATGCGTATAATAGTGTTGGCAGCACTACCGATCTCTATACTTTCAGCTTTGTGTCAAGTCTGATTCCACTTCGGCCCCAAATACTTCCACGTAGCCGGCCAGATGCTGCACTAGCTTTGGCAATTCTAGCATTGACTTCATCATCAATGTACACAACTCTAGACAATGTGCTTCCAAGGTAGGTGAACTTGTCTACCACTTGCAGTCGTTGACCTTTCACTGTGATGGTAGGCACCTTGTAAGGCTTTCCAGGTGCTGGCTGATATACTACCTCAGTCTTTTTGATGCTGATTGTGAGATAATAGCTGTCATATGAATCAGATACTTGATCCACACCTTTTTGCATTTTCTCTTCTGTTGGAGCACCCTTTACCATGTCATCAGCAAAGAGGAACTCGTCTAGCACCTCTGTCTGCACCTTAGATTTAGCTTGCAACCTTTTTAGGTTGAAAAGTTTCCCATCAAAGCGAACCTAATAGGTATACCATCGTCACCATCCTGGAAAGCATCTGTATGCATTGCAGAAAACATCATGCTGATCAGTGTTGAAGCTAGTACACAGCCTTGCTTAACTCCATTTGTCACAGGAAATGGATCAGAAAACTTGCCATCATTTTGGACCCTTGCAAGCATACCATCATGGAACTGCCGCGCCATTGCTATGAATTTGGCAGGACAACCAAACTTTGCCATAATTTTCCAAAGTCCCTCACGACTGACTGTGTCAAATGCTTTGGTAAGGTCGACAAAGGTCATGTAGAGGTCCACATTCTGTTCCTGGCATTTTCCTTGAAGCTGTCGTGCTGTGAAGATCATGTCTATTGTTCCTCTGTTTTTCCTGAATCCACACTGGCTTTCTGGTAGAAGCCCTGACCGTTCCAGGTGTTCATTCAATCGGTTCAGTAGGACTCTAGCAAGAATCTTCCCAGCAACTGACAATAAAGAGATGATGATTGTCACAGACTTGAGGATTCCCTTTCCTTTTGAATAGGTGGATAATTGTTGCATCCTTGAATTCTTGAGGGATGGCTTCTTTTCTCCACATAATGTGAAATAACTCTGTCAGTTTCTCTGCAATTGGAGGACCTCCTGCTTTGTAGATCTCTGCAGGAATTGCATCTGATCCTGATGGGGCTTCTACTCACTGCAGAAGAACTTAAAAAAATGAAAGCTCTTAGATTTTCATCTGTCATACAGCGCTATTGAACCAGTTCTTACTCCACTTAATGTATTGCTGGTTTTAAAGCCTGAATTAAACTGTTTTGATCTGGTGAGATACGTGTAACTGTGGGAACACGGATTGACATTGTCATAGTAATGTTTCATCCTGCATAGCGCCACATGACAAAAACATATGAGGTAGTTTACCCACAAGTCTGATGCTAAACTGTATATTTTTATAAGATGCTCTAATCTAATATGCATCATATCACAAGGCAAAAACTGTTTCACAGATCCAGATAAGGTATATTTTTTCAACAAAAAATTGTTGATTCTTTTCTGGTTTTTCTAACACATTTTGTGGGTACACTTTAGAATTAAAATGAAAAATAAAATAGGATATAAAATAAAATAAAAACAATGAATAGCTAGAGGCCAAAGTGGGCCTGAAATCGTTCACCTGCATTAGGCTGATCATGATATGTTTCATTGTGCATGGTGGCCATCTTGGCTTTCAGATCATACTGCCTTTAACAATTAAGAATGTGATAGTGTTTGAAGAGTTTCAAAGTTGCCACCATCTTGGATATTGGAAGTGAACGGTTTTAGCAATGCTAAATCTCCATGTCATTACGATGCCTCCCATCAAGTTTCGGCTCAATCTGACTTACCGTTTAGAAGAGGACGTGGTTTAAATTTTTTCAAGATGGCCACCATGGCGCCGATCTTGGATACAAAAGCGGAACCATTTTAGCGATTCTCATCTCCATAACACCCAATGCCTCCCATCAAATTTAAGCTCAATTCGACTTACAGTTCAAGAGCAGATGCGACTTGAAGAATTTCAAGATAGCTTCCTAGGTGGCCATCTTTGAAATCAAGTCTAAACCATTTTAGCAATTCTAAATTTCAATGTTGCCCCAATTCCATCCGGCAAGTTTCGGCTCAATCCGAATTACCGTTCGGGAGCAGATAACAACTGAAAATTTTCAAGATGGCCTCGCTGATATTTGGCAATTCTGATCCCCCACGTCGCCCTAATTACCTTTCACCAAGTTTAAGCTCATTTCGACTTACCATTCAGGAGCAGATGTGGTTTGAAGGTTTTAAGATGGCCGCTATGACGGCCATATTGGATGTCGGAACAGAATGATTTTAGTAATTCTTAATCTCTATGTTGCCCCAATGCCTCCTCTCAAGTTTTAGCTCTGTTAATAAACGTCAAAAAGATTGCCTTTGGAAACAAAGAACACACTACAGATAAGAAAATGGGAGTCTCGGTTTTATTGAGACTCTTCATAAGCAGTAATGAAGTTTGCAACACTGCTTACGCCCTCTAGCGTATACATGAGCAGAACTCCATTTTCAAAGATTCAACAATGGTCCCAATGATCCCAAAGGAAACGAAAAATGATCTGCACTATGGTAAAATTACGGTTTTAGCAATTCTGAATCTGCATGTCTCCCTACTGACTCTCACCCCGTTTCAGCTAAATCCTGGCCGACATCTTGGAAATCATAACAAAATGGTTTTAGCACTTCTGAACCCCCTTGTAACCCTAATGCATCCCACCAGTTTTGGCTCATTTCGACTTACTGTTCAGGAGCAGAGCGGTCATGTTGGATATCGGGACGGAAGGATTTTAGCTGTCCTAAATTTCCATGTTGCTCCAATGCCTCCCACCAAGTTTCAGCTCAAATAAGTAATGGTCTGTGTTTTCAATAGCTCCACATCTGCATAAAGAATTGTCGATTATATTTTTAGAATACTAATGCTGATTCAGAGAACTAAAGTTCATTTTGAGTCTGGTGTGATATATTTGTTCTTTCATCTTGCCATCGAAATAATAAGTGGATGCTTTACTATTGTTTTCATTCAATTTATTTTCAAAACTCGCTGTAGTCGTTGCATCACGCGTTTCCTGTAGCAGACGATTCCATTCATGGATAAAATTAGAGAGAAAGGAATTGTAATAGAGCTGAGTGTTTGCGTCTACTGTTTGTGAATCTTCTACATTACGCAAACTATAAGACAAAATATTGCCGACAGAATCTATAACTAAGACTGATAATAATTTGGACAAAGTCTATTTTACATCTTAAATAATAATAAAAATAATAATTTATGCTTCATACCTCTAGATACAAGATATTTCCGATATGTATCTTCAAGAAGCGCATTATCAGACCAAGTTAGGTGACGCCAGTTACTATCCGTGCAGCCTCGTATTAGATTTCTTTTTTTCTATTTAATTTGCTTCATATTGGGTAGAGTTGGGTACCGTATCTGCATACTCCAGTAAGTGACAAATAAAGGCGACATATATAGTTTCCAGATATTTCCTATCTAGTTAGTTCATCTCCCGTATTATATTCGCTCGGAACCTGGCTTTTGATTTGGCAGTTTCAATGTGTTCATGCCAAGTCAGCCCTGTGTTTACTATATGGTTTATTTATGTTTCTTGACAAAAGCAGAGATTTTGATGTTTGAAACATTAAACCTCACCAACCATCTAGATGCCTATAAATGTATTTTGGAGAGGTCTGCATTGAGCTTGTCATCCGCTTCATTTGGGTTGTGAGCTATAAGGTAAAGACCCGTGTCGTCTGCAAAAAAGACTAGCGGGAGAATTCATACTTGCCACGATAATTTATATAAATTAGAAATGGTAATGGTTCACATATCGATCCTTGATGACCTGCTTTAACTACGAGGATCGTTTAAAAAGCTCCAGGCCCCACCATCTTTTGGTAGATCTGTGTCTACCAACTTAATGTGAATGTAATTAGGAGTCTTTCACTAGATTTCTGAAAAGAAAAACAGGTTCGAAATTTTCTGGTCCCATCCACCCGCTTCAAGAAATTTAAAAATATCAGTCATATGTATGCGTTTACTGAAAACTCTGTGCATAAATCCAAGAAAATATTCTTACACAGAGTAACATTAGCATAAACTTTGCTATTATGAATTTCTGGGCATGCACAATATGGTTTCGGAGTGTGCATGCTCTGCTGAAATTATTGAAAGTCCACCATTCTTGGCATTTAAATTTGTGTCTAGAATTTTCGAATGACCTAAAAACTACAAATAAATATTTAATCACTTACAGAGATGCCCTTGTATATATCATGGCTAAAATCTTAATGCGAACATTTGATTGTACAAAAATTGCGGATGGTCCAAAATGCACACTATTTAGTATGGGGTCGGTGAACGTGGAGAGGTAGTGTAAAAAAAAGTAGTCTTAGCAAATTAAAATTGGAGATGAATTCTGAACATTTGGTGATTATAGGTCTGTAGAATAGCTGCATAGTATCAGCAGTTCAAATGCCCTCTAAACTGTTCAGAACATGGAAGACATGGAAGGGCTGAGAACGTTTTGAACGGTCCTCGTACTTGGAAGTGACTCCCGGTGACACACTCTTTGTTGTCTGTTTTAAGGTAATGATTGAGCCAGTTTAACATGATTCCAATAATGCCAACTTTCTGCAATTTAAATATCTTTCTAGCTTGGACATTCTAGGCATGTTGTGCTGTCGAGCTACTCCGAGTAGAAAAAAAAAAAAAAAACAGGTGATAAATTATGACAGAGAAAGGAATGAAAGGTGATAGGTTAAAATAGTCAAGAATAGGTAAACTCAGGTAAAACATACAACGCTTGGAATATTAGGGCTTAACATGCTGCACTTGTCAATTTTGGCCTTAAATATGTCAAAGCTTGGTGAAATGACAGCAGATTCTGGCAGAGCATTCCACTGAACGATTAACAACGGAAAAATACTTATAGAAGTTCTTTCCGGTATGAAACTGCCGATAGGTTATAGGATGGCCGCACTGGGTGTTTGGGCTGATATACTCTGGGAGAGGTACTGCAACTATAATATGCACGATCTTATAGAAGAGGTGGAGACATTAATTAGCACATCTCTGCTCATGGATCCGCCAACCTAAGTTTCAAACATAGCCGAAACACTAAATCTGCAATCAAAATTACAGGTTGTCCAACGAACGAATCGACGTTGCACTTTTTTTAAATCTGGTTCACTTTGGTTTTGGTGTGAGTATCCCAAATGGCTTCAGCGTATTCTAGCTATAGCCTGACCAAGATATTATAGACTGTCTCTCTTACTCCTCGTTTTTTTTGTTTTTAATATTCCTCTTGACAAATCCACGGGATTTGGTTGCAGTTTTGGTAATCCTGTCTTTGTGGGAGCCCCACGACAGAATACTTTATGTTTGGTATACATCTCGATGTATACTAATTCTAAGAACAAGTGAACCCAGCTAGCATTCTACGTAAATCTATATCGGGCCGTCATCGGCCCGTCAGCTACCCTGACGGGCCGATGACGGCCCGATATAGATTTACGTAGAATGCTGACTGGGAAGATACCCAGAACATAAGACATTTGAAACCTGGCAGTACAGACTGCTGAAAATTGTCACCTGAAACCGAAGGCAGCAATGCCGGAGGTGGACGGATAAACAAACCTTCACTGGAAGCAACAATGCCGGATATGGACGGATAAACAACCTACTGGTTAACCGCTTAGAGGACTAAGCCTGTCCAGAAAAAAAATACAGTCGACTCTCATTATCTCCAAATCCAAGGGATGCTATGAAACACTTCGATATATCCGTACTTCGACATATCAGATTTGCGAAACTGAAGAAAACAATTAATCCAACAACCACCTGTACAGAATGAATCTTACATTTTACTCCCAAGTTAGAGATATATTGAAAATATTGTGGAAAAGAGGAGAAATTTATCCTTAGGAGCAATTTCTCCTCTTTTCCACAATATTTTGTTACCTGTTGGTAGATCTCTGTGTTAAAACAGGGACCAGATTTTTCACTTCGAGATAAGCGGTTATTCGAGATAAGCGAGTTCGAGATAACGAGAGTAGACTGTACCCAGGAAATGCCACAATCTCGAAGCACATCCTTACCTAGATATCAAACGGAGAGATGAGGAACAATAATGACAAAATAAACGCCATACATGAAACCACCAATGCACAAACAATGAAGAACTGCAACAGAGGATCCACCTTGAATGGGCAGTAGTACAACACTGCTGCGGGGGGTGGGGCTAACGGGGATTAAGCCAGTTTTATTTGGGCGAAACCTCACCCTTAATTCTGATGCACCTCCAAATATATGTTCGATCCGCATAAGGGTTTTCTACGTCATCTGTGAAACATCACAGCGGAACACATATGTTCCTCCGTGATGTTTCATAGGTGAGGTAGTGAACCCCTCTGCGGATAGAACTTATAATAAAAAAACATTGTGATGAAACAAAGCAAAGGGCTCAATGGCGATCTGAAGCCAGGACACAAGACAACCACAAACTGCACCACGATAGGCCTGACCACAGACATTGATAGCCAGGTGCCAATTAACTGAAACAGACAGAGGAAGCCATCATTTAGTATAATAACCGACCACCGTCGGGCAATTAAAGCTTAGTACTGTGGATAAAATTTTCAGCAGTCGACATATTGAAACAGTTTTGATATTTTTCCTAGAAGAAAAGATTTGACATTTCGTGCAAATGGAGACAATTTGCTTAAAATGTCAGTGTTCCCAGAAAACATGATTTGACATTTCATGCAAATTCTCCAATTTCATGCAAATTGCCTCAATTTAATTTGCAGTAAAAGTCAAATCCTGTTTTCTGGTAAAAATATGAAAACGATCACTAATCTGTCGTCTGCTGAATTAGCCTAGAGAGTGGTAACGGTTAATGAGGTCATCTCCTTTTTGATTGTTATTCTGTTTTCGACGAAGTGCAGCCCTGCATTGTAACTTCGTGAACTTATCCTTTGTCCCCGTTAGCATTTTTTATAAATCTATAGCTGGCCGTTATCGGCCCGTCAGCTACCCTGACGGGCCGATAACGGCCCGCTATATATTTATGTAGAATGCTAGCTGGGGTCTTGGAAGGAGGGCTTTGTTTCTTAATTATGGCCTTCCCTGGGTACCCCATATAACATCATACTTCAGTGGTTCATACTTCCCTGGGTAGCCCCATATAAAGTCATATTTCAGTGGCTTGAACATCTTTGGGACCATGGAGATATGAGTACTTTGAGCCACTGAGGGTTAATCATAGCGCCAGATCGGGAGACAAGATAATTTAGGGATACTTTTCGATCTCATATAATATAATGGTATGTTAAGAATATTTATTAGACTCAACTCAATGAGGCGATTCTAATGAGTACACACTACATGCATTTTTATGATAAAATAAGTAAATTTCCTTAAAATATCCCCAAATATTTGTTTTTTGAGCTATCGGAAGAGAAATGCATGGGACTGAAAAACGAGTTTGAATAAGCCACGGTAAACGAGTCATCGGTGTTTGAGTCTTTGGAGTTTTACCACTGTATATATTTTGGTCACTTAATCGTACTTCTTTCTTGTCGGGTATATCATTTCAGCGAGAGTAACAAATTCGTTTCCATTTTTTATATTATTTAAGTTCTAGGAATAATTGCGACGTCGCATCATTGCCTTGCAAGATATAGTGCAGGGTGAGCCCGCTCCTTAAGGGAAAACATATATACTCGGTTGATTTACCGACATTCCCGCAAAGAGAGACGACGTTTTGACATCCTATGTGCTTTACTACACGCAAAAAAAAAGACATATGACAAAGGATCTACCCTTAAAGGAAAGAATTTGCTCCCTGTGGGAGCAAATTCTTTCCTTTTAGTGTAGACCCTTTTTCAGAATGGGGCAAAAAAGAGTTGTCTCTCTTAAAGTGCATTAGTTCTGATTAACTCTTTCACTGCCACAGGCGATTATAATAGGCATTTGCAAATAGCATAGTTCCAGATGAGACGGTCCATATGAGCCGTCTCATCTGGATCTACGCTGTCTGACATTCAGTCTTTCAGCTTTACGTATGAACTTCTTTTCAAGCGGTAGTTTGTTAAAAAAGAAAAGCAGACGACAAATATCGTCTGAAATTTGGCACCTAAAGAGTTAAATTTATCAAGTTGTTTTTGCTGAACTGTATTGGATATACACGTAATCTTCCTGGAATATAACTTAAAAAGCAATAAACTACATAACAGGTTTTGGAGAGATTAAACAGGATGCAATAAAAATTGAAATACAAAATGATTGGCTGACCAAAAAGACCTCCAAAGTATAAATCGGGATTGAGTGAGTCGGGGCTTTAAGTTGCTACAGGAGTACAGGTAAGAAGAAATTACAGAAAGGTATGTTGATATTATTGAGAGTTCAAAGTTTAAAATAAAATAACATGAAATAAGATAAAATAAAATGGCTCTGGAAGACTGTGCTTCGTGACTGGGGCCTTCCTGGCAAACTTCATTTAGATTATTTTAAGTGTCAATATAATTACATCTGCACGGACTTTCGTGGTTTTATTTGTAAATCTGTATTTTCATTGGTTTAGTTGCTTTGATGAATCGATCTAAAACTTAAAATCTTTAAGGCTTTTGTGAATATCCATATAAATTATTTCAGCACTTGTCGCACGTGCTAAAAGTAAGAACATTTTGAGACTCTCCATGAAAAAAAAATATTTAGAGCCTAATTATATCGATTCTAAGCCCGAGCTCATATGAACCCAATTACTGTCGGCCCTCATTATCTCGAAGTCCAAGGGACACTCTGAAATACTTCGAGATATCCGTAGCTCGACATATCAGATTTCCAGAATCGAGGAAAAATAAATCTAACAACCACATTAACAAATGAATATGTAATTTGACCCCTGAAGTTAGAGGTCTATTGAAAATATTGTGGAAAAGAGGAGAAATTGCTCCTTTGGAGCAATTTCTCCTCTTTTCCACAATATTTTGTTACCTGTTGTTAGATTTCCATGTTAAAACAGGGACCAGATTTTCACTCCGAGATAAATGGTTATTCGAGATAAGCGAAGTCGAGATAACGACTGTACATAGTCACTCTTCGTTCAACGGCACGTTTGAATTCTTTTGGATATTTGCTTTGGGCTTTAACGGCGTAGGTAACATTATATAGGTCATGTCCATCCTGTCAGTTTACCGGACCACCACCCGGGCAGCCTTAGTCCTTTTAATGGTTAACCTATCGGTTGTACATTCTTTCGCCAGAAACTGACAACTGTCCTTCTTAAATTAGCGGAAGGATAAGAAATACACAGAAACTACTTCATGATGGATCAGTGCCGAATCCGGCGGGGATCGAACAAAAATCCTCCTGATCAAAAAAATACCTCCTGATCACAAATTGGATACGCAGCCATCTGAGAAACCGAGGCTACCTCGAGCTCACGTAAGCCCACCAACATGTTCTCTTCGTTCAATGACTCGTTCCATCTGTTTTTCTATGGAGTTCTTCGTGTTGCCATTTCAAGTAATTCAATCATTTCCAGTGGCTTGGTAGGGCCGCGCTTTCCTGGTTATCTCTGTATTCGTGTTTTGCATAATTGTATTGGCCACGCCAAGCAAAACAATGTCTTCAAACGTGCGCAGAATGCTTTGATTCAGATCGTTCTGCGCGTGCGCAAATTCTCATCCGGGCCTTTTTTATTAACTCTTTTTTACATTGTATAGTATTTTATGATTCTGTCAGCGGACAGCGAAGGCCGTGATCAGACTGCGCATCCACGCAGTCTGATCTGGGCCTTCGCTGTCCGTGCATGCCCAGAAGACACATTTTCCATTGGTGCGGCTCATATTTTGTTGTGATAGGTACACTTGTACTGCCTTACGTACCTTCGTACATGTGCGCTTAACAAAGTTTCATGTCAGCCAGCACAATCGCGTAATCTAAGCAGACTCGTCTCTAGGCACATTTTGAATAGTCAAAGGTCCTTCATGCGGACAATGGAGACCCGATCAAACTGAGGGATTGCGCAGGCTGGTTTCACGTTGCTGGGCGTACATGTATATTAGAATGTCCGTTTTCTCGCGTTGCGACTCATATCTTTTATAGACCTGTCAAGTATACAGTCAAAAGTGTGAGAAGTACAGATGAAGCCTACACTCCAAGGAGTGGATGAGAAGGCAGTCAATTTCGCTGTAGCCATGCAGCCCCAGACTGTAAATATTTATTCTTTATTTATTTATTCTTTATTTATTTATTTTTTTATGTTATTTATTTATTGTTTGTTTGTTTGTTTCATAGGACATTTTGAAAGTATAAAGCAAAATGTAACCTGGTCAGGTGACCACAGACTTCTGGTGTCCAGCTGCATTACGTCAAGAGGAAAATTCGAATCAGAAGTCCCAGGTCATCGGACGAGGTTATCGTTTTACTATATGGGTAAAATATAAGCCTGCCCGATGGCTTGAAGTTTTTTTTTATATTTAGCTGTATTGCAGCAACTGGGAAGTTAAAACCAGTAGGCTACTGGAGAAGGTTGTATTTATACCTAAGTGATCGATTTATCAGATCAGTTGATAAATAATGGCAGTTTCAACCATTATGCAAAATAGATTATAACTAAAGCAGGGCAGCAGCTATTTGTGAAGCTGAAAAATTGATTATAAATGTTCCATTTTGTTTACCGTTTTTACCTTAACCCATCTTGAAACTCGCAAAAGGGTAATTAACAAACATTGCAGACCCATTTCAGACGTCGCAGCACGCGGCATCTTATCAGGATCTGCACTGTTTGTAAATAGTTTAGCTTTTTTCGGGAATATCTGAAACACATACCTAAAATTGAAATTCGACTCTTCCAGTAAATTAAATGTGTGAAAAGCATTAATACTTGTATGTACATGTATATGCATTTAACCCTTGTCCTGCTAAACCGGGATATATCCTGCCTTTGCAAACAGTGTAGGTCCAGATCAGTTGGCTTCTGAAGAAGCCAACTGATCTGGCTCTGCACTGTTTGTCATTCAGTATGTGAATTTATATCATTAACCTGGATCAAGTAATCTGATTGGCTGAAAATTGGAAGAGGGCGTGGCATCTTAATTTATTCAGCATGACAAGGGTAAATAATATCCTGACTCTGCCATCGTGCATGTAAACAGCATGGCATACGTAGAAGGATGAAGAAGGAGGATGTCTATGTAAATAGATAAATATTCCCAGTGGGTACACAGTGTTGAAATAACGTTGATTCAACGCCTTGACATTGAATCAACGTTGATACGACGTTATCTCAACTTTGTGTGTCTGCTGGGTTTGTCTTATTTCTTCACGAAAACATATGTAGGTTGTAGTGATCAGACACGCATCCATGGGGCGCTACCAAAATGTAACAACGCCAAACTTTTTTTTTTTTTTTTTAAGAAATTAAAAAAACCCCAAACAACAACGATATCAAAACAAAAACAAAAACAACAATAAATTATGCTTTCACCATCACGAAAACATACCTATATAATTTTGACTCCCTTAATCCCCACTTTTTTATAGTAAAATTGGGGTTTACAGGGGTATACATTATTTTTCTTATTTCTGCTCAAAAACATAGATTGTGGTACTCGTTAGAACCGCCTCGCCGATGCGATTCTAACGAGTACCTACAATCTATGTTTTGAGCAGAAATATGAAAAATATCAGAAGTTTTTATCGGAAAATTTTCAGTGTTTGGTGATGAAATTTTCAATATATTTGAATAGGCGTGTTTTCGTAATGCAAGCGCCCTGCCTGGAGATATGGCTTACACGTATGTTTCATAAAGGTGTGTTAACGTAATGCAGTGGGCTTTTCTACCGCACTCTTTTCCTAAGTTTTCAATGAAGTAGGGCCTTCAAAAAGGTAAGAAACGCTTTATTATATTAGTGTGTTTTATTTTCCCTGAAAAATAGGTTAAAGAAAGAATAAACACCTGGCATATTTGATCTTCAAAAAGACATATTAATAGCCTGTTCATTGGTAATTTATTTTTGTAGGAAGCAAAAACTTTTAAAAAATATTAACCGTTACAAAAACACACCTATTCAAATATCATCAGTATAGAAAATTTCACCTCCAACAGCAGAAAATTTTCAAATAAAAAACTCTGATAGTTTTCACAATTCTGCTCGAAACATCGATTGTGGATGCTCGTTAGAACCGCCTCGGCAAGGCGGTTCTAACGAGTACCCACAATCAATGTTTTTGAGTATGATTAAGAAAAATATAATGTATACCCCTGTAAACCCCAGTTTTACCATATAAAAGTGGGGTTTGATGGGGTCAAAATTATATAGGCAGTGATGATATGCCTGATTATTGGCGTATTTTATTTCCACAGAAAGCAGGATCTTCTAAAAAGAGTAACTAATGCCTGGTTACTGTTTTTCTTTTCATAGGAAGCAGAACCTTCTAAAAGAAGTAACAAACGTCTTATTATTGGTATTGTCAGCGGAATAACACTTCTTGTGATAGTGGTAGTGGCTGTACTGATAGCTGTCTTTATTGGGGCAAAGGTGACACAAAAGGTAAGGGGAAACAGAAAGCAAAAAAAAAAAAAAAAACATTGACGAAATTAAGTGCATTATATGATGTAAATAAAAAGTTCTCGATTTTGTTTAGCTTTTGAAACGGAATTTTCGCGATATGTTTGTTTAATTTATGAAATAGAAAAATTCAGGAGAACAACCGCCGACTTCTCCATACAGTTAATGCCTCATACGACGTCTGTTATTAACTGTACGAGGGTGAGTCAATAAGTAACCAGTTTAACTTATTTCTGGTTGAGATCCGCCTCTTCTTTTTCGATGTAATTGCCCTCTAGTGTGATGCACTTAGACCAACGGTGTTCAAGTGCCATCAGCCCAGAACTGAAAAAGTCAGAGTCCTTTCCATTGACCACTCATCAACTGCCGTCACGACTTCTTCATCAGACCGGAAATGAAGTCCACGTATATCCTTTTTCAAGTTTGGGAACAGGAAGAAGTCGCTAGGAGCTAGGTCAGGCGAATAGGGAGGATGTGGTATTAATTCATACCCGTTTCGCTCTACAGCATCCATTGCAACTTTGCAAGTGTGGACTCTCGCGTTGTCCTGTTGCAGCAAAACACCTTTAGAGAGTTTACCTCGGCGTTTTCCACGGATGGCGGTTCTCAACTGGTCTAATAAGTTTGCATAGTACACTCCAGTTATTGTACTTCTTTCTCTTGGGTAAAAAGTCCAACATAATAACGCCATTTGCGTCCCAAAATACTGTGGCCATCAACTTGCCAGCAGATGGTTGCGTCTTGAACTTCTTTGGCCTCGGGGACCCAGGCCCTACCCACTGACGACTGAGCTTTATTCTCTGGCTCATAATAATGAACCGAAGTCTCATCTACAGTCACCAGACGCAAAAGAAAATCATCTTTTGACCTGAAACGCTTCAACAAGGCACTGCATACTGATGCTCTGGTTGCCATTTGCTCATCGCTAAGGGATTTGGGGACCAAACGGGCTGTTAGCTTGCGCATACCTAAACGATCATGTAAGATTGTTGAAACGCTACCATGTGAAATGCCTAATGCCTGCGCTATTTCTTCCACCTGAATTCGCCTATCAGAGTATACCAGATCCCGAACTTTCTTACACATTTCTTCGTCGGTGGCATCCAGTGGGCGTCCAGACCTGGCTTCATCTTCTTAAGACGTTCTACCGCGTTTGAATTTCCCTACCCAGAATTTAACCTGAGCATAAGATGGTGCAGAAGATCCGTAAACATCGGCTAACTCGCCGTGTATTTCCTTGCCTGTTTTACCTTTTAAATACAAGTACCGAATTACAGCACGGTACTCAACTTTAGATGAAAAGCATGCCTTTGCATCACTAGCCATGTTTGACATTCAATATCTTATTAAAGAATGACTCGATACGCGTGCAATTTTGTACCCATGTTAAAACAAATATTGAAACAAAGCATGAAAATCGTGACCGTCTCGGTCTATCGAAAATGGGATAGGCTGGTTATTTACATTGTATTGACACGCCCTCGTATTTAAATATCAGCGATGTTTTGTTTGCCTGAAAATATTCATTTCCATAAGTCCCACCTCGACGGACTATAGTGATATCGTTTGCTCAACGCATGGTTCAGCAGTGCGAGTCGTCATCACGAAAACATGCCAATATAATTTTGACCCCCTTAAACCCCATTTTTATATAGTAAAACTGGGGTTTACACGGGTATACTTTATTTTCTTATTTCTGCTCAAAAACATAGATTGTGGGTACTCGTCAGAACCGCCTCGCCGAGGCGGTTCTAACGAGTACCCACAATCTCTGTTTTGAGCAGAAATATGAAAAATATCAGAGATTTTTATCTAGAAATTTTCAGTTTTTGGATGTGAATTTTTCTATATCTTTGAATAGGCGAGTTTTCGTAATGTTAAAAATATTCCCTGTAGACAGGTTCTACGAGGGGGGAATAAAATATAGTAAACACCAGTATTAATTAATGTATTTATTTTCTTTTCTGTTTTGCTTAAGCATGAACATAGGTATGGTCTGTATACATTACTGGAAAAGTCTGGTCTGTTTGTAGTAAAACTGGGGTTTAAAGTGGTATAGATTTTTTTCTTATTTTTGCTCAAAAATATAGATTGTGGGTACTCGTTAGAACCGCCTCGAGGAGGCGATTCTGACGAGTATCCACAATCTATGTTTTGAATTGTGGGTACTCGTTAGAACCGCCTCGAGGAGGCGGTTCTGACGAGTACCCACAATCTATGTTTTGAGCAGAAATGTGAAAAATATCAGAATTTTTAATCTGAAAATTTTCCTGTTTGGTTGTAAAATTTTCAATAAATTTGAATAGGCATGTTTTCGTAATGGAAAGAAAACGTTCGTGTTACAACCCACCATGCGTATGCTTCGTTGAACCTTTATTGTTATTCTTGATATGAACACGATTTGAAATAGGCTGGTAATATGTTTAGATCTGAATGTCATGCTTAGCAGAATCGAACTTAGTTTATACTTAAATTTTAAATTTCTGGAGATCTTCCTCTGATGTACCAAAAAATAAACAATGGAACAAATAATGACAAAACAAACGCAGCATATGAAACCAACGATACACAAACACAGAAGAACAGCAACAGAGGAGCCGCCTTGGAATGGTCTTTGAATGAAAAACAATTAGGGGCGTCAACCAGTTTTATTAACGTGTAAAATTCATCACGAAAACATGCCTATATAATTTTGATCCCCTTAAACCCCACTTTTATATAGTAAAACTGGGGTTTAAAGGGGTATACGTTATTTTTCTTATCTCTGCACAAAAACATAGACTGGGGGTACTCGTTAGAACCGCCTCGCCGAGGTGGTTCTAACGAGTACCCACTATCTATGTTTTGAGCAGAAATAAGGAAAAATATGGGAGTTTTTTATCTGAAAATTTTCAGTTTTTGGAGGTGAGATTGGCTATATATTTGAATAGGCGTGTTTTCGTAATGACACTTTGTTCTGATGCAGCGCCAAATTACAGACATATGTTCGGTCCGCATATAGGATCCTCTGCATTGTTAGTGAAACACTAGAGGGAAACACATACTCGTATGATACACAGTAAGCATTCTACATAAATCTATAGCGGGTTGTTATCGGCCCGTCAGGGTACCTGACGGGCCGATAACGGCCCGCTGTAGATTTATAAAGAATGCTAGCTGGATGGCTAACACTGCTGGAACGAAGCTAAGGGCTCAGTAACGCGGATCTTAAGGCAGAACCCAAGAAAAGCGCAAACTGAACTACACTGGACCACAGACATTGATTGATAGGCGCCAATCTTCTGAAACAGACTGAGGGGTCACGTCAAATTAAAAAGCATCATTGAGCATGCGAAATAAGTGAGATTCACATCATCCTGCGAAAACTTTCATGCGGGCATTTGTACTCCATTGAATCATTCTATACCATCAAATGTTACTGTTTGCGGACAGCATAGGTCCTGATCAGACTGCGTATGGACAGGGTTTCTAGGCCTTCGCTGTCTGCATATGCCCAAAGACAGATTTTCGCATGGCACGGTCCAAATACAGTAAAGAGGCATGGGCAAAAAATTAAGAATTATTTGCGGTGTTTGACCCTTGTTGCAGGAAGCGTGGGTGAACCACCAGGATAAAGACGGTAAGAAATCAGAACATGTCGTGGCGAATGATAGAGAGGAGGACTACACCGTTCCAAACAAGCTACGAGTTATCTATGATTTCGAGAAGGTATTTCTTTATAGATTAATACAAGTTCATGTACTACTATTATGGCAGGGATCCCATTAAAATATAGTGTTGGACGAATATGAGGAAAAAAAAAAAAAAAAAAAAAAAAACAGGAATGTAAAATGCCTAGTTAAAGTGACGAATGCAGATGCTTTAGAAATATGTTAACAGTGGGAGATAATTAACTTATGATATATCAATACGGCATCGTTGTTGCTACAAGTGAATTTCTGCCAATTACCTCTCGTCAGCGATTTTTTGGCCAAAACTCTTGCAAAGGCTATAAAACGCATATATGTATCGATCCAATGAACTTCACAAGAAATCTGTCATTTCAGGGCCTTTGACGCTTTGATTCTTATTCTTCCGAGAAAAATGGGATTTAACAGTACATGCAAATTGTCTCTTCAGGAGATAATTTGCATGAAATGTTTATCATAATTGATGGGACAACTTGCTTGCAATGTCAACTCCTATTTTCTTGGAAAATTAAAATCAAGTTTCAAAATGTCATCTGGGGAAATATTTACCGGCGTTAAAAAAGTAAAACATCGCAACTTTAATTTCACAAGAAATAATCTCCATATTTGTGAATTTATTACTGGCAGTTTTACTTATTGCATTATTCAGATTATACATTTCTAGTTTAGTATATTTCTTGCTGGGGTGAACCCTTACATAGCTACAGATCAGGCACTTTTTCAAACAACATCAAGAAAAACATGCCTATATAATTTTGACCCCCCCCCCCGCGAAACCCCTTTTTATATAGTAAAACTAGGCTTTACAGGGGTAGACATTAGTTTTCTTAATTCTGCTCCAAAACATAGATTTGGGTACTCGTTAGAACTGCCTCGCCGAGGCGGTTCTAACGAGTACCCACAATCTATGTTTTGGAGCAGAAAAAGAAAATCTCAGAATTTTTATCAGAAAATTTTCTATATATTTGAATAGGCGTGTTTCCGTAATGAATTGTTGATATTTTTTCTTATTTATTCATGAAAACATATCTTGTGGATATTTATTAGAAGCGCATTGTTGAGGCGCTTCTAATGAGTATCCACAAAGTATGTTTTGTGGTGTAACAAGAAATATATTTTCCTCATATCATCACATATCTGGAGCTATTACTCCTAGCAGCTGACACAATACCGTCTTTGCCCAAGTATTCATTGAAGATCCAGATCAGAGAAAACGGCGTTATATCAGGATTTACACTGGTGGCCACTCATAGTCTGCAATATAGCAACAGCAAACTCTGGATGGACCATTTAAAATAAGCTATTTACACGCAGCAACCAGAAGTATCATTACGAAAACACGCCTATTCAAATATATAAAAAATTTCATCTCCAAAAATTGAAAATTTTCAGATAAAAATTTCTGATATTTTTCGTATTTCTGCTCAAAACATAGATCGTGGGTATTCATTAGAACCGCCTCGTCGAGGCGGTTCTAACGAGTACCCACAATCTATGTTTTTGAGCAGAAATAAGAAAAAAAATGTATACCCCTGTAAACCCCAGTTTTACTATATTAAAGTTTATTAAAGTTTATTTTGGTTTAAGGGGTCAAAAATATATACGCATGTTTCCGTGATGGTTAACAAAGCATACCCCTGATGAGGGTAGTTAAATCAAGAAATCGAGCTCCTTCGTGGTCTATGTAGTAAACACAATGCGAGGCAAACGATCCAAAGTTGGAATGGTCTAGGAAAATAAGAGAATACTTTAGAACATCTGTGTACGATATATGTTGTATATTGTGAATCATATGGTGCTCTAGTTTGTCTCAGTCTGGTGCAGGGGTTAAATATTTGGCTATGTCCAAGTCAACAGTGCATGTATGGACTCTGTGAAAGAAGGGCAGAGAATCCCGTTTTCGACGTGTTTTCAATGTTGGTCACCGCAGTTAATACAGCAGCTCACCGAATTGCCCGGTATTTTGCCAACGCTTGCAAGACCAACGGGCCGCTGTCCCTTGTACCTTCTCCATTTGATCTTATAAAACGTAAAAGTATACGTTTTCCAAGTTGGCTGAGTACTGCAGCTTTTGTTCCACAAATAAAGAAAACTAAAAGAGACAGTAGTAATATACCCTTACGTTGCCTTTGTTCATTCAACTAAGTTTGTCATTCTCATCATGAAAACATGCCTATATAATTTTGACCCCTTAAACCCCACTTTTGTATAGTAAAACTGGGGTTTACAGGAGTATACATTATTTTTTTCTTATTTCTGCTCAAAAACATAGATCGTGGGTAATCGTTAGAACCGCCTCGCCGAGGCGGTTCTAACGAGTACCCACAATCTATGTTTTGAGCAGAAATATGAAGAATATCAGAATTTTTTATCTGAAAATTTTCATTTTTTGGTGGTAAAACTTTCAGTATATTTCAATAGGCATGTTTTCGTAATGTGCAGCGATATTTGACACAAGTAGTGAGACCCTTCCCTTGTTCCCCTGAAAAAATGGCCCTTGTTCCCCAAAATCCAAATCTTAATTTTCTATGTTCCCTTTTCCCCAAATTTGCTTATGTTACTCTGTTCTCTTCAGTTTAAGACTTTTGTTCCCTTGTTCCCCTGAAGTAAATGGCCTTATTACCCTGTTCCCCCAAGCCCTGGGAGGTCCTCAGTAGTATCCTCGACGAGACGGTTCTAACGGGTACCCACAATCTATGTTTTTGAGCAAAAATAAAACAAATTATGTATACCCCTGTAAACCCCAGTTTTATTATATAAAAGTGGGGTTTAAGGAGGTCGAAATTATATAGTTATGTTTTCGTGATGCGAAGACACGTTTACGCAGAGTACAGCCCATTTATTTTAGGATTAATAATTTGGTGTATTACATCAGGGCTATGCAGTGTACAAGTTGGAAAAGACGGGTGATGACGAAGGTGATGACTTCTATACATGCTATGTCTCACATCTCAACAGATCCAACATCGCCAGTCCAAATGAGGTGAAAGACGCTCTGACAGACAACGAGGTTAGTATATTTCCTATTTGTTTTCCTGCTAAGCATTACCTTTCTTTAGAGGAAATAATTTTATTCCCATAAGTATCAAAATAACTCTGGATGACCACATAAATGCCCATTCGTAGAATATCCGTCCGAGATTATGTCCATCCGTAGAAACAAAGAGATGGGTAGCTTGTCGACGCAACTCTTCTGATAGCTTTTGACTGATCTTTTTTTTTTTTTTTTTTTTTTTTTTTTAATGTAGGTGTTTTTATCATGGTCTGAAGCTGTGCACGTGCTTTTGGTGTTATCCTTCCGTTAGTATTTTCGACATTTTGTTTTCAGGTCAGATTACTATTAGATACCTTGTGGGCGCAACTCCTCCTAGAGTTTTCCACCGATCATTTTGAAACTTTGCATACTTTTTTAGCATGGTCTATAAATGTGCATGTGGTTTTGGGGTTATCCTCTCGTTATTTTTAACAACTTTTTCAGCTTTTTCGACTTAGTTTTTTCCAGGTTCGATTAGTATTAGAATAAATACCTGGTGGGCGCAAATCCTCCTAGAGTTTTCCACCGATCATTTTGAAACTATGCATACTTATTCTACATAGTTTGAAGATGTGCATGTGGTTTTGTGGTTATCCTGCTGTTATTTTTATCATCGTTTTCCACCTTTTCGACTTAGTTTTTTACAGGTCCAATAATATTAGAATAAATAGCTTGTGGGCGCAACTCCTCCTTGACTTTTCCACTGATCATTCAGATTATGGGGTAATCTTGCCGTCATCTTGTTTCTTTCTGCTTTTTTTCAACTTAGTTTTTTTTCCAGGTCAGATTAATATAAGAATAGATATCTTGTGGGCGCAAGTCCTCATAGGCTTTTCCACTGTTCATTTTGAAACTTTACAAACCGAGTCTCCGATTTTCGTGATTTTGTGTGTTCTATATTTCCAAAGGCAATCTTTATTGGCTTTTATTTTACTCTACTGTAGCTGGTGTTGTGCGTGTGGCGGCCGTAAAAAGTCTCCCCGTACATCGTCATAGTGCAGGTTATATTTTATTTTCTTTGAGATCATTGAGTCCATCCTGGTTGTTTTGAAAATGGAATACCGCTTAAGTCGGCGCTAGGGGGCGTATGCAGCCTCGCAAATTACGTTTTGCATATGAAGAGACTCAATCAAACCGAGTTTTCGATTTTCGTGATTTTGTGTATTCTTTGTTTCCAAAGGCAATCCTTTTTGACTGTTATTTGTCATTCCACGAAAATTGTCTCCAAGGAAGATAATTTACATGAAAAGTCAAATCTAGTTTTCTAAAACCGTAAATTAAAAATAAAAATAAAAATAGTTTGTCTTCTGCTGAATTAGTCCAGAGGGTGTAAAGATTAAAATCTGTTCTTCTCAGATCGACGTTGAAGGAGATACAGAGGAAAAGGAGGTGAAGTATGAGAGTACCGGGCAGATATTTGACAGGGATCTTCTCTCCCCACGGGCCAAGGAGATGTGTAAGGACAGTAAGGTTGTCTGGATGACTGAGAAAAGAGGTAAAAAAAATCATTGAAAAAATGATTTTTTGTGGATTTTATAGATGTGTAAACCCCAGCGATTTACTCACAAGCTGAATGAAGTCCAAAGGACTTAATGTTAAGTTTCTGAGTGATTCGCCGAAGTTTACATATCGATCAAATCCACATAAATAATCATTAAGAAAACACGCCTATTCAAATACATTGAAAATTTTATCCCTCCCCCCCCCCCCCCACTTCAAAAAAAAAAAAAAACTGAAAGTTTTCAGATACAAATTCTGATATATATTTCATATATCTGAAAACATAGATTGTGGGTACACGTTAGAAGCCGAGGCGGTTCTAACGAGTACCCACAATCTATGCTTTTGAACAGAAATAAAAAAAAATATGTTTAACCCTGTGAACCCCAGTTATACTATACAAAAGTGGGGTTCAAGGGGTCGAAATTATGTAGGCATGTTTCCGTGTTGAATTCGCTCCTTATTATTTCACTATTGTCATCAAACTATTACAAATTTTGCCACAACGTCAAATTTCTGAGATGGCGAAAGGAAAGTCAATCCCATCACGAAAACACGCGTATATAGCTTTGACCCCCTTAAACCCCACTTTTCTATAGTAAAACTGGGGTTTAAAGGGGTATACATTATTTTTCTTATTTCTGCTCAAAAACATAGATTGTGGGTACTCGTTAGAACCGCCTCGACGAGGCGGTTCTAACGAGTACCCACAATCTATGTTTTGAGCAGAAATATGAAAAATATCAGAGTTTTTCATCTGAAAATTTTCAGTTTTTGGAGGCGAAATTTTCTATATATTTGAATAGGCGTGTTTTCGTAATGGATGGATTCCTGCTGTGGACTTATAATATTTAAGTGTAAAACGTTACCTTCAACCAATCAAAATTGATTAAAAGGTGCATGAAGATGAGGAGTTGGGATTCTGAATACATGAAGCTCGTCGGTGATATCCAGCTCCGACCAGCTAGCATTCTTTATAAATCTATAGCGGGCCGGTATCGGCCCGTCAGGGTAGCTGACGGGCCGATAACGGCCCGCTATATATTTATAAAGAATGCTTATTGGGTAGGGTCAGGAGAACAGATACACTTTCAGGGGAGGCAATTCTGTCAAACATGTTTTGCTTCTCTTCTGGAAAAGGGTCTACCCTAAAAAGGATCGCAAATTCTTTCCTTTTTAGAATGGACCCCCTTTTTCAGAAGGGATTAGATGCGCTTGAAAGTGAACAGGATGTCACAAAGGTCACCTTCATTATAAAGAATGGCGGAAATTCTGACAAATACATTCATTGCCGTTATGGAAGGCTTTGACATTACGCTACAAAATCTACAGAGTTACGTAATAACACTGTTGAATCATGACGCCATGACACTGGTCAGTTACGGTGACCAATATTCTAAATTTATACAAACTAAATGCTGTATCTTAAGTTTTTTTTTTTCTTCAAAATTTGTTTTTTATTGTTACACTGATAAACTGTTTCCAAATGACTGAATTTCATCACTGTCCATGTATGACGTCATAAGCGTTAGGATAACGTAACGTTTAAATTCGAAAATAACATGGCGTCGAACATGAATAAACCATTAAAAATTCCACCCGAAGATAGTTTGGCGTTTTTCTAACTGTTGCCAGGAAACTTTGAAGAAATAAAAGTATATTCAAAGTATATTTCTGTTCTTTAGAAGTGGTTCATTTGTTATTGAAAACCGCCTTATTTTTGTGCAAGACTCTGAAATACATGCCCACAAAACAATGAATCAGACTGTATTAGTTATTTCGTTTTTTTTTTGTTTTTTTTTTTTTGTTTTTTTTGTCCACAGGTGAAGATGTCCGTGAAAAGAGAGGATGTTTTTACTATTACCGATATATCTGTGTCTGGGTTCGCTTAGGCTACAGGATACGTTATCGTTGTTATTTTAGAATATTTTGGAGATGCTACTAACTGAGTCTATTTGCATACGGCAAATAAATGATTTTCTTTATCTGAAGATGTGGATAAGCATCTCATGCCACACAATTTAGAATGAAGTGCCACGATTTAATTGGAAAGGTCTATTTTCAGGAGAAATTTATTGTGATTTCGCTTTGTATATCTAGTAACTGAGACATTTAATTAATGAACAGTTTTCACTTATTAAGTAACTGATGACATGTAAGTACAATGAAGAGACGAAGAGCGAAGATTACCAGTCAAATTAGAGATAGCTTGCTGACAGTAGTCTTGTTAACCCTTACCACTCTCTGGGCTAATTCAGCAGACAATAAACTGAAGCTATTTTCTTATTTTTTTCCAGAGAACAGGATTTGACATTTTAAAATGTCATTTTGAAATGTCAAAATCTGTTTTCTGGGAAAATGAACAAAATATGTTTATGTCTTTTGTAGAAACTTTTATCCACAGCTCTTAAAGTTACTTGACAAATAAGAAATGACGTGAATGTATATATTCAATTAAATATTTGCTTTGCTCGCACCCTCCCCGCACACGACACCCACCCATCCCCTACACCACTCTCTCTCTAACTGAAGTCATATTACACATAGCTGATACACTTTTGTAAGTAGTATACTCTTAACCCATGTATACCGAGTGGACTCTTCTATCTCAGCCCTTTGGATGGGTCCATTTCCAAAAGCCGGGTGTCTGGTTACTTTTTTTGTCACAACCTTTTATACAAATTCCTGATTTAAATGCAAACAGTGTAGACCCTGATCAGACGCCGCAGAGCGCGGCGTCTGATCTTGGTCTACATTGTTTGCCAATGGCCCTTTTATGGGACACTAGGCATAAATGAGTTAACCATAGCTCTCGTTAAGGCGTCTTTTTTTCAATGAAAGTATTGATATTTTGCTCAATTACATGTACCTACAAAACATGTTATGGGTACTCATTCGAAGTACATCAGAGCCACTTCTAAAGAGTATACACAACATATGCTTTTGTGGAAAGGTATGACAAACATTCATCTAGATACGTACAGCTATGCAAGTCCTGTTATTTTCACTTTGTATATTTTGTTATTTGACGCATTAAGACACATTTGTGCTGTAAAGTATTGCTAGAAACAGCAAATAAATTGAAAACAACTTGTTTTAGAAAAATGCAGATACTGAAATTTTACCCATACAGACTCCTGCATACCAGTATTTACTCTGTGTCTAAGGGACAGACCATATGACTTTAGAGGGAGGGGGTAGCTGGTTATATTTGTTTTGTTTTGTTTTTGTATGTTTGTTGTTGTTTTTTTTTTTGTTTGTTTTTTTTTTTTGTGTGTGTGTGTGTGTGTTTTTTTGTTTTTTTTTGTTTTTTTTTTTTTGTTTTTTTTTTTTGTTTTTTTTTTGTTTTTTTTTTTGTTGTTTTTTTCCTGGCGCCACTCATTTTATTTTCTCCTGCCATAAAGCCAGAATTATTTTTGATCCACAGCCTGAAAGCCAGAGTATTTTTTCGGACAAAGCTAGAACATATGTTTTTTAAATGTGTGAGTATTTTACGTCCCACTAACAGCTAAGTCATACAGAGATGAGGACATTGGTTTAAAATCTAATATGAAAAACTCGAGAAATATGGGATAATCAAATGGTTGGCCCGTTATGAGAGTATATAGACATAAACATGCACATTAGTCTTCAACAGACTTGTTAATATTAAAATATGTGATTTCATTTGAGCCGGGCACAAAATTTCAACCTACGCATCTACACCTTCAAAGCAGACCCTCTGTCGCCCGTCAGAAAAAAAAAACAAAACAAAACAAAAAAAACCTTGGATGTTTGGTTACCCAGCAGAGCGTAAAGCAATGCTGATTCGAGTCATTACTGAGCGGACATGCCATCTTGTAGGAAATGATGTGCGGGCTCATTTCCCTGAAAAAAAAAATGAATTAAAGACAATTTGAGCTAGATATTTGCTTTTAAATAAAATTACCTTTGCTTGATTTTCTGCCATCTGTTACAAGGGAGACAACTTTTGTATATTTCTGTTTGCGTACACCAAGTCTCATCATAGCTCCAGATAAAACACATTTTTTTAATCGAAAAGTTTTCTATTTCTGCACGAAAACATATAATTTCATGAGGTAGCTCTAACGAGTAACAACAACATAAGTGTTTGTGCAGAAAGAGGAAAAAATTAAGTGGATACCTTCTCTTATCTGGAGATTCACGACAACCTCTTTATAACACTACTGTTGGGGTCCATAGCATAAACCGTGTTAGTTAAACAACCGTGTTATATCCAAACAAAAATGTATAGATTATATTGAAAAATGACCATTTATGGTCATTTTTCAATATAATCTATGCATTTTGGGATCCATCTTTGAACCGTGTTATATCCAAATCCATGTTATAACAAACCGCGTTATAAAGAGGTTAATGTGTATGTCCATTTGAAAAATGGTCAGCTCTTACTCTTATAGACTAGGCCACATTTTGAAGAGGACAAATGTTTGACAGAGTTATCTCCCTTGAAAGAGTATACATTCCCCTTGATTGTTCCATTAATATGAACTGATGCTAATAAACTGATCTAAAGTCAAACAAACTTGTTTTCTTTTAACTCTTTCGGTGCCATTTTTTTAACAAATTATCGTTTGGAAAGACGTTCATATATAAAGTTGAAGTGATAAATGTCAAACAGCGTAGATCCAGATGAGACGGCTCATTGAGCCGTCTCATCTGGATCTATGCTGTTTGCAAAGCCTATTATTTCCGCCTGTGGCAGTGAAAGACTTAACATGGCTGAATCCATAGCTTGTAAAAATACATAATGCATTTACTCTTACCATGCTATGGACGACATCAGACGACAAACTTGTGATATTTTCTTATTTCTCCTAGAAAAAAGAATTCCATGTTTCATGCAAATTGTATCTTTCATGTCAAATTCTATTTTGTAGGAAAAATAAGAAAAAAAAATTTAAAATGTCGTCTGCTGAATTTTATACATCATGCAAAGTTTTAACTCCAAATATTCGAATAGTCAGGACTTAACGGACAACGCCGACCGAGACAAAACTGCCGCGACCTCGTCCGGGGTCTTCACTGTTCTAAATAGTTAGGACATAACTTGGTAGTGGAAAGGAATGGTCCAAATTGTAGAATAGGAATGATAAGGAGGTACGGCTAGGCAAACGATTCACAAGAAATATCAAGACGTTTTGTCGGGAAAAAAAAAAAGAAACAAAAAAAGTGTTGTCTTCTGCATTTGTGCGTGGCGCTTTAAGGTTTTAGATACAACAGAAAAAGTTCATTATGATACCGAAGTGTAAGTAGAATCCTTGCTGACTGTCGAATAGACGGACCTTTGCAAAAGTCTAGATCCCTGATCATACGCCGCATTTTTCTGACTGCCTTCTGTGACAAAACGTGAACAAAATCTCAAGCGTCTGTGACCGATCTAAACTATAGTGCTCAATGATTCTATAAGCGAACAACGAAGACCTTGAGCAGACTGCGCAGATGCACAAACTGATCTGGGCCTTCACTTTTCAAAATGACCACTTGTGCCCCAGTGTGAGAAAATGTACCTTTTGACATGTGCGCCCAACGAAGACTCAAATCAGCCCGTGAATCTGCGAAGTCTGATTATAGTCTTCGTTATCCGCAGGATGAAACTTAGCATCAGTGGCTATCCAAAATGTGCTCATTGAAGATTCTGATCAGACCGCGTGAATGCGCAGGCTGATCTGAATCTTCGCTTGGTGCAATGTCCGCAGTTACTTTTTCTGGCGTAGTGCCTCATTTTCTCATGCTCAGCACAAATAGCCAATGTAAAGCAAGAGAAGACATACATATAGGTACTCTTGTGTGTCACCGTTCTTACCCTAAATATTTGAACACCTTAACTCCTTACTATATTCAGATCCTTAAGTTTGATCATGTCCATTTAGCTATCTTTTGTGTGTCTAAAATTGCTGGATGAGTGCGGCGTCTGATCAGGGTCTACGATGTTTGCCCAAGCCTGGCAGTCTGAATTTTTACGGTTAATATGATAAACACCATAATTACCCTAAATGTATCCAAAATTTTTAACAAGTCCATTTTATAACATTCTCATGTGTCTAAAATTGCTGGATGAGAGGCACACAGTGCAGACCCTTATTAGACGTCGCGTTCTGCGGACGCCTCGTTCTGCGGTGTCAGATGAGTCTACGTTATTTGTTCAGGTCTGCCTGGCCGAATATTAAGTGAATATGGTAAACTTCTTAATTACCATACATATCCTAAATATTGAAGTGCATCTGAATACCTTTTGATGTATTTAAAATTGCTAGATGAGTGGCAAACAGTGTAGATCCTGATTAGATTCTGTGGTCTTTGGTGTCTAATCTGAGTCTACATTGTTCGCTCAGGTCTAATATTTGAACGTCCATATGACTCCCTTTTGATATGCCACACGTTCTGGCAAACAATGTAGACCCTGATCAGACGCCGCATAGCAGTTATATGATCAGATAAAAGTAAAGTCCTCATTAATTAATTACCTTAGGTAATCATATTTAATACTAATAACAATAGACTACAAGAAAACATCCTAGTGGATAAGAGAGTTGACTCTTAATCCATTAGGTTTCTCACCGCTGTGGTTCGAGCCTCGCTCGGGTCACATGTGGGAAAGCCAAGTTCTGCTTACGGATGGTCAGGTGGTTTTTCTCCGGGTTCTCCGGTTTTCGCCCACCTTTGATGAACGATCGGCTCGATATAAGTGAAATATTCTTGAAAGGGCCGTAAAACCCAAATCAAAAAAAAAAAAAACAAAAAAAAAAACAACAAGAAAACATTGATGCAAAGCAACAATACGCCGGGAAACTAATCTGATATGCATTACTTAGCTCACTATAGATCATAGTATAGTGAAAATATGTTATAATTTATGAAAGGTTGTAATTACGAGGGCGTGTCAATAAATAACCAGCCTATCCCATTTCCGATGGACCGAGACGATCACGATTTTCATGCTTTGTTTCAATATATAATTTATACATGGGTACAAAATTACACGCGTATCGAGTCATTCTTTAATAAGATATTGAATGTCAAACATGGCTAGTGATGCAAAGGCATGTTTTTCATCTAAAGTTGAGTACCGTGCTGTAATTCGGTACTTGTATTTAAAAGGTAAAACTGGCAAGGAAATACACGGCGAGTTAGCCGATGTTTATGGGTCTTCTGCACCATCTTATGCTCAGGTTAAATTCTGGGTAGGGGGATTCAAACGCGGTAGAACGTCTTTAGAAGATGAAGCCAGGTCTGGACGCCCACTGGATGCCACCGACGAAGAAATGTGTAAGAAAGTTCGGGATCTGGTATACTCTGATAGGCGAATTCAGGTGGAAGAAATAGCGCAGGCATTAGGCATGGTAGCGTTTCAACAATCTTGCATGATCGTTTAGGTATGCGTAAGCTAACAGCTCGTTGGGTCCCCAAATCCCTTAGCGATGAGCAAATGGCAACCAGAGCATCAGTATGCAGCGCCTTGTTGAAGCGTTTTAGGTCAAAAGATGATTTTCTTTTGCGTCTGGTGACTGTAGATGAGACTTGGGTTCATTATTATGAGCCAGAGAATAAAGCTCAGTCGTCAGTGGGTAGGGCCTGTGTCCCCGAGGCCAAAGAAGTTCAAGACGCAACCATCTGCTGGCAAGGTGATGGCCACAGTATTTTGGGACGCAAAAGGCGTTATTATTTAGGACTTTTTACCCAAGAGAAGTACAATAACGAGTATACTATGCAAACTTGTTAGACCAGCTGAGAACCGCCATCCGTGACAAACGCCGAGGTAAACTCTCTAAAATTGTTTTGCTGCAGCAAGACAACGCGAGAGTCCACACTTGCAAAGTTGCAATGGATGCTGTAGAGCGAAGCGGGTATGAATTAATACCACATCCTGCCTATTCGCCTGACCTAGCTCCTAGCGACTTCTTCCTATTCCCAAACTTGAAAAAGGATATCCGTGGACTTCATTTTCGGTCTGAAGAAGAAGTCGTGACGGCAGTTGAGGAGTGGGTCAATGGAAAGGACCCTGACTTTTTCAGTTCTGGGCTGATGGCACTTGAACACCGTTGGTCTAAGTGCATCACACTAGAGGGCAATTACATTGAAAAAGAAGAGGTGGATCTCAACCGGAAATAAGTTAGGCTGGTTACTTATTGATTCACCCTCGTATATATATTATCGCAACACTCAACGATAAAAAACATTATAGACGTTATCAGAGCTATGTAAAAAAAAAAAAAAAAAAAAAAAAAAAAAATTCAACTATGATCGTCTGTTTTCTTGCCCGCATACATAATATCATGTCGCCACCCATAGCCTAGGCCGAACATACTATATCCGAAATCATCTATGTAGCAGTGTTTCGTTCTTTTCTCCACTCATAACGTTTTCTTTCGGCCCAAATCTTTCCATGCTTGAATATCAAATTAGACTGTATTAATAAACCAGCTTATAATCCGTTCGATTTGAGAATGCATATTTCCAATCGTAAACAAAGAAAAATATCTTTTGTTTCTTCTTCGAAGTACGATGAAAAAAAAAAAAGAAAAAAAGAAAAAAGAACGAAATGAAAAAATTCAAACGTGTACGAACATTAACAGCAACAAGCTCATTTCAGTTCGAATGGTCAAATTGGGGCTCCTATGGGAAAACTGCTCATCTCTCTTTAAATGAGCAAAACCCACATTGCTACATTCGTTCTACACAGTATTTCCCATTTTCTATTTCACTATGTTACCAATAGCACAGTTCTCTGCTGCAAAAGTGTTACTTTGAATAATAATAATAATAAAGTGGGGGGTGAATAGTTATATATAACCCCACTAAGAACCCCATAAAACTGAAAGAAAACCGACGTTCTTCAAATGCATACACATTTTACAAAAACAACCTCAAATAGATACGCCGGATCCAGCCCGGCGTAAATAACAAAGGCCGTACAGGATGGATAGAATTACACGATACGAAGTGGTAAGCCAAACAGTCCACGTTTTCATACAATGAATATTATGAACAAAAACAAGTACATGGCGGAGGAAAAAAAGAGCAGTATTAAGCAAACACCTGTGTGGAAGTAAACTAGTGGTTGGTAAAAAAAGGGGGGCTCGATTATTTAATGCTCATCTGCCTTCTAATGAAACTAGTGGTTGGTAAAAAAAAAAGGGGTGCTCGATTATTTAATGCTCATCTGCCTTCTAATGAAATTATAAAGAAAACAAACATCAGCTTTTTTAGTGTAGTTGATTGCAGTCAATCTCTGGTTGTCCTTAAGGCCATACGATTGACTGCAAAGACCAGTCTCCATTAGGCCTATTTTATGGTCACTTTAGATTTTCTTCTAACTTTTCCAGTTTATTTTACTACGTATCGGCTGACATATGACGAAATACCAAGTCAGTCAGTTACATGTTCTTTAACCATATGCATGATGAATGTGGGTGGGGTAATACAATACGGTTAAGGGTCGTTTGACTCAAATGTTATTATATATTATTAGGATGCCTGATCAGAAACAAATTGTTTTAGTCTGCTACATACACTTATGTACCTGAGAGATGATGGCAATATTGGAAAGGAACTGCAGTCAGCTTTGGTTAAATGCTCGCTTATAAGGCATACCTAATTTTCAACGATTTTCAATGCCCCAACTTTACGCAAAACCACAACATGTTTTTAATTTTTGGTATGATCCCAAAGATATTTGGCAGTTAAATAAAATATATAATGGGCATTTCAGAAGTATGGGGAATTTTTCTACACTGACTCACTTTTTTAAGTGAACTACCCTTGATTTTGAACTTTTATTTTCAATATAGGCTTACTTTATGTTAACTTAATCAGTGCTCATATGAGGTATTATTTATAGCAAATATGTACAGCAATTCAGAAAAGGGAGTTTGTTGAGCATTCGGTAAGTTTCTGTGCTAAGGACACAACTGAAGTGAAGGTAGTTTCACTGGACCCCTAAACTTAATTGTTATTCCAGTAACAACATAAATTGGGGATGACTATCTTTCACGTAAACAAAGCAAATGTGTGCACAACAGTGTTCATCTATGTAGGAGCATGCTTGTTTGAGTTGAAACAAGAGAACCAACATAGCCCTGTATCGCTCACCTAAGTACCGGACAAGTTTCGAGTCAGTTGGCCTTTTGATTCAGGAGGTTGCATGATGGAAGCCATCTTGGATATCTGATCGAAATGAATGTGCCATTTATGAATTAGATACTTTAAACTGTTAGGGGCAAAAATGATTTCCTGTCCGACTCACACTTCTAAATGAAATTACTCTGATATTAAACCCATAATAAAGTGTTGGCGATAAAGTAAGTGTTTATTGTTCACTGTGCATCGCCTATAGACCCCTCCAACGCTGTCCTTGAGTCACAAGCTTAGCCTCCAACAATGATTGCAAAAACAAGGTTACTTGCTTACAGACCAAACATGCTTCATGGTAAGGTGATAAAAATGGGTGTGATAGGAAATGGCTGATATGGTAAAAGATAGATAATGCAAGTACAGTCGACTCTCGTTATCTCGAATTCCAAGGGACTCTCTGATCTCTGACATATCAGGTTTGCAGAATTGAGGAAAAATAATTTGATTAACCACATTTAACAAACTGATAGGTAATTGGACTTTTGAAGTTAGAGATATATTGAAAATATTGTGGAAAAGAGGAGAAATTGCTCCTTAGGAGCAATTTCTCCTCTTTTCTACAATATTTTCCATCGGTTGTTAGGTTTTCATGTATAGGCAGGGACCAGATTTTCACTTCGAGATAAGCGGTTATTCGAGATAAGCGAGGTCGAGATAACGAGAGTCAACTGTATATGCAAATACTTAGGAGTATTGCGATTACCTCGCTTGGGGAACAGAGAGCTAATCTTAGTGTTTTTCGTACGTTTGTTCGGTTTGTGCTTGTTTGGATTTCTCGGTTTCCTCTTCCTCTTGGGGTCTGGGATGGGCTGCGGTTTGTGATTGTGGCACTCCCTGGACTTTTCTCTTACCTTTTTTTTAGAAATGACACAAAAAGAAGCCAGAATTTGACCATGGACTTGTTCGCTCATTTTAGCACGAAGTGCTCATTGTGAGCTTTTGTGATCTGTCAATGTGCGTCGTCTGTTATGCGTTGTGCGTCATCAACAATTTTCTTTGAATGACATCGCCTCCTACACCCCTGGGCCAATCGACTCAAACTTGGTAGGGAGTATTGGGCGACGTAGATCAAAATTAGCTAAACCGGTGGCCATCTTGAAAATTTAACTTCTCCTGAACCGAACAGACAACTGACTTCCAAACAGTGTCTGGGTGACTTGTAGATCAAATTCAAGTTATCTCCGAAATCCGCTATGGCATCCATCTTGAAAATGTACTTTGAGCTGTTTCTCCCGAACCAAAAAGGCTAAAGTATCGGCGCGACTTGTGGATCAAAAACAGTTAAAATAATTTCAGTCAGAATTTCAAGATGCCTGTCATCTTGCAACTCTATTTTATACTTCTTCTGAACCAAAAGGGCAACTGACTGGAAACCTGGTAGGAAGTATCAGGGTGATTTGTAAAGTAAAGGTAGCTGAAATCATTCCAAGCAGAATTCCAACATGGCTGCCATAACGGCCATCTAGAAAATCTACAGTCGACTCTCGTTATCTCGAATTCCAAGGGACTCTCTGAAATACTTCGAGATATCCGTAGTTCGACATATCAGGTTTGCAGAATTGAGGAAAAAATAATTTGATTAACCACATTTAACAAATTGATAGGTAATTGGACTTTTGAAGTTAGAGATATATTGAAAATATTGTGGAAAAGAGGAGAAATTGCTCCTTAGGAGCAATTTCTCCTCTTTTCTACAATATTTTCCATCGGTTGTTAGGTTTTCATGTATAGGCAGGGACCAGATTTTCACTTCGAGATAAGCGGTTATTCGAGATAAGCGAGGTCGAGATAACGAGAGTCAACTGTATATAAAACTTCTTCTCCGTAACCAAAAGGCCAACTGACTCTAAACTTCTCTGGTACTCAGGTGAGCGATACAGTGTCATCTCGGCTCTCTTGTTTCGGATCCAACAAGCATGCTCCTACATAGATGAACACTGTTTTGCACACATTTGCTTTGTTTACAGGAAAGATAGTCATCCCCAACGCTTGTTGTTACTGGAATAACAGCTAAGTTTAGGGTCTAGGTGAAACTACCCTCACCCACTTCAGTTGTGCTCTTAACATTTTGATGTATTCCTACTCAAGTCTCTCTCCGGCTTAAATGACCGCAGCTCATGTTGGGTGCACAAGTGAATTATATTTAAACCAGAATTAACAGATTATATACAAATACTGACCTTTCTGTTTTTTGTTTTTTTTTGTTTTTTTTTTTTTGTTGTTTTGTTTTTATTTTTTTTTTTTTGTTCTTTTTGTTTTTTCTTTTGTTTGTTTGTTTGTTTGTTTTTTGTCTATATGGTCTATACCTTTTTGTTTAGATACAACTTACTCTGGGCTCCATCTATGAACTATCTTATCATCAAGAAAACATACCTATATAATTTTGACCCCCTTAAACCCCACTTTTACATAGTAAATCTGGGGTTTACAGGGGTATACATTATTTTTCTAATTTCTGCTCAAAAACATAGATTGTGGGTACTCGTTAGAACCGCCTCGCCGAGGCGGTTCTAACGAGTACCCACAATCTATGTTTTGAGCAGAAATATGAAAAATATCAGATTATTTTTATCTGAAAATTTTCATTTTTTGGTTGAAAAATGTTCAATATATTTGGATAAGCGTGTTTTCGTAATGTATCCACAAGAGTGCTATAACGAACCCTATTATAATGACTTTACAGTGTGTTCGTTTCACGCAGGGCAAACATTCAGCACGCAATATTTTGTAATTTTTTTTTTTTTTTTTTTTTTTTTTTTTTTTTTTTTATTTCTTCTTCTTGCTTGTCCCAGAAAATAGGCTTCGATTGTTCATGCAAATCGTCGTAGCTTACTTTCTGGCAAAATAAGAAAGAATGTCAGCAATTTGTCGTTTACTGTATATGCCCAGAGAGTGATTAATTTTACTTTTGGTCATGTATTGGTTGTTGAAGTGCTTAAATTTCGAGCCGATAGGCGAGAAATTTAAAGCATTTCATCAACCTATTTGTCGCTTCTTGGTAGCATTGTTTTAAATGACAGAATAAATTAAGTTTTGATTTGCTTATCTAAACACACATTGGGGTTTTAGCTGTATCAGAAATAAGTAACATTTACCATAATGCAGGCTAAACTGTCAGAAAAGGAATGTCTATTTTGTTGATTTGATTGTTTTCTTTCTTAGTTTCCTCTATTTTCTGGTTACTAAAGTTAATTTTCATTACCTTTTCGTATTTGAAATAAATAAGCTGCCTTTAAACTAGTATAGGTTATTGCATAGTATTAAATTTCGAGCCGTCAGGCGAGAAATTTAAAACATGCAATAACCGACTTGTAGCAGTAACTCTTTACGACCATATCTCAAAGATGGCATATTTAGACTGATCAAAGTATACACCAATCATGTATTTAATCAAGGATATCACATTTCATTTAATGACTTATTGCAATAAATAACAACAAACCATATTTTAATACATTGTAGTCTACAAATAATTAAATTTTGTTTGTTAAGGTGATAACAATGTGTGATTTATCACTGCAGGTGGTCTATTATAATTGAATTAGGCTGGAACCGTTTTTGGTTGCCGCATTTCTGTCATGGAGATTTTCTGCTTTTTAAGTGTACCGCACTCATTTTCTGTACAAACAGCGACAAGATGATATGTCAGTTAATTTATAGCTGCGTAACATATTTTATATTGTTTTTATTATATACAAAGTAATGAAATATAGAGAATTATTAATGAAATAAAATGCATATTTTCACTAGTGAAATATAAGTTTTATATTTTCACTAGTGAAAATATAAAACTTATATTTTCACTCCTCTGAGCAGTGAGAAATATAAGATCTGGATCTACTTTTTTCTTATTTACATTAATGTTTTCATTACACGAGATGAAAATTTCTATGGTATTCACTGAAAAAGAGTAAATATTCTTTTTATTTTATTTTTACACGCCAATGCGCGTTTCTGACGTCATATCTAACGTCACCAAACAAAACAAAACGTCATGGCTCCAAGGGACAAAACTGCGTGTCAGACTTTCCCTTGCAAATGCAAGATTTGCATCTCTTCTATCGAAAGTGATGTATATAATAAAAAGAAAATTCAAATGTTTGTCGTGAATATGACTTTTATTTCATCTCGTGAAGTGAAAAAAATGTATATTTCATTCGTGCCTTCGGCACTCATGAAATATACATTTTTTCACTTCACTCGATGAAATAAAAGTCATATTCACTCCAAACATTTGAATATCCTCTATATATTGCATTGCAGTTAGTATGCAATAAACAGAGCAGTTCAGTTTCGCATTTTTACTCTGTTCAACAGACAACAGCAGACCTTTCGTTTGGATTATCTTTTTTAAATAAACCAACTTGTATTTATACACGTTTTGCTGAAGGCGTATAAGGTTAGGTTTCCATTTATGTCGAACTTCAATGGCTCGAACCGCTTTGGGACCTTGGAAATTGTTCGAGACATGTGTTGTTCGAGCCACTGAGGGTTAATCATGGTGCCAGGTCACGAAGCATTTTTTGTTTCGATTTTCTACACAATAATTGTATGTTGAGTGTACTCATCAGAATCGCCTCGATGGGGCGATTCTAATGAGTACACACAACATACAATTTCATGATAGAATAAGAAAATTTCCCTAAATATTTATTTTTCTTGAGCTATCGCAAGAACTTTTATGGACTCAACGGGTTCGAATTAGCCATGGTAAACGAGCTATCGGTGTTCAAGCTGTTGAGGCTCGGTTGTAGGTAGTTTATCAATCTCCAGTAGAAGAGCGCTCGGCAAGGGAGATAAAATTGTTCTCAAGCATGTTTGCTTTGTAAGTAGAAGGTCCTGGGTTCAATTCCTGTGGCAGGTATACATTTTGTTTAATTTTACAATTTATGATTATAATCATACCAGCCATCATATTTGATATCACATGTTCGAGTCATAATTTGGATTGATTTGTGCCTTTCCGTCTGCTTACGTTTAAAATGATCAGTTCCAGAAAAAAAAAAAAAAAAAAAAAAAAAACAGGGTCTGCTGCTAGAGGCAGATGCCCTTTTTTAAAAGACACTTGTTTAACCTTAAAACGCCAAGAAAACCTGCATCTGAAAATGTCGTCTGTTTATGTCGTCTGCTGAATATTCTTGCAAACTTTTCAAACCTATTTTTGCATACTGGCAAACAGTGTGGACCCTGATCAGACTGCTCCTTAGGAGCAGTCTGATCTGGGTCCACACTGTTTCAAAAATGACTTTTAAAATCACAAGCAGATAACAAAGCAGGCGACACTTGTTGTGACTGGCAGTTTAAGGGTTAAATTTATATTACAAGCAAACATTAAAGGCCCAGACCATATAAATACTGCCACCTGATAAGAATCTCGTGTTTGGAAACTACTTGAAAATAGTGCAAACCCAAATCAGATGCCGCATTATGCGGCGTCTGATTTGGGATCTGCGCTGTTTTCTAAGTCCCTTTCTTTGGGGCTCCAGATATAAATGGGAAAAAGAAAACAACTTCTGTTTGATTAAAGACAGCTTTATAAGTATTAGTTCATCATAGCATAAAGATAAAAAACACAAAATACCATATTTACCCTAAATAGTAGGATATCATTACTCCTTTGCTTTACTGTTCATAGCACTCAACACCTCCATGTGACTACCCTGTTTGCTCGTTGAGTAGCAGACAATGTAGACCCAGATCAAACGCTGTGCTCTGTGGCGTCTCATCTAGGTCTGCACTGTTTGCTGATGCCTGTATGTCCAAATTCTTAGGGTTGATTTTCCTTGATATGTCCTTTTAGATATATAATGATATAACATCATTCTGATATACAATTGACTCTCGTTATCTCGACCTCGCTTATCTCGAATAACCGCTTATCTCGAAGTGAAAATTTGGTCCCTGCCTATACATGAAAACCTAACAACCGATGGAAAATATTGTAGAAAAGAGGAGAAATTGCTCCTAAGGAGCAATTTCTCCTCTTTTCCACAATATTTTCAATATATCTCTAACTTCAAAAGTCCAATTACCTATCAATTTGTTAAATGTGGTTAATCAAATTATTTTTTCCTCAATTCTGCAAACCTGATATGTCGAACTACGGATATCTCGAAGTATTTCAGAGAGTCCCTTGGAATTCGAGATAACGAGAGTCGACTGTATTACTATGTGTCTTATTATAGTAAGATAAAATAAGAAACAAGTTTTAATTAAAAATATAGTGAGATGATTTTTATTAGTAAACATTTCACAGTAACAAGACGATACGGCACTATAACAAGCATGCCCACTAGCAAATATACAACCTTGTCCGACGACCCGAGGCTTCTGGGTCCCTTCTGTATCTCTGTCAAATAAAAACTTGAAACCAGAAGTCAGAGGTCACCACACAAGGTTATATTTACACCTCTAGCTTGGGGGTGGTCGGGTGGTGCGAAGGTGTCATGTATCTTGTGTCACCGGGGCGTCCAACTGATATTGGCTTACAGTTGGGCAAGGCCTGCTGTCGTTGAAGCAGGTAAAGGTAGAGGGGGAATGTTTTTATTTCTTCTGTTTCTTCCCTTTCATTCCTGTTCCTCTTTCTTCCCTGTTCCTCTCTTTAATCTCTTCTACTATCTCTTCTATCTCTTTTCTCCCTTTCTCTGGGAGACGACACAAAATGACCCACAAGGGTTGACGTGTCGTTAAACCCCAACACAATAAACAACACCTCTAGCTCTGTAGGTCTATACTATATAAAAACATGTATAAAACTTGGTCATTGTCATATAAACTTGTGATCTATGACTTCTGGTTTTGATTTTCTTAAGGTCGTAATAGGTGAACTGTAGACTGGCTCAAGTCTACAGTGACTAAAGTTTTTTTTATCTTATAATCCTGTTTGATAATCTACTAAAATAAAACCAAAATAATGTCATGACCGTAACAGAGCTCTTATAGTTATGATATTTTTGTTGTATTTTATTGGAATATCAAACAGGGTTATACGAAAAAATATATAGTCTCTGGAGACTGGAGCCAGTCTACATGAACAGCTGTGAAGCTAGACACAATTATATTTGTCCCTATAGTTTAATTTGTACGTTTGATCCCGGTCATAAAATAATAATACGTAACAACATTTGTTGTTAGGACAGACAGGCCTGCGCAAAAAATCGAAATCAAGATCAGAAGCCGCAGAACACGATGTCCAATCATGGTCTACACTGCCACTCATAAAGCAATAATTACACGCATCAAAATGGAGTGAAAATGGAGTGAAATCGAAAACAGATCTGAGTTAAGGTGTCCGGATACTTTGGGTAAATATGGCATACATCGCATCTCTCTCTCTCTCTCTCTCTCTCTCTCTCTCTCTCTCTCTCTTTGCGTATGTGTGACCACAAAATCTATACAATTGTTGCAGAAATACCTTACTAGACAAACGAGATACTAAAATTAAGTATTTGCTGAGTATATACAAAAGAAGTAAACAAATTAGCCGAGTAGTTTATATTCAGCAACAGACAAAAATAATAGTTGAGCGGCTTGTAGTATTCTATGCATTCCTTTGGATACTATTTGAAAGAAATGTCAAGCTGTTTTTATAAGAATACAATTTGTCATCTGCTCAATGTAAAACATCAATATACTAAACATATATGCGCGCCAAACGAAAATATTTTCTGGTACTTTGTGATCATTGAGCTCATTCTGGGATTTTGGACAATTCTGTATGAGTATCGTTGATGAGGCCTAATTGGACGAAACCAGCTAATCTTGGGCAGAAAACTTGATACTTCAGCTGTTTTCAGGTTTGTGAGTGTTGATTACTACTCTCAATGTTCATTCCTTTTGGAATAAACCTATAGCATAATGCGTACACTTAACCCTTGTCCTGCTGAATAATTTAATTAGCCATACCCATTACTGACTATCAGTCAATCAGATTACATCAGATAATATTTTCCTTCAAATTCACAAACCGAATGTCAAACAGTGTAGATCCTGATCAGATTGCTTCTTCAGAAGCCATCTGATCTGGATGTACACTGTTTGCAAAGGCAGGGGTTGTCGTGAACAGTAGGATAAGGGTTGAGGCTGTGTAGTCTGATTAAATCCTTCTCTATTCGCTCACGTGATCATTGCAACATACAGACAAATGGTCTGCTCGCATTACCCTGGTACCTCATTTTTTTTTTTTTTTTTTTTTTTTTTTTTTGCACGAAACAAGAAGCATGGCATTCTTTTAACGGTTAGCAGTCGGCATTTTGAAAATATTTTCAAGAAGAATTACTTTGACGTTTCATGCAAATTGTCTCCAAAAAAAAATATAATTTGCATGAAATGGCAATACCTTTTTTCTTTAATGTCTACTATCAATATGTCGTTTGCTAAATTTGGTTGGAGAGTTATGAAGGTCAATTAAATATCTCAAAAATTCCTGTGTTTTACTTAGACATTTTAACCATTTTCTGACCATATCGTAAATACGACCTGATAGTTAAAAATTTAAATCAATACAGCTAATTAAAAAAAAAAAAACATTATTTTTGTACAAAAATGAGTTTATATTTTTGAGAAACGACTACTCTGTTTGATCTGGGATGATCTTTGTAAAAGCTATTACTTGTAGCAATGATCTGTAGCGATGTGGTTTTTATCATCTAATCAGAATTAACTGCAGTGTATTGAAAACTCCTGTGATTGGAACAGTAAACTTTTTTCATGGAAAGTATCTACTGTGCAGAGATTTCACCTATATTTCTTGATGTAGAAATGTCTTCATTGTATACAGTATAAAACATATAATTATCTCCCATCACGAAAACATACCTATATAATTTTGACCCCCTTAAACCCCTCTTTTATATAGTAAAACTGGGGTTTACTGGTGTATACATTATTTTTCTTATTTCTGCTCAAAAACATAGATTGTGGGTACTCGTTAGAACCGCCTCGTCGAGGCGGTTCTAACGAGTACTCACAATCTATGTTTTGAGCAGAAATATCAGAATTTTTTATCTGAAATTTTTCATTTTTTTGGTGGTAAAATTTTCAGTATATTAGAATAGAAATGTTTTCGTAATGCTTGTATTTGTTGCCCCTCAACTTAAAACAGTCTTGCACGTGAGGACTGTTCTGTAAAGGTGATTTGTTAGAAGACTCTTAAGAATATAAAACGTCTTTAACCCTCACCACCTTCCAGGCTAATTCAGCAGACGACACATTGATGATATATTGTTTTTGTTGATGTTTTATTTTTCCAAGAAAACAGGAATTGACATTTCATGCAAATGTCTTCATTGGAGATAATTTGCATGAACTGTTAATACTGTTTTTAGGTAATGCAAGGAACGTATTTCAATATGTCGGCTGCGGGAAATTTTACCACGGTGATAAGTGTTAAAAAAAGGTCAGCAGACGTTTTTTTATTTATTTATTTATTTTTTTTATTTATTTATTTATTTTTTTTTTTTTTTTTTTTTTTTTTCATAGGACTCGGAGTTTCGAATTACGACAGTTTGTTGGGACTGCTTGAAATGTAGTGTTAGGCCGTATGCTCTCTAATCTAACACTTCCAAAAGTAATACCAGTAACAGCGATAATAAAGCCAGGAACCTATGCGAATCCAATAACAGTAATAACGCTTGTAAAGTGTACACCCTCTCTTCTCCCGGCCGTCTTCACCTGCGAATAGAAAACCGAATAATTCAAACATGTAAGGATGTGACGTCATAACCGAAAAACGCGCATGCCTAAACCATACTGTTTGTTTCATGCGCAGTTCAAGTTTTCAAACCTACTAGATCTAAATATTTTATTGGCTGTTGCGCATGATATGATTAGACTGCGCATAAGTTCTGGCTGGTTTGGTTATGTATTGTCAACATGTGTATCTTAAACTTACTTTGAAGGAAGGACGCTTAGCACTCCAAGGAAATTTTCAGCAGGTGACATATTGAAATAGTGTTTCTTATTTTTCCAAGAAAACACATTTTTTTTTCTTATTTTTTCCTGAAAACAGGATTTGACATTTCATGCAAATTGTCTTCAGTGAAGACATTTGCACAAAATATCGAAACTTATTTTCTGAAAAATATAAGAAAATATTTCAAAATGTCGTCTACTGAATTTTTTACCCAACGTGCTTAGCTTTTTAATATATATGTGGTAGATCTTTTCGCCATTTATAACAAGGCAGACAACTTCTGTGACTAAAGTTTACTTTCACACTGAAGCCATTCTTTAAAGGAGTCAACTCTAAAAGGAAAGAATTTGCTCCCATTGGGAGCAAATTCTTTCCTTTCAGAGTTGACTCTTTCTCAGAAGGACGACAAAATAATTTTACCAGTGCGTGCCCCCACTGTATGTGCATATATATCGTAGTCCAAATAGGAATTTAGCCGAATCTGGCTTGGCCAAACAGGAATTCTTATTTATCTTCAAATAAATTCCTCACTACTGACCAGCAAATCAGCTTTTAGACTATGTACACTTGTACACTTACACTGTTATTAAACTTTTATGCCATTTGTCCATTTCAGGTTTTTTCATTTTTTTTTTTCAAAGACAATAAATTCATTGAATTCAGCTTTTATATAACGGTGGACCAAGAACATTTTCAACTTATAAAAGTAATCTTATATGATCAGTTGAGTGACTAACTCATTTATTGATATGTAAACCTACAGTATTTATATACAGTTGTGAAATTACTTGGAATAAGAAACACCTCCTGAAAGTGAAGTTTTTTTTTTTTTTTTTTTTTTTGTTTTGTTTTGTTTTGCTTTGTTTTTGTTTTTTTTTAACCGAAAGTTTAATAATATTCTCTTATTCCTCTAAGAAAGTATATTTTGTGGCATTTATTAGAAGTGTCTCACCTCACCGAGGCGGTTCTAATGAGAACCCACAACATCTCTGTTTTCGTTGCGAAAAAAGGAAATATTTACCTCACGCATGTAACCCAGGCCCTTATAAAGCGCTTCAAATGAGTACCCACAATATTTATTTTCATGGAGAATAAAAAGAAATTATCTACCCGATAGCCCTCATATGAAACACATAGGTATTTCAGAGCGAAGACTGAACTCTTCAACTATCAAGAACATAAAATCACTAACGCTGTCTTGGGCTGTGATAAACATTAGCAGTCATGGCCTTACGAACGACCAATTTTAGAGCGGTCTGATTGCAGATGCTGGGGTCACAAGTTCGAATCCAAGCTCGCCTGCAAAACGTGGATATTGACCATGAAATCAGTTCTACGTCATTTTGCTTATTCTGTTGATTCAAGAAAGGCAGTTGTTAGTTACTGGCAAACGTATGAGCACAAGTACTGATTAATCGATTACAGGACTCTGTCTGACCAGGAAATAAGTAGTTCAACTTACTGGCTCAACAAGACATTAATAGTGTTGACTGGGCCGTAAAAACCTAACTCAAACAAACGAACACATAAGCCAGTACATTGTAAACTGGACCCAGTTGTTAAAACATTAATGGAGTTATTAGCTAATATCACGTTAAAATTTCTATCTTGAAAAATGGCAAATACATTGATAGTTCTTGCTGAAAAAAGTGTGAGTAACTGTTGCAAAAGCTACTCACATTTTTGCAGCAAAAATAGCAATGTATTTGAAATACCTTAGATACAACAGTTAATGAGTTCGTCATTAACAAGCTCGTTTAGCTAACGATGCTTTGAACAACCGGACCCTGGTTTTTACCTCTTTTCTCAGCCATCCAGACAACCTTGCTGTCCTTACACATCATCTTAGCCCGTGGGGAGAGAAGATCCCTGTCAAATATCTGTCCGGTACTCTCAAACTTGACCTCCTTTTCCTCTGGATCTCTTTCCACGTCGATCTGATAAGATTGTGAATATGTTAACCGCTTACGCTTAGCATGCTGGGTAAAAATCTCTGATGACAACATTTTTAAATATTGCCTTTTTCTCAGAAAATAGACTGACATTCATTACAAAACCCCGCTCATTCAAATATATTGAAAATTTCACCACCAAAAATTGAAAGTTTTCAGATAAAAGTTCTGATATTTTTCAAAGTTCTGCTCAAAACATAGAATGTGGGTACTCGTTAGAACCGCCTTGCCGAGGCGGTTCTAACGAGTACCCACATTCTATGTTTTTGAACAGAAATAAGAAAAATAGTGTACACCCCTGTAAACCCCAGTTTTACTATATAAAAGTGTGTTTAAGGGGTCAAACTTATATAGGAATGTTTTCGTGATGTCATGCAAATTATAGAATTACATTTGAAAAGCATAACAACAAATTTAAAGATAGTAAAAACTTTGAACTGTTTTATTTTATTAGGTTCTGTTTCCCTGTCGTTTTATATCATATGAACCGGGGCACAGCATTTCCTTCAAGATGGCATGTGCATCAAGCGAAGATTCATATAACCCTCGCATCTGCCCAGTTTGATCAGAGTTTTTTGTAACCGTTGAATATTATTCCATTATATTAATGTATCGTTGTTTAATACAACGTAGCAATAACGCGCCATTTTATAAACTTGTGTCGTCTATCCTACATCGAACCGTAAAAATGTTATGAAGTACATCTTTGTCTGTCTGTCTGTCTGTCTGTCTGTCTTTTTCCATATTTTTTTTCCTGTTCGATGTTTTATTGTTGTGTTTTATGGACCCTATCTGGCACTGAGACCATCGTGTTTGGGAAGCGGGAGCTTACTGTTTTCTTTCTTTTTTTTTTTTTTTCTTTTTTTTTTTTGACCTGTTGCTTGTGTTTATCATGATTTGTCTGATACATTGTATTCCTTTTTTTTGTCATTAACCCTTCTCTTGCTAAACACGTCATGCCCTGTCTTAGCAAACAGTGTTGATCCAGATCAGTTGGCTTCTGAAGAAGCCAACTGATCTGGATCTGCACTGTTTGTCATTAAATATGTGAATTTCTATCAAAAACCCGGATCAAGTAATCTGATTGGCTAGAAGTTAGAAGTCGGCATGGCATCTTAATTTATTCAGCATGAGAAGGGTTAATATCCAGATATGTTCTTGTAATTGTGTCTATTCCTGGATATCCTCTATACTATAGGTTTGGTCATAAAGACTCAAGTCAGGTTTATTTTGAAGCGTCCGGGTGAGCGTGTGGTTAGCACTGCCGACCGGATCACGAGGTTCCGGGTTGGAATCCCGCTGGAGACGGAATTCAACCCATGTCTGTACTATGTTTCATTGCACAGAACTTTTATAATCATTCCATCGCCTCGATATGACTAAACTAATATTGAAACCCAGTAAGCATTCTTTCTAAATCTATAGCGGGCCGTTATCGGCTCGTCAGGCTATAGATTTATAAAGAATGCAAGCTGGGAAGGGAAGTATATTCAGTTAGATTATATAACAAGAGTTGTGTCTTCCGTTTGTCACAGAATTCTATTTAACCCATTTATGCCAAGTGGGCTTCGCTTCCTCAGCTCTTTAGCCAGGTCAATTTCTATAATAAAGGTTTTTTGTAGGTCTTTCTGTATTTAAAGGAGAACGCAATACAAGTTGTAAGTATATCTTGAAGTAAAGTGCTTAACACGCCATTTATTTTGATGCAAGAGGTTTCAAAATCGGCCTTGAAATAAGGAAATTATGGTAGTTTGAATATATTTAAAATTGCTGTCATGGATTCCACCATATTGTAGGCTTTGTGACGTCACACAGCCAAAATTAAATATGCAAACCAAATTACAAAGGGTTTATAAGAATAATTTTGCTACAGAATTTTATAATCTTTTAATTCTAGTGACAAGCAAACATTTCCCCTAAAATAAACCAACTTTCTGAGAATAACTACCTTTATGAAACGAATTGTAATTTTTATGAAATCTCATTAAATATTCAAAATGGCGGCGCCCATTCCACCAATGTTAAAATATTCAATTGTCTATAACTTACTTAATTTTCCACCGATTTGGATAAAATTTGTGTCAAAATTCATTGTTTGTAAAGTTCTTTACTTTAAAGTACCATTCCTGTTGAGGTTGCGTTCTCCTTTAATGCTGAAGAGATGTCTCGTTCTGCGGCATCTGATATGGGTTTACCCTGTTTGCCAATGTCAATTTAAAGGGACGGTAGGCGTAAATAGGTTAGGCCTAACATAATCTGGATTTGGCTTAACTTTGAACTGCATTTCATTAAGGCTAGACAAATAAAAACACAGTTACCTCGTTGTCTGTCATAGCGTCTTTCACCTGATTTGGACTGGCGACATTGGATCTGTTAAGATGTGAGACATAGCAGGTATTATAGTCATCGCCTTCCTCATCGCCCGTCTTTTCCAACTTGTACACTGCATATCCCTTGTGAGAAACAGAATACACAATTACTTACCCGGAAGATTAACATTACGAAAACACGCCTATTCAAATATATGGAAAATTTCACCTCCAAAAAACTGAAATTTTTCAGATAAAAAACTCTGATATTTTTCATATTTCTGCTCAAAACAATGATTGTGGGTACTCGTTAGAACCGCCTCGGCGAGGCGGTTCTAACGAGTACCCACAATCTATGTTTTATGCAGTAATAAGAAAAATAAGGCATACCCCTGTAAACCCCAGTTTTACTATATAAAAGTGGGGTTTAAGGGGGTCAAAATTATATAGGCATGTTTTCGTGATGCACAAAGCATGCTGGGTACAAAATTCATCCGACGACATTTTCTTTAAAAAAAAAAAAGAAAAACATTTTATTTTATCCAGACAATAGACTTTGGTATTTCATGCAAATTGCCTCTTAAATTTGTATGAAATGTCAAAACATATTATCTAGGAAAAAATAAGAAAAATATAATTAATTTGTCATCTGTTAAGTTTTCCCAGAGAGTGGTAAACGTTGATAGCGCACATATGTTATATCCAAGAAGTAAAGATAAAGTGATACATATCCAAGATAAAACGGTATATATCCAAGATAACGTCTACATATCCAAGACAAAGTACTGTATATCTAACATAAAGTACTACATATGCAAGATAAAGTACTACATATACAAGATAAAGTACTACATATACAAGATAAAGTACTACATATACAAGATAAAGTACTACATATACAAGATAAAGTACTACATATGCAAGATAAAGTACTACATATACAAGATAAAGTACTACATATACAAGATAAAGTACTACATATACAAGATAAAGTACTATATATCCCAGATGATGGACTATATATCCAAAATAATGGACAAGTTAAGTACTCTGGGCCCAGTTGTTCAAAGCATCGTTAGCTTAACGAGCTCGTTAAGGGTCATTTCGTTAACTGTTCTAGCGGATCCAATATACAATATTCTGATACTTTTTTGCTGAAAAAAAATGTGACTGCAAAAGCTACTCACATTTTTTCAGCAAAAAATTTCAGCACATTTGTGTATCACTCGATGTAAATTTTAACGAATCGTTAACCAACGATGTCGTTAGCTTTGAACAACTGGGCCCTGGTCGATAGAAATCATGCACAGATTACCCCTAAATATCTGCCTTTTAATCTGGTTTCTTATCCGACATTGGAGGCACCTTATTCCATAATAAATACCTCTTTCTATAGTAAAAACCTCTTTCTAGAGTTTCACGCTCGCTTATAACCAATGCAAACAAAAAACTAAACACTATGATATTTATTGTTACTATCATCATCATCGTCATCATCATTATCATCATTCAATTACTATCATTAATAGCAACCAACCAACGAGTTGTTGCCGCGAAGCGGCAACAACGAGAGTTGGTTGCTCTATGGTAGTATTCTGTTCTATTCAAAAATTGCTATACTAAGGCCGATTTTTTTGTGTAACCGGAAGTGAATGTGAACTTTTAAATACGTCACTTCCGTTTTCAGCGTTTGTTTACAATCACCCGGTGACAGCAACTTTTAAACCTAACAGATACCACGTTTCCATGCTAAAAACAAATAAAAATCAAGCATAGGCGAGATTTTAAGGTAAGACTAAAACACACAATAGAATTTTCAGTATATTCGGTGGTATTCCAGAAGGACGTATATCTTGCGCGCGCGCAACATGACATCCGGTTGAAATGAAAGTAGAAACAGCACCGCTGATACGATACCCGAGTACTATCGCTTATCTAGAGTGAATAGACTTTCCAAACAGTTCTTAACGGTGTGTATAAATTGAGTGATGTCGGGTCACAATAATCTTGCACTGGTTTCTCCCGGACCTCCTGGTGATTATTGCAAAGATATTTAAGTAAGAATATAAACCCACTGGCATTTTTGTTTATAAAACAGCAATTGAAAATTAAAAGTAAACGCACAATCTAACATGGTAATAGATATGAAAATAGGCTTAGCCTTAATGCGAGCCCAGCACAGACCCTGTTTGTACTCTCTTCAAAAGTCCTTGACAGCATCATTAAAGAATGACTATCAGTATACATGTATAAAAATAAGGTTATGTAAAACAAAAATAAATAATAAATAAATAATAAAAATAATCAGCAATATATGTCAGTGACACTTATTGATACTCGTTTCTTCTTACTTCGTGACGCTTATTAGTATCAAGTCTGCTCCATTCCTGTCAACTTCCGGTGACAACTTTTGACAACTTCCGGGAAGAAAACGGGAAGAAAATTGGTCAGAGCGATTTCATATGAAAGTATATATCGTTGTATGTTACTTTTCATTGATCATATTCCCTACCGTAGAGCTCACTTCGTTCGCGACGCGCAAAGCGCGTCGCTAGCTGTGCTCGCAATTAGAGAACTTCTTATCACTGTTTCAGTGATTGATTGATTAATTGGCTAACATGATGCAGAGCATAAAAAGTATATTATGCTGTACTCAATGTGAAAGGGTTGAGATTGATGGTTTGTTGATAGCTGACAATTGAATTATAGGGAACAAGACAGTTCCTCGACAAGACAGTTTCCCGACACTGCTTTTGGAGGTAGTTCCCTGACAGATTTGAAGACAGTTCCCCGACACTTTTGAAGACAGTTCCCGAACACTTTTGTTCAAAGTCAAATGACCTGTAACTGACAATTATAATTGGTAATTATGGGTAATTAAGGATAATTAAGGTAAGTGATGGATTGTGATTGGATTACTTGTGCCTGTGATTGACGGAGACCTTTTCTCTCCCAGAATTCGACTTAGTAGAAGTGATGTCAGGACTATAAAATAGCTGAAATCTTTATTTCGCAATAAAAAGGGGATTGAAAATGAAGTCATGTACATTATCCATAAACATACTTCAGCCTTAAATAAGTATATTATCCAAGAAGCGAACAAAAAAGGTGCTGGTCAGACTGTGCTGATGGGCAGACTGATTTGCGCCTTTGTTGTTTGCACATGCAGTTAGCAGATTTTCTCACCATGTGGATCATTATGATTATATATCATTGCCGAGATAAAACGATACAATTTATGAACATTGAAAAATTTCCTAACTACAAGTAAACACTCTGGTGCAAAAATAATAAACTTTTCTTATATTTTCATAGACTCGCATGTATTTCTTACACTTTTGTATCAGGTGTATAAATGCAATGTAAAATATCTGTCGGTGAACTGTCTTCAAAAACGTCGGTGAACCCATAATTACTAGTTATAAAATTATAATTATCAGTCACAGGTCATTTGACTGAACAAAAGTGTCGGGGAACTGTCTTCAAAAAGTGCCGGGGAACTGTCTTCAAATCTGTCAGGGAACTGTCTCCAAAAACTGTGTCGGGGAACTGTCTTGTCGGGGAACTGTCTCGATTCCACAATTATAAATATACCTGATTAAGCAACAAAGTATACAAGGACCTGTCCTCAACTGGCCAGGGTTCAAATTTAACTTTTTTGAAGGCTTGCTAAAATCAGCAAGTGGCATTATTTTTTGCTTGCTAAATCTTCAGCCAACATGTTTTTTCACACTTGTAAATCTCAGTTGTAAATACTGTTAAATGTGGCTTTAAAACTTAGCACTCTGGGTAAAAATTTCAGCAGGCATTTGATTTTGAAATATTTTTCTTATTTTCCCAGAAAACAGGTTTAGACATTACATGCAAATTTTCATGTAATGTCAAAACTTGCTTTACGGGAAAAGTAAGAAAAATATCGTCATTTCTTTTGGAAAAGAAATTGCAAAACTTAAGCAACAATGCCTCAGCTTCAGCCAATCAAAATTTTTCCAACTTGCTAGAGTTAGCAAGTGATGGAAATTGCAGCTTGCTTTTTGAAGAAACTAACCAGCATTTAGCAAGTTAGCAAGTGCTATAATTGATCCCTGCTGGCGTATCAGTCAGTAACCTGGGGTACAATGGTCTGTCACATGGAGAGTATACCAGAATATTGGTCAGCGACAGAGTAAACCCAGACCTATCGCATGTTCTCCGTTCACCTTCTGCTTAGAATAATAAATCTTTCTTAAATTTATGCCGCATTAAAATTAATAAGAAATAACTAACATTACAGCTGATTTTGAAGAAAATCAGTTTTCGCTTACAATTTTATGCATAAAAATCAAATTTGTCACAAAATGCTAAATATTTAGGGGGTACCCTCAAAAAATCACTAACCAGTGACAAGCATGTGTATCAACAATTTAGAACAGTTGTAGTCTAATTTAAATGCTCATTATGTAAAATATGCATAGAATGAATCAGGTTGCCTTGGATAAACACATAAATTTGAGTGAACCGAGTTATGAGATCATGCCCTAAACACCCCGCTTCATATTCTGAAGAGTGTAGAATTTAAAGATGTGATATTTATTTCCTTTAATCTTGAAATTCTTACAGGTATTTAGTCAAATGTATAAAATATATGCACAAAAAAACCATTCCTGCAATAAAAAATGATACCGGGATTGCTCAACGTTAGATAGATGGAGTTATGGGTTTCTAGGCTATAAGCTACACTGTACACCATTGTATCGGTCAGTTACCCAGGGTATAGCGGCCTGTCACCTAAAGTGTATACCAGAATATCATTTGAGACAAAGTATACAAAGACCTATCAGCTACACTGTACCCCAAAGCTTCAGTCTGTAACTTAGGGTATAGCAGCTGCTCACCTGGACCAGAATATTGGTCAGCGACAAAGTATAATAAGATTTGTAAGCTGGCAAAGTATAATAAGATCTGTTAATAACACTGTACCCAGGTATAGCCGTCTGGAGTACATACCCGAAAACGGGTCAGCAACAAAGTATATGAATACCTGTCAGCTACACTGTTACACAGTATATTAGTCTGTAACCTGGATAGTGGCCTGTCGCCAAGAGAGTTTACTGGAATATCGGTCAGCGACAATGTATATGAAGACCTGTAAGCTACACTGCTCCCCGGTATACATGTATCAGTCAGTAACCCTGTGTATAACGGCCTGTCGCCTAAAGTGTAAACCAGTGACTATCGGTCAGCGACAAGGTATACCAAGACTTATTAGATAAACTGTACCCCAAAGTAGAAGTCTGTAATCTTGGGTATAGCAGCTTGTCATTTGGAGTGTATACCAGAATATGAGTCAGAGTATACTTAGACCTCATAAGTTACACTGTTTCCCTGTGTATCAGTCAGTAACTCAAGGTTTACAGCTAAGGCTGACACAATTAATTGGATAATTGATTAATTGATAAATTCACAAAAATGACTATTGTTACAGTTTGCTAATAATTGATCATTTATTTCTGTGGCTGTTACTTTACCATATTTACCCTTAGTATTCAGACATCTCAACTCCTTACCATACTCAAGGTTTTCCCTGACTCGCTTTTGGCAGTTTTTTACTCCCAAAATCGTGTTCTGGACTCCCAGAACTAGGGGATAAGAGTCCTGATTGATGCATTTATCATCAGTGTAAATTTGATTTTATTTATTTTTGGCTTTGAATTTTGATTTGTTTTGTACCTAAAGGGCAATAAATATAACTATTTGGGAAACAGTTAATTTCTTTAAAACAATAAACACCTAAATCATATTTATGGACCCTTTAACTCAAGATCGACAAGTTACTGGGACCCTCGGTTTCAAACCCTGAGGGAAAACCCTGCATACTTAACTAAAATTTGAACAAGTACAACTTACTACCCAATGTTGTGTCTAAAAATAGCTGAATGAGTGGAAAACAGTGTATACCCTGATGAGACACCACATTTTCATCTGGGTCTACACGGTTTGCTCAGCACTGTCAGACCAAGGTAAAATACAGTAAAGTATAACCATTTTAAAAATATTTTCAATACATCTCTAAACTAAAAAGTCCAGTTACATATAAATTTGCTAAATGTGGTTGTTGGAATTGTTTTTTCCTCACTTCTGCAAATCTGATATGTCAAGCTATGGATATCTCAAAGTACATGTATTTCAAAGAGTCCCTTGGAATTCGAGATAATGAGAGTCAACTGTACATATAATTAACAACACATACACAGTTTCACATCTTAATATGTTTTAAAGCAAAATTAAGCTTCAAGCCACCATGTTTATTATGTTAAAAGGATTCAACTGACATAAGGTGACATTTAATTTATGTGTGGTGATATTTTTCAGGAATTCTGTTCGGCCTACAGCGAGCCACTAAAAACCTTCAAGACACTGGAACTGAAAGGGGATATGCCAGAAAAGAGTTTAAGACCATCACATAGATCATTGATGACATGCTCAGTTTTGTTCAGGAATGGTAAGCAGAAATATCTTATATGTAAATCCGCCGGCCTCGGTGGCTCAGTTGGATGCGTCGTCCGACTGGAGACCAGGAGGTCGTGGGTCAATCACCGCCGAGGTCGGCAACATTCTTTCGTGGAGATTGATCATGAAATATTTTCTACGGTCATTCTCTCCCTTCTGCTGATTCAAGAAGGGCAGTTGTCAGTTTCTGGCGAAGGAATGTGCACAATACTGGTTAACCGCTTAGAGGACTAAGCCTGCCCAGTAAACGTGTGGTTAGGTAAACTGACCACACTCGACATGACCCCATTGGGTTGACTGGGCTGTAAAACCTCAACACAAACAAACTTGTATGTAAATCTCTCAGTTTTCACTTCATGGTTTTATCAAAAGTACCATGCATCACCTTTTATACCCCGACACATGATAATGGCGAGGTTTTATGGTTTCACGTTGGACGTCAGTGTGTCTGTCTATGCGCACCCACAAATGGGTAGTTAGCTGGCTAAGAATTATGGACAACTGCAATGTATTTCAATGGGATTTATTCCGTCGGCCACATAAAATCAGTCTTTTGTGTGGCTTTTTTACTGTTAGGTGGCTATTTTTTAGCCACATAAGTATGCTAAAATAGTGATGGTAGCCACATAACTATCCATTTGTTAGAACATCCGTCTGTCACATGTCTGTCCATCCATATTTAGTGTCCAGATGATTACTTGAGTAAACGTCAGTGGATTTTTACAAACTTGGTATGTGCATTAATATTATAGAGATCTGGTTTGGGATTGCTAATGCGCAAATTACGTCAAACTTTGACAGAGTTATCTGCCCGAGATACGCCCATATTTTCATTTCCTGACAATAGTGTGTAAATGTCAGGGGATGTAACAAACTTGGTACATGTATTGATATTAAGATCTGGTTTGGGATTGCTAATGGGCAAATTTTGTCAGTGTTTGACAGTTATCTGCCCGCAGCACGATTATGGTGGGGTATTATAGTTTATCATTACGCATATAATAGTGAAAAACCTGAGGCTTTGCTGTTTTATCCCTATAGGTGAATGGATACATCCAAAAGACATCACCCTGCCATTGAAGTGTTTCCTCCCCTTTCAATGGGGGATTACTCTTAAAGGAAAGATATTGCTTTTACCCACTGGAGCAATTTTTATTATCCTTTAACAGTACACCCCTTCTTTGAAAGGTCTCACCCTATACGAACAACAGACTAATAAGAAAAACATATCCTTTTTAATTGCAGGTTTTCCATCTTCAAAGTGCAGCCCCAGAGGTGTTTTTTCTGCTTTCCAGTACCAGCTGTTAGTCAGCCTCTCTAGATATGGGAATTGGATTTGTGCACTTCGCACTAACATCTAAAAGGCATTTTACATGTGGACCAGCATGAGTTAATCCAACATTTTATTTTTTGTTTTTTTACTGAACAATTAGGGCGGTATATTTATATGTGTTAAAATAGAATGAATCATTTATCTTCTGCAAGATGAGAAAAAGCCCATTAAATTTTCAGCACTTTGGTCAGGGAAAAATAGAATTGGGTCAGGGAAAGGTCAGTGATATGTCAGGGAATTTTGATTCTGACTGAGGGTGGCCACTTGAAATAGCTCTGTAAGCCATTGGCTTAACTCTGATGCAGGGTTTCAACATATTAATGGACCTACTTCAAAGACATTGTAGATGAACTACCATTGTAAAAACTATATTCACTGAAGTGAGACTGCTAACTTATGACATTATTTTGTCAAATGAAAGAACTGTTTATATGAAATCTTTTCATTGCAGAGAGTGGCATTGTTACATGTAATAACTAGGTCTTGAAATTTGCACTTGTCAGCTCATATTTATGAGAAGATGTTCTTTAAGGGGATGTGAAAAAAAAATCAAACGGCTTGCCCAACAGGACAGGTATGTTTTTTCGCAGTAAGGGTAAATAGTGAAAAATTTGGATTACCTAGCATAATTACAAAGTTCTAAAAGTCCCCCCAAAATGTCACAAAGAGATCTGTCAAAATCTGCTCACAAGTTAAAATTTCAATTATGGAAGGTGTCTGTCAGAGTTTACTATTCCGAGCCAAAAGAGCAACAGTAAAACCCGCTTCAGTACATGAACTAATTTCCATGACTTCATGGACAGGTCTGTTTTTAGTACCAAATATAAGACTAAGGATGAGTACAGCTTAAGGGCAAGTAACAATTTGAGGCCACTTGCCCTACAGGAGGAGTTAGGTCAAGAAAAAATTTTGAGCCCTGAATAACATACACGAGATAGTCTAGTGATGAAACTGTCTAGTGATGAAACTTCGTAGAACTGCAGATTTTTTTTTCTGTTTTTTAGCTCACCTGGACTGAAGGCTCATGGGGAGCTTATATGATGGAAGTCCATTCTTCGTCCATCAGTCATCCGTCAGCACCTTTAATCAGTTATATCTGCAGTCTGCGTGCTGATCTTAATCATTTCTCATCTATAGCATGCCTCTGGTGGAGCTTCACTTTTCATGGTAACCCAATGAAAACCTTGCATGCTATAGCATCCAAAAAGTCCCATACACATATTGTGGTGAAAATGTTGTCCAAGCAGCATGCAACAGCGACTTTGTTTTATGGTCAGATCTATATCAAACTTGCTGTTAATGAAGCTGGACATAAATCTTGCACAGGTTTTCAACCAGATCGGACTACTTGTATGAGTTACCTGCTCTTTCAGGCTCCCAGTGATGTAATATGGTAAAACTGTAGTCTGGCTGATAGGGACTTCATTAAAATGCATATATCCCAAAAACTATTGAATCTAGAGCTTTGAAACTTGATGAACAGACTGGTAGAGATGAGTAGACGATCTGATTAACTTTTGAAATAATTTAAAAAAGTTACTTCATGAGTTATGGTCCTTTGTAATTTCGGGCATTTTTACCTTGTCAGCAGAATATTTCAAAAATTGTTGGAGCTAGAGCATTGAAACTTGTTAAATTGATTGATAATGATGAGTAGATGACCTGATTCTTTTGAATAAATTCTAAAAATATGTCATGAGTAATGGCCCTTTGTAACTTTGGGCATTTTTTTCCTTGCCAGCAAAATATCACGAAAACCTTTTCCCTTGCCAGCAAAAGATCTATAAAACTATTGAAGCTAGCGCCTCATAACTTGATGAATAGATTCGTAGTGATTAGAAGTTGACCTGATTAACTTTTAAAAACGTTTAAGGAATTATGATCCTGTGTAGATTGGGCCATTTTTACCTTTTATTATCTTTAGAGGCAAACATATGGTTGGGGGCATAGTGTCTTTTTTTAAACACAATTTCTAGTTATCAAATTGTTCATCATTGCAGGTAATGAGGATGGTCATAAAATCTTGGATGAATTTGAGTTTGTCTAGTGGATTTGCACCAAGATTGTTCAATTTATAAGCCTGGAGGTTGTTTGTTTAGAACCGTCATATGTCTTTTTGAAATAAAATTTATAGAAAGATCTTAAACGTCTAGTTTTGTGAAACTTCAATATTAAGTATGTAAATCTGTCAAGCTCAGGTGAACACTACAGACCATTATTGTTCTTTTTTTTTTTTTTTTTCATAGGATGACAGTGGATGGAAGCACTAATCTGTTGATAATACTTGTAAGAATCACCATTGATCAGTTTCATTTCTTTATTTATATCAGGTTTCATCACTGAGTTATTACTGTGTGTTTTGCATTGCATGTAAAAGGCACTAACTGCAATGAAAACACTTCTCTATAAAAAGTTCTTTCATATGACAAAAGAATTATACATGTGTCATGTCTTATTATCTTATATACTTGGCACCATCAGTAGTCTAGTCCTATAATCTTTTATGAATGAATAAAAAAAAAAGAAAAAATATTTGTTCACTTTCTCTTGCTAAAATAACCTGTAGAAAAGAGAAGCATTTTATGAGAATAATTCTGGAGTTTATCTAATTCTTAACTGTTGAAATTCTTATTTACAAAGAATTAATTTATTCTCTTATACATTACTTCCGTTATAAAAGAGATAAGGTAACCTTGCATGTGGATTCGGGAACTGCCAGTAACTGCTTCCCTCATCTACAGATGAGTTTTGTTTCAATGCAGCATAATGCTGTCACTTAAGATCTGTCTGTATGCGCAGAATGGCAGATTGGTTTGCACATATTGCCATAATTTGTGACTAGTTTAAAATTCATTTGGACAAGTGTTTTTTATAGGTCTTTTCATTGTTTTTTATGGTGGCTCGTTTGGGTTAAAACCAAATTTAATACAGATATCTATATTTAAAATGCAGATATCTGCATTTAAATAAAGGTATTTAAAATGCAGATATCTGCATTTAAATAAAGGTATCTGCATTTAAATGCAATTACCTACATTTAAATGCACATATCTGTATTTCAAATACAGAGTATTTATACATATTTGAAATGCAGATATCTCTTTTTGGTTCTTTAATGGACATGTCTGAATTTGAATCATAGATATCTGCATTTTAATTACAGATGTCTGCATTTCAGATGCAGATATTTCTATTTAAGTGAGATATCAGTACATTTAGAAACTCGGGTAACTGTTTTTGAAATACAAATATCTTTATTTGAAATAAATATCTTTATTTGAAATACAACTATTTCTAATTGAAATACGGATATCTATGATTATTATTCAAATAAAATATATCTGCAGTTCAAATAGAGATGCCTGTATTTCTAATACAGATATCTGTATTTCAAATACAGAAATCTTTATTCATAGAAATCATAATAATTGTAATTTTAAATGCAAAGTTCTCTTAAGAACCTGATTATTTTTAACTTTTATTTTCAACATAATCAATAGTCCCTTGCTCAAGTTTTTGTTAGGATAAGTTTGGTACAGGTTGAGGATAAGCCTACTAGGCTTCCCTTAAACTCGGACAACAGCAGGTAGCTCAGTGGTGAGTTCCATAGCCTGAAGTGCTGGAGATACGTTCAATCGCGGCCATTGGCGTGGAAAAAAAAAATAAATGGAATCTGAACACGCTTTCCTCTTGATTTGCAGGGATAACATAATAATTGTGCAGTCTTTGCTGGGGCCCGCTCTGGCTTCTGCATGGAAAGTCAAGTACCCATGTGCAGGTTTAAGAGCCATACATTCGGTGATCTAAATGATTACTTGTGGACCTTCATTCTGCAACCCAGAATGCATCATGTGCACCTGCTTAGAATGCCTGAATTTATGTGATAGAACTGTCCAAAAACTGGTTCTCTTAAATACATGTACTGAAAAATCGCATGATTATAGAAACATACGGAAAATGAAAAGTTATCCAGGGTAAGATAAAAATTAAGATTTCTCACGCTTTTGATGTGCACTAGTTGTATAGGAATCAAGAGGTACACCATCGTTAAGGTTAACGTCACTGAAGTTAATGCTGTCATTAAACATCACGGAAATGTTATCAAAATATGGAAGATGTCAACAATCAAAGTGATTAGACTGCAGAAATGATTAAAGTTGCAAGAAAAAGAATCGTGCGTGACAGGTAGATCGAAATATCCGTCCCTCGGCACCATAGTCTTGCATCACTCGGCAAGCCTGAATTTTTCTGTCAGCCTCTTACACCCATGATAGATTCCTAAAATATACTACATAATCTCTCTCTTTCTCCCTTTTTTTTGTGCTCCTCTGAAAGGAGCGATGGATTTGACAGTAAAGACATAATGATTTGAAATCTTGAGCATCTTTAATTATTTTTTTTTGTGGTCTGCAGAGGCGGGAAATGTGCTGCCCAACATATTGTAATCAGTGGAACAGTGCATGTGAAAATACGCGTGGGAGTAAATAAGGATATCTATTTCAACCATAAATAATGATATCTCTAATGAAATGCAGATATCCGTACTTGAAATGCAGATATATGTATTTAATTTAGAAATAAAGATGCATTCCAAATACAGGTATCTGCATTTGCACCAGGACAACATGCCTATATAATTTTGACCCACTTAAACCCCACTTTTATAAAGTAAAACTGGGGTACACCAGGGTATACATTATTTTTGCTTAAAACCATAGATTGTGGGTATTCGCGAGGCGGTTCTAACGAGTGCCAACAATCTGTATTTTGAGCAGAAATATGAAAAGTATCAAAGATTTTTATCTGAAAATTTTAAGTTTTTGGAGGTAGAATTTTCTATATATTTGAATAAGTGTGTTTTCGTAATGGGATTTACGATGTCTGTATTTTAAATGCAGATATCTGAATTTCAGCTACATAAGATTTATATCTCATTAAAATGAAGATGTCTGTATTTTTAAATGCAGATGTCTCTAATACAAATGCAGATTTCTATGTTATGATTGAAAATATAGATATCTGTATTTCTGAAGTACAGATATCTGCATTTCAGTGGGGTATCTCTATTCAATTACATATAGCTGCATTTTTATTAGAGATATTTGTAATTACAATAAAATAAAGATATTTGTGTTTATTAGCAGGTATATCTGTATTTGAAATGCAGGTATCGAAACTAAATGGATAAAACCACATACAGGTTGCCGCAGATTTTGTCATGCTTTGGCTCAGTTTAGTATTGGTCAATGTTGTGAGAAATTATGCTGGAACTGGAAGTAGTCACCCCCTAAACTGATACTGAGGTCACACAGTGGGAACATTCATTGTACTTGGATGAGAATGCCTTTTCCCACCTTTTAATACAGTCTTAAATCACTAAAAAATTGCATGCTTCTGTATTATTGAATTTAAAAAAACCTGTTGAGGAATACTTGTAAATAAGATGCACCCGCATCCACCCTCACCACCACCCCGCAAATTGTTGAAACTAAAAATCCATTTTTATTTATTTATTTTTATTTATTTATTTTTTTTTTATTTTTGGAAAGTCACAAATTGGTTGGTTGCTCATTAGGTTGCACCTATTTCATATTATTATTATAGTAGTAGTAATAGAACAGGCAATAATTGTAGATATAATAATAACTACTATACTATCAATAACAGAGATAAAAAGTAGAGATACCTTCTCAAAGTCATAGATAACCCTGATTTTATTTGGCACGGTGTAGTCTTCCTCTCTGTCATTAGCTACCACATGTTCTGATCTCTTACCGTCTTTATTCTGGTAATTTACCCACGCCTCCTGCAATACGATAATAGATAATGGTCTGTAGGTGGTAGAACACTGAAGACTGACCGAACTACACGGATGTTACGTTTCGCCACCAGTTTGGTTTTGCGGCGACCAAGTACTCTGAAGAGTCCATTTTTAATATTTTCTCCTAAGGCTGATACAATTAATCGGATAATCGGTTAATCGATGGATAAATTCCATAAACATGATTATCGTTGCTGGTTTGCTATTAATCGATTCTTTGATTTTTATGTCTTTTACATTACCGTATCTACCCTAAGGATTCCGACACCTTAACTGTTTAACATACGTGTTCTAAAATTTGAACAAGAACGATTTCTACCCAATATTACGTCTAAAAGCACGTGGATGGGTGACAAACAGCGTAGAACCTGATGAGACGCCGCGTTCTGAGGCATCTCATCTGGATCTACACTGTTCGCTAAGGCATGTCCGTCCGAATACAATCGGTACATAACATATGGTAAGAATCGTGCTCAGACAGTAAGCTAGAAAGGTAAGATTATGACCAAAGCTTCACTGATTACTAAATGATTATCGATCAGAATCACAACACTGATATTCGATTACTTTTTAGTCCTGATTAGCCAGTCCTATTTTCGCTTTTGACTAAATACTGTAACTGGTGATCCGCACCGCTCCATCACGCCCCACCTAAACTCACACTATATACAAATACTTCGATTTCTGTTTCATTTTTTTTTTTTTTTTTTTTTTTGTCTTCTTTTTTGAATGTGTATGTTCGCGTATTTATCTTAAGTATTAGGATAAGCAGGCCTAAGCAAACAGTGTGGAGTCGCGAAAACGTGTCTTTGGGTATATGCGGACAGCCAATGTCCAGGAGATCAGCCTGTTCATCCGTGCAGTCTGATTAGGACCTTCACTGTCCGTAACATAATAAATAGATAGTACAGAATGTATGAGAGAACAAATGTCCGGCTGATACTTTGCGCATGATAGTTCGGATTGCGAATTCAAATATATTGAAAATTTTACAACCAAAAAAGGGAAAAAAATCAGATAAAAAATTCTGACATTTTTCTTATTTCTGCTCAAAACATAGATTATGGGTACTCGTTAGAACCGCCTCGGCGAGGCGGTTCTAACTAGTACCCACAATCTATGTTTTTGAGCAGAAATAAGAAAAATAACATATACCCCTGTAAACCCCAGTTTTACTATATAGAATTGGGGTTTAAGGGGGTCAAAATTATATAGGTATGTTTTCGTGATGGTTTGCGAATATTCGAAAGCATCTTTCGCTTGACAAGGCCTATTTAGTGTTAACAGGGTATATTACATTTACGATGCATTATTAGTGCTTATCTTAGAAAACTCCTCAGCAATTGTTGATGACTGTACCAGACGACAGGCAAGATACTCGCATCACGACAACATGCCTATATAATTTTGACCCCATTAAACCCCATTTTTATATAGTAAAACTGGGGTTTACAGGAGTATACATTATTTTTCTTATTTATGCTCGAAAACATAGATTGTGGGTACCCGTAGGAACCGCCTCGGCGAGGCAGTTCTAACGAGTATCCACAATCTATGTTTTGAGCAGAAATATGAAAAATATCAGTTTTTTCGTTTTTTTTTTATCTGAAATTTTTCAATTTTTGGAGGTGAAATTTTCTATATATTTGAATAGGCGTGTTTTCGTAATGGTTTCTTTCGTTTTCCAGAAATCTGGGGCTGAAACTTAATCTGTCCATTCATAAGCTACGGTGTTCTGCAGGTTGAATCATCAAAAGAGTACCAGCAATATAACTTCTTATTTTTTTACAGAAAAATAAAAATTAACATTTCATTCAAATTGTCGCCTGCCGAGACAAACAGAATGAAATGTCAAGTCTCGTATTCTTCATTGCACAGAGGGTTCTATTATCGCCCTTCAGTCTCGACTAGACTTATATAATGTTGATATGTGAAAAATAAGAAAGCTATGTTTCAGATAATGCCTGTCTTTAGTATAATCAGCTGGTTAAAGTTTAAGCTTTCAGCTTCGGAATATCTAAATGTGCTTGCGTTAAGTTGGCTCTACACCATTTCCGCGTGCGGATTAATAAACAAAAAAGTTTCATAGATTATTATTCATTACTAAAACACGACTATTCAAATATATTGAAAATTTCACCGCCAAAAACTGAAAGTTTTCAGATAAAAATTCTGATATTTTTCATTTTTCTGCTGTAAAAATAGATTGTGGGTACTCGTCAGAACCGCCTCGGCAAGGCGGTTCTCAAGAGGACCCACAATCTTTGTCTTTGAGCAGAAATCAGAAAAATAATGTATACCCCTGTAAACCCCAGTTTTACTATATAAAAGAGGGGTTTAAGGGGATCAAAATTATATAGGTATGTTTTCGTGATATTGCTGAGACGTTACATACAACCATAGAAAGAAATGCTTCATTTATTTAAAATTCAGGTAACCCTATACTCTAACTTCCACATGAATAACATATGCATTCTTGGCTATCCAAAATGCGCCCAGTAAGGAATCTGACCAGACTGCACAGGTTGATCAGAAGCTTCCCTGAGCGCACACGTCGAACAGCAAGTTTTCTGACATTGCGACATATCAATACGCCTGCCCAGCTAGCATTCTACGTAAATCTACATCGGGCCGTCATCGGCCCGTCAGCTACCCTGACGGGCCGATGACGGCCCGATATAGATTTACGTAGAATACTGACTGGGTGACTTTACCATACCTTTTGTGAGTCCTTGGTCACCTTGGCCCCAATAAAGACAGCGGCCAGGACAGCCGCTACCACTATCACAACGAGAGTTATTCCGCTAACAACACCAATAATCAGGCGTTTGTAACTTTTAGAAGGTCCCGCCTCCTGTGAAATAGAAAACAATACCAATAAATACGCATGCGTTTGTTACTGCTTTAGAAGGTCATGATTCGTGTGAAAAGGCTTTGCTTACTGCCAAGATACAAGAAGCCCTGAAAATGTTCGATCAAGCTCTGCACTGTCGGATATTTTGAGGAACGGTTTGGACAGGGTCAGCACCATTTGTCATTCTTCCAATATCAAAAAGGGTATGGCTTTAGATAGATTGATAGATACACAGATATACAGGTAGTTAAATGGACGGACGGACGGACAAACAGACAGACAGCTAGATTGTTAGATAGATAGATAGATAGATAGATAGATAGATAGATAAAGACAGACAGACAGGCAGGCAGGTAGGCAGGCAGGCAGATAGATAGATAGGTAGAGAGAAATACAGACAGACAGGCAGGTAGGCAGGCAGATAGATAGATAGATAGATAGATAGATAGATAGATAGATAGAACAGGTTCGTCTGTCAAGATTGTTTTGCCTCTCTTCTAAGGCGTCTGCTCTAAAAGGAAAGAACTTTGCACCGTTTGCAAGAAGATTCTTTCCTTTAGTTTATGCCTAAACCTTCTTTTTCTCATTCGATGCTCACTAATTTTGGATATAAAATGGATGCATTCGAGCAACTGACAAAGTGTCCTTGAAATAAAAAAATAAAATAAACAAAAATAAAAAAAAAATAAATATTTACAGGCTGTGGTTGCATGACCACACCGAAGTTGACTCCTTTCTCGTCCATTCCTTGCAGTGTAGGCTTCATATATTCTCACAACTGTAGCTTTGGAATTGATAGAGTTCTGAAATTATACATTGAAAACTTTGTTGTCGCGCATCATTTTTATTTAAAAAATGTATATTATTGCATATTGACTTTTTGAATTTCTTTTCGTGTTTAAGTGAAGGGAAAAGTTGAATAAGAAAGTAAATATTTTTGCAGAAGAAATATGTATCTGCACCATAATTCGTAGCAAGTAGCAAGTCCCCGGATTTTGGGGTAATACATGGATCCCCATTTCGTTTTTTTTTTGTTTTTTTTGTTGTTTTTTTTCATTACGAAACATATACTGAAAATTTTACCACAAAAAAAATGAAAATTTTCAAATAAAAATTCTGATATTTTTTTTTTATATACATTTCTGCTCAAAACATAGATTGTGGTACTCTTTAGAACAGCCTCGCCGATGCGGTTCTAACAAGTACCCACAATCTATGTTTTGAGCAGAAATAAGTAAAATAATGTATACCCCTGTAAACCCCAGTTTCACTATATAAAAGTGGGATTTAAGGGGGTCAAAATTATATAGGTATGTTTTCGTGATTCCCTCTTTTTAGACTCTACATATTTTTACTATAGCTACTGTTTAGCCGTGAAACATTTTATCGTATTTCAATGTAGTATTGTTTATATTTTATTGTCCTTTTTAACCACCGAGTTGATTTGAATTTAACCCTTTCAGCCATGCAGACTAAAGCAATACTTCTGCAAACAGTGTAGATCCTGATCCTAATTAGGATCTACACTGTTTGCCATTATTATTATTATTATTATTATTATCATTATTATTACAGTGAAATCTCGTTACTATGACAGAATTCATTCCATTATAATAAATTTGCTGTTGTAAAGAATCCTTAACGGACAGAATGATATGTAAGAAAGACCTTGTGTTGTTCTTATTTCCTCACAGAACATATGTTTCTGGGTATTTGTAAGAATCGCTTTGCTGAGGCGATTTTAACAAATATCCAAAAAAGTCTTTAAAGTATTAAATATATTATTCTTGTATGATTTGTGACTAACTGTTACCTCTTAAGCGACGGCTTTGTAACAGTGAAATTGTCATTATAACGAATTTTGTCGTTGTATCGAGTGTCGGTATAAAAAGGGTTGTCTGTATTTCAGACTGAAACTCCTATTTGCATAAATGGACATGTCCAAATTCAAGCACGGAAAAGTCCACTTCAGAAGCTCAGACCCAGTAAACCCGAGTCTGCTATTGTCGCATCTTAGGCGGTTCGTGCTTCCAAAGGATTCATCCTTTCATAATCTATTTTAAATTCTTTGGCCGAACTAGAAATGAAAACAACCCGGAAAGAACCCAGTGGAAAAAGAATACAATAACTTTGCCAGCGCACGAAAAAAAAAACTAAAATAAGACTTGTGCGACCAGCTAAGACTCAGATCAGCCTGCGCTTCCGCGCAGTCTGATCAGAGTCTTCGCTGATGGCAAGTGCCTTCTACTGCCTCCAGGCTATCCAAAGAGGAATAAACGAGAACCCCAACCATACTGGGTGGATGTACAGGCTGATCTGAGTCTTTGCTGGTTACACAGGTCTTATTGTAGGTTTTGTCGTGCGCTGGCTCATGTACGAATATACGCTTGTATATGCAAAGTGTCATTGACAGGTTATATTCTATTATTATGACTCTTCCTGGAAGGTTTCTTAATTATGTTAACCCATGTATGCCGAGTGGACTCATCTACCTTAACTCGTTGGACAGGTCCATTTTTTATATAAGGGTTGTCTGTTTCGTTTTTATTGCTACATCACGAAAACATGTCTATTCAAATATACTAAAAGTTTTACCACCAAAAAATGACAATTTTCAGACAAAAAATTCTGATATTCTTCATATTTCGGCTTAAAACATAGATTGTGGTTACCCGTTAGAACACCTCGGCGAGGCGGTTCTAACGATTACCTACGATCTATGTTTTTGAGCAGAAATAAGAAAAATAATGTTTACCCCTGTAAACCCCAGTTTTACTATATAAAAGTGGGGTTTATGAGGGTCAAAATTATATAGGCATGTTTTCGTGATGTCATATTTTCTAGAAATTTCTGAGCTTAATGAAAACAGTGTAGACCCTGATCAGACGCCGCGTTCTGCTCGGCTGATCTGGGGCTACACTATTTGCAAATGCCCCTTATATGGGATGCTAGACATACATTGTATATGGGTTAATTAAATAAATGCCTACACAAAACAACATTTCATCGCACACAGAACGAGTAAACGAAGACAGGAAGGACGAACGAAGACAGAACGGACAAACAAAGAGTAACTAAAACTATTCTATATATTAGTATTCATACAGACAAAGAAATGTTACAAGCTGGAGGGTGACATCAACTTAAGAGAGGTGTTCCGTGTCCGCGGCACTTTGCCATTATCATTTTCCGTGTAGACGTCAATTTCAGACTTAAGCAGTTAGTCTCTTCTGTCGAATTAATTATGGGCATGAAGTTTTATTTAGATCATTAGAAAAGGATTACTAAACGACAGTGGCGATTATAAGGATGAATCCATTCTCGGACATGTTAAATTCTTTCCTTTAAAGATAAGCTGAAATGATCATTTTACTTATTACAGAAATATTCTTAACTGACCGACATTTACGAGCCAAACAAACTTTTGAAAATACCATCGAAAAACTCAATCCCTGAAATTATCAAGGATATGCAAATTAGCTTTTAAGCCCCGCCTATATGTTTTCTGGAGCGTCGTTTTTATATTATAATTTTGTTAGAAGTAATTATTATCACATTCAAATGCAAAATCTTTAAATTTCTTTTCAGTAGATATTGTAGCCAATCGCACTGTATTAGTTTCAAGAGAAAATATAATGAAAACAAGTTTATAGTGTTGAAACATTTCAAGTTCTAATAATTCAAATTATTCAATCAACGTCATACCCTGGCATACTTTTTATTCAATTTTGCTAAACTAGAATTTTAATTTCTCAACCTGTTTAACCATTTAGATTGTTTTCGGCGCGGTCTTTACATTCCATCACGAAAACACGCCTATAAAAGTTTGACCCCTTTACATCCCACTTTTATATAGTAAAACTGGGGTTTACAGGCGTATACATTATTTTTCTTATTTCTGTTCAAAACATAGATTTCTGTTCAAAACATAGATTGACTCGGCGAGGCGGTTCTAACGGGTACCCACAATCTATATTTTGAGCAGAAATATGAAAAATATTCTAGTCTTTTATCCGAAAATTTTCAGTTTTTGGAGGTGAAATTTTCTACATATTTAAAAGATGTGTTTTCGTAATGAGATTTGGGACAAAATATTAGGTGTTAGTCCTGCCTTTTAATACGTTTAATCTAACCCATTTATGCCCAGCGTCCCATAAAATGACATTTCATACAAATTATCTCCAGTGGAGACAATTTGCATGAAATGTCAAAACCTGTTTTCTGGGAAAAGTGAAAAAAAAAAAAAATGTTTCAAATGTTGTCTGCTGAAAAGTTTACTCCGAGTACTAAGCGTTAAAATGGTTTTCAATTTAACAGGGAAGCAACATGAAACAATTCTGATGAAATCCCAGAGCACACGGTTTCCTGTGGACATAGAAATTATGCATATATATATTTTGCAGTTCTGGGGTTTCTACACTTACAGTTAAGTTTTCTTGAAATTATAACCCAATAATATCTCAAACTTTAAGGGCCAGAATTTTTAATTTGAGATAACAGAAGTTTAAGACAAAAGGAGTTGAAACATACGAGAAAATACATAATAGTGAACCAATATTATCCTTTATGTTTTCTGACTTAAGCAGTTGTATGATATATCAGTGTTTGAGATAACGAGATTCAACTATACACTGTACTTCAAAACAAATAAACCAAATAATCAATAAATAAACAAAATTACTTAAACAGTCATAAAGTAATAGCTCAAACTAAAGCGATAAACATTTATGATTTATATATAATTAAAATTGTTAAAGTGCATAAATACTAATAAAATAAAAACATTGAAAAAAATAATGAAAAAAATCTGCCAATTACAATTGCATTAAATGTGAAAACTTGAAAAAAACATACCTTTCTGTATTGTTTCTTTTGCTGTTATCGTTTCCTTCCACAATTTGGATTATAAAAGTCCACCACCCTCAGCCTCTATTTATACTTTCGGGGTCCTATCGGTGAGCCAATCATATGGTTGGGTTTTGGTAAAATTTTGCTGACGGTTTCTTGCTTGTTTTTGTTGCTTTTTAGACATAAACATCGCAATAACGGGCTTCGCCAAATGAAAAGGTGTCTTTAAGGCATTTGCTGACAGCGAAGGCCCTCAGTCTGATCAGACCTTTGCCGTCTGCTTGCAAAATCTAGGTTACTGAAGAACGAATAACAAATGCCCTGATATGAGTTTGTTCAGCTTCACAGGTAATCTGGATCTTCGCTGTTTCGTACACCAAAAAAACTTATTTTCTCTTTTCTCTTCTATTTAATTGTTAGTTGAACCGGAACGTGAGAAAAGGTAACATCTGACAAGTTCTACTAATGAAGATTTAAATCAGCCTGTGCATCCGCGCAATCTCGTTGGAGTCTTCGTTGTCCTCAATAAGAAAGTTTGCATCCTTGGCTATGCAAAATGAGCACAACAAAGATTCTGATCAGACTGCGCGAATGCGCAGTCTGGTCTGAATCTTCGCGTGCGCATGTCCAAATGTTACGTTTTCTGGCTTGCCGCTCATTTATGTGCTTGACTGAGTTTCTTTTAATTGTATTGTCAAAACTATGCACCCGTTCAATATTTGTAGCCATGGGATGTCAGGGGAATTCTGTTTCGGGAGTGTACTTCCTAGTTCGTGTATTTCGTAAGGTCAAGACGACACCGCAGCTATTCCTAGAACTAGGATAAGCTCCAAAAAAGGAAACTGAACTAGTGATTTACCAGCCAAAGATCACCTGAGAGTAAACTCACGCTGCATAGTGCTTCAATCTGTTTCAATTTACTTCGGTTATCGGTCCGACAGGAATCAAGTCGGGCCGATAATGGTCCAGTCAATATAGATTTAAGTAGAAAGCTAGCTGGGGCTGGTCTGCAGTGCAAGGGTGTGTGTTTGGATTTTATTTGGAATCGCTGTTTAAATTGGAGTTTTGCGGCCCAGTCAACACTGTTTAGGTCATGTCCAGCCAGCCAGTTAACCTTCTCACACTTTTCCTGGGCAGATTTATTCATCTACTTTTTGTATGTTTCAGTTGGAGTATTACGGCCCTGTCAATACTGTTGAAGTTATGTCCAGTCAGCTAACCTACTCACACTTCTCCTCGGCAGGCTTTGTCTTCTAAGTGTTAAACCAATATTTGTCCATACACTTTCGCCAATAGCTGACAACTGTCTTCTTGAATTTTCGGAAAAGGAAAAATGACCCTTGTCAACTTGATCTATGCAAAGGTGATTCGAACTTGTGACTCCTTGGATCTGCATGCAGACACGCTACTGCACAATGAAGCCCGACTGTTTCCTGTTTGTAGTTGTGATATTAATGTGCTCTTACAATATGCATTTACATGTACATACATGTTATACACTCAATTGGCATATTAAGCAGACAACCTTTTGAAATAATTTTCTTATTTTTCCAGACAATAGGCTTTGATAGTTCTTGTAAATTTCTCTAAAGGGGACAATTGGCATGAAATATGAAAACCTATTTTCTGAAGAAAAAAAAAAGTATATATATATATATCAATGAAAATAATGATTCAAAATGTCTAGTAAACTTTTATCCAGAATGCTGAGCGTAAAAGCAAAGCTGTGCCCTCAGTAAGCAGTCTTCATAAATCTAAAGCGGGCCGTTATCGGCCCGTCAGGGTAGCTGACGGGCCGATAACGGCCCGCTATAGATTTATGTAGAAAACTAGCTGGGTCGTTAGACGAATATTTTGAGTAGAGGTGCATGTACTTCTAAAATGTGCGCCTAACGAAAACTTAAATAAGCTTGTACATCCGCGCAGTCTGTGCAAATTCCTGTCTTCATTGTCCGCATGAAAACAAACAAAAAATGCATCCTTAGCTATCCTAATGCACTAAGTGAAGAGTATGTTCAGACTGCTCGAATGCTCAGGCTGATCTGAATCTTTGCTGGGCGCAAATGTTCGAAATACGTTTTCTGACTGGCGGCTCATACATTGGTTTTGTTTGGATTCACACTATTTAGCGGATTTTCAGAAGTTTACCTTTTCATTTTTCGGATACTTCACAGCAGTCTATTTTATTGCATACAGTAAGTGTCTTAATGTGCTTAATGCTCAGCATGCTGGGTAAAAAATTCATCAGATGAAATTTTGAAATATTTTCGTATTTTCCCCAGAAAACAGACTTTGACATGTCATGCAGTTGTCTTCAAAGCTTTTATCAAAAAGAGGCATAGGCTGCTGATTAAAGCAGTGCTCCAGCTAGGATTTTAGGGCAGAGGGGTGCCGGACAGGTCATTTTTTGACGGTCATACAAGAATGAGGGCACAAAATGTCATGCGATGTGCTTAGTATCAAGATATGTTACAAAATATAATTCCATTCCACAATATTTACCTCAAAAATAGAGTACATATAAAACTGACCTTTAAACTTTGATAACCTTTTTAATTTTGGTCCGATTTTCATGAAATTTTCACCACAATGTAGGATTTTATGTCTGAAGTTGAAATCAGACAGATGGCAGCGTAAAAAGGCCAGCAGGAGAGGGCAAGATGGGCGGTCCGCCCCTCCATGTATGGCTAGCTGAAGCATTGTTAAAGTTTGTATATTTTGTTTACCAATTGCTTTTGCCAGTGGTACAATTTTTGTTCAAATTTGTACACTTTAAAGAGTAGCAAAGTAAATTTTGTATCTAGATATGAAAAACATTGAAGTAAATGGGAATTTAACCCTTCTTTTGCTAAACACGACATGCCCTGTCTTAGCAAACTGTTTAGATCCAGATCAGATGGCTTCTGAAGAAGCCAATTGATCTGGATCTGAACTGTTTGTCATTAAATAATGCATGTCATTAAATATGTGAATTTCTATCAAAACCCAAGATCAAGTAATCTGATTGGCTGGAAATTAGAAGTGGACGTGGCATCTTAATTTATTCAGCATGACAAGGGTTAAAAAAATTGTCCCGGAATGTACTAAGCAAGAAGCACTATCCCAGCTAGCATTCAACGTAAATCTACATCGGGCCGTCATCGGCCCGTCAGCTACCCTGACGGGCCGATGACGGCCCGATATAGATTTACGTAGAATGCTGACTGGGATGTAAGGATTCGGACAGACAGATAGGCAGAAATAGTACAGACCCAGAGTTTATCCGGAGTTTACACTGTTTGTCGCTTACAGTAAGGAATTATCCCAATATTTAGAACAAATACGGTACTATATCATTGAGCTACTTCATTATACATTATACAATTGAACAGCGCAGATCCGGTCAATTTACGCTTAGGCAGACTGTGCGTGTGTTTGTCCATGCTGATTAGGACTTTCGTTGTTACCGGATTAGCTGAACGTGCATATACAGTGTGAACAGAATGTTGCGGTAAATAAAATTGCACAGAAACCTGGTTTAACCGGGTTTATCGATATAATTTCGTTTTGTGACTATAGTGACACGGTGGCTTCGAGCATGCGCGAAATATGCAGAAACAACATCCAGGGCGCCGCACAGTCTCCTCAGCAACGGCGTTGTGCGTTCGTAAGTATCTTCAATATCTGATGAATTTGTAGGCAGACGGCGAAGACCCTGATCAGACTGTGGGATGTAGGGGTGGTTCATCTGGTGTCCGTTCACTAAAAGAACACCGGGTGATCGAATTGACTTTTTCTCGCTGCTAGTAAGTCATGTCACCCTGTTGACCCACTACTACGATCGGCATCATGGAACAACTCTCGTAGTGGTTTCGTACCCCTTATGTCGGTCAGATAAGTTATGTATGTAACAGGGTTCGCTTATATTATCAGTAGCACGGATCAACAAGAAGTCTGGAAACAAATCTTTTTTTTTTTTTTTTTATTCCATATACTCTGAACCAGGTACACTTGGCTATAACCTCCAGAAAACAGTTCGATGGGGATGGAAACCGCAAGTAGTTGCCAGCTACAGGCTTATAATTCTATTAACATAGCCTCTGGGACTGGGAAATACCCCTTGTGTAACCACAGCAACCGGGAGGAAACTGCAAACTATTCACTCATTGCCGCATCCTCATGACCCCAGCTGGACTAAAAGCTATGCGGCAGAGGTGAGCAGCTAGTCATGAGACGCTACCGACTAGCTGAAAATCCAGGACTTGGATGTGAGATGCTTTCGCAAAATACTTGAAACATGAAACATCTCATACTTAAGATCACGTATGCAAATAAATCCGAGATATCATTGCCATTGGTTTCTATGATGACCTCTTTACTACGGTCAAGAAACGAAAGCGGATGGTACGGTCACATCTAAAGTTTCCCTGGCATAGCAAATGCAAGTCTGCAAGATACATTTGATGGGGCTAGAAGAAAGATGATGCAGAAGAGAAATCAACAACAAGGACTGAACCATTATTAGCTTGGCAATCTCGCAAAGGGCCCTTGAAGATAAATCAAAATAGAAAGAAGTAAGCCTAATCGTCTGATAATTACTATCATGGGGGTGCATGTTTTGGATGCGAAGCATTACGAAATACGAAAACACGCCTACTCAAATATATTGAAAAAAATTACAACCAAAAAAGGAAAATTTCAGGTAAAAAAAAGTCTGAAAGTTTTCATATTCATGTTCAAAACATAGAGTGTGGGGTTCCCGTTAGAACATCCTCTATGAGGCGGTTCTAATGAGTACCCACAATCTATGTTTTTTTTAGAAAGACTAATAATGTATACCCCTGTAAACCCCAGTTTTACTATATAAAACTGGAGTTTAAGGGGGTCAAAATTATATAGGCGTGTTTTCGTGATGGATGCACAGTTGTTTCATGCGGACAACGCAGACTGATCAGACTGCGTGGATGTGCAGACGCACGTGTCAAAAGATACGTATTCTCTCGCCTTGCGGCCAAGATAATCTCAAAACTATCAGTAATGTCCCAACAAACGACTGAAGTGAAGTGAAGAGATAGGCTGATGGACCGTTACTATCTGTCGACATGTCGAGTCAATCTAATGAGTCCATTTCTATATTAATGTCGATATGTAGAGATTAACCCCGATTTCAAAGCGATAGCCACGTGGAAACGTGTGCGAGTTTCTACCGTGAGCCTACAAACAATTTCTAAGTACTCTCACTTTGCCTGCTCTACTCTTCCCCCCATCCACACCACCACCAACAACCCCACGCCCCATCCTCCAACGCAGTTTTTACTCTCTCGATGATTACATTCCGACAGCGGAATATTCGCAACTGTCAAAAGTCCTGGAGATCATTTTACAAGTATAAATCACATTTCGCGGATACGCGGTCTGATCTGGTTTTCCGCTGTCCGCATGTACCCCGAAGAAACCGTTTTTATGGCGAGGGACTTCATGCATTACAAACAAAATGGCGTGTGCGCCCAGTGAAAACTCAGATCAGCCTGGGCATCCGCCCAGTCTGATCAGAGCCTTCGCTGTTCGAACTATTGAGCGCAAGCGAAGACTCTGGTCAAACTGGGTGGATGCCGAGGCTGATCTGAGTTTTCGCTGGGCGCTCATCCATTTTGTTGATTTTGTCATGAGGTGGCTCAAATATAAAATCTATCGTATATACCTTACAGTATTGGGACGCCGAATCTCCTAACCATAGTTTTCGGAATTTGAACAAACTTATTTAATTAACTGTGGACTACTGGTGTCTACTGGATGAGTAAAAAACAGTACAGACTCAGATCAGACACCGCGTCTGTCCGAATATTTAGGGTATGTACGGTATTGATCAGTAGTGACAGTCGCTTCGTTCGCCCTGTTGGAGAAGGAACTCATAAAGTACATGTTTGTTTGTTTGTTTGTGTTGAGGTTTTACGGCCCAGTCAACCCAATGGGGTCATGTCGAGCGCGGTCAGTTTACCTAACCACACGTTTACTGGGCAGGCTTAGTCCTCTAAGCGGTTAACCCAGTATTGTGCACATTCTTTCGCCAGAAACTGACAACTGCCCTTCTTGAATCAGCGGAAGGGAGAGAATGACCGTAGAAAATATTTCATGATCAATCTCCACGAAAGAATGTTGCCGACCTCGGCGGGGGTTGAACCCGCGACCTCCTGGTCTCCAGTCGGACGGCGCACATAAAGTACATGTAATGATTTACGCATATATATATATATATATTTACGCATAAATATATATTAGTTCTTCTTAGAAAACGGAGATATGACCCATGATTAATATTTTATAATGTACTTTAATGTATTCATGATATAAACTTCCTGATATAAGCACCCGTTTATTACACCGCAAAAGTAAGGTTCAGTAAATAGGTTTTCCGGGTAAATGCCGTGTAATTTAATGCCAATGTCTAGTTCGATCATAGTAAGAGCCGGGCCAAAGCATTTCCTACAAGACTGCATGTGCGCCCAACGAAGACAGAGTTTGCAGTATCGCACATCCCAGTAAGCATTCTACTTAAATCCCTAGAGGACCGTTATCGACCCGTCAGGGTAGCTGACGGGCCGATAACGGCCCGCTATAGATTTATGTAGAATACTAGCTGGGATGTTAGGATTATTTGATAAACTTATGTTGCCAATATTAAATTATAGTGACGAAGTATGAGGGTTTTCATAGGCAGACGCAATTGAACGAATGCATCGTAGGTTCTGTAACCAAATTCTAGGAGATAAAATTTAAACACAAAATAATTTTGTATATGGGGAATTGTAACAAATTATAGACTCATCAATTATTCGCTATTGGTTTAAAATATTGAATTGTGATAATACCATATAGTGCAAATGATTTTTTTTACCTGAGGCCTTTCGGCTAAAATCTTCTTCAGAGGTTTTCTATTTAAAAAAAATGACATAAAAATGTAAAATTTACGAATAAAAGATTATGCCCTTTTCGGGCCCATGTTATCTGGCCCGCTGCGACTTGATAACTGATCGTGTTTAGATATATTTGAAATGTAAACAATACGCGTAAACACAACGTGCAAAACGTATAAAGCTTATCTTCACTATCAACACAATGTGCAAAACGTATTAAAGCTTATCTTTACTATCAACACCACTGTGCCCATATACGCAATGTATACAATGCACATAAACCTTACACCGAAGGGGATATACACCAAACTGAGTGTTTTTCACCAATACGTAAGGCAAATGGGCCCAACTTATGTAAAACCACATGAACGAAACGTTCCACATAAGCTGTCGCATGCCCTGACTTAGGAACGATGATTCCCTCTACTGGTCGCCCTTGTTGATCCCATATGGCCGTAGAGTGTTCAGACGTCGGATCCAATAGCTCTCTCTTGCTTTCCTGGTTCGATCTGTCCACTCTGGGTTGTGGTCTAAGCAACAAAGCGTGGCGTGGTTGAGGAAATCATGTTCTGGTGAACAGAAGTGTTCAGCGACAGGAGACCTCTCGAAATGTTTATGTTTCTAATCATCTCGGTGGCCGTTCATCCGTTGGTTCACATGATCACCGGTTTCACCAACATATTGTTTTCCACACTTGGTGCATGTTATAAGGTAAACAATATTGGTCGTCTTACAACTAGTGTTGCACCTAAATTGTTGCCCCAGACGCTGACTTCGCGATCTGTGGGGTTATCATTTTGCAGGTTTTGCATCTTGCTTTGCCGCACGGTCGTGTCTCCCCAAGTGGTTCATCATCACGCATGTCTGGTCTGAGCTTGGCACGTACAAGAAGATCCCGCAGACTCTTGGGTCTTCTGTAGGCCATGGTCGGTCTTTCTGTAAAGATCTCGCTCAAAGTGCTAGAGGACTCAATGATGGGCCAGTGTTTGTTGACTATATCCCTCACTTTTGGCAAGTCTGGGTGATATGTCAACAGGAAGGGGAGAACGTTCGACTCGGGTTTAGGCCTATAAGAAAGTAGGTCTCTCTTTTATTGCTGTGCTCTCTCAATGGCAAGTGAAATTTCCTGTTTCTGATAACCCCGTTTGCAGAAGTGGTCAGTCCTTCTCCCAACTTATATATATATGATGTTAGAAGATATGCAGTTACATCCAGAAAGATTATCGTGGGTTAAGTATGTTATACAATTGTTAGAAAGTTTAGGTTTTAATCATGTATGGTTGTCTCAAGGGTTGGTGATGTAACGCGTTTTATGAGTATTTTAAAGAGCAAATATCTGATCACTTTATTCAATTGGAATGAACAAATAGAAAACTCTACAAAGGTAAATACCTATAAACTTATTTCTGAATTTCAGTTCCAGCGTTATTTAGATATCATAAAAAAGTATAAACGACTCTTACGAATCCCTTCACATCGACTTGCAATTGAAACGGGACGTTGGCATAAACTCAGATATTATAAGAGTGTATAGGTAGTCGGTAACTTGTGTCCGAGACTCCTCCTAAAGTTTTACGCAGTTTTTTTTTTTTTTTTTATTTGAAACTGTACAGGTGTTTTGTCATGGTCTGAAGATGTGCATGGGATTTGGATATAATCCTCAGATTAATTGTATCAGTTTTCCGCGTTTTGAATCTAATTATTTTTCAGGCTCAGATACTAGTAAAGTGTATAGGTAGTGGGTAACTTGTCTATGACTCCTCCTACAGTTTTATGCCGATTGTTTTGAAGTTCTATCGGTGTTTTTGGATGATCAGAAGATGTTGAGATTCGGAAATTGAGTTTTTGGGGCCCAGATCAGCTTAATCATAAGTATGGTCTTGCTACCCATTATTTCACTCTACAGTGGGCAGTAGATGCCTTAACCATTACCGGACAGATGGACAACGTGAGAACAGTATATCCCCTACAACACAATTTGCTGGGGGTATAATAAGAAAAAAATATTTTAAAACGTTGTCTGTTGATATTTTTACCCAGCATGTTAAACATTATTCTGTCTCGGACTTCCTTCCATCGCGTATGTCGCCAGGGCCCAATTGTTCAAAACTAACGATGTCGTTAGTTAACGTACCGTTAAAACTTTGATCATTAAATATGGCATATACGCTAATATTTTTGCTGAAAAAAAATGTGAGTAAATTTGCAAAAGCTACTCAAATTTTTTTCAGCAAAATACCTGCGAATTAGATATTGTACTTACTAGAACTGTCGCCGTCAATTCTACTAGTATTTACGATACACGATGGAAGAGCCTTATTTAATGCATGTGACGTGAAAGACTCTCTCTTTTTTTTTCTTTTTTTTTTTGTATTTTAAGCTTTCGTACATACCAAACATGCTACCTAGGAAGAGTAACTAGAACGTCAGTTATTTTGTAATTGTATTCTGTAATACTGAACGACCCTCGTACATTGTATCCGGGTACTTGTATCAGTCTCGTGATACTGAGTCAATCAGTTTCAGAGAGGAGGGTGGCTAAATTTAGAAAACATAAAAACTTGGTTGGGCCAATTTGCATGTTCCAGAGCACAGGAGCAAGGGTAATGATTGACAATTACCCTGAAGGTACTACTTCATATATTTCTATTTTAAACGAAACAACTTCCATGACCCGTGTCCCTGTGTACCAGTATGACTGATCTTTGCGTGAAACTGGAAAAAGCTGCGTGATATCTCTCAATAATGAAGATAAGAACACGTGGCAGCGTGAAATATTGACTCCCTTAAACTCCACTTTTATATAGTAAAACTGGGGTTTACAGGGGTATACATTATTTTTTTCTTATTTTTGCTCAAAAACATAGATTGTGGGTACTCGTTAGAACCGAATACCACAATTTATGTTTTGAGCAGAAATATGAAAAATATCAGTTTTTTTTTTTTTTTTTTTTTTTTTTTTTTATCTGAAAATTTTCAGGTTTTTTTTTATAGGTTGAAATTTTCTATATATTTGAATAGGCGTGTATATTTAAAAGGCGCATCTTCATGCAAACCCGCGTCGATTCCACGAGGTAGAACATAATTTGGAAGCCAATTACTCATTGTCTGCAAGTTGAGTGTGCAAATGTGCTGTATATTCAGTATATGTTTAAAACATCACGAAACATGCGTATTTTGATTCCCTTAAACTCCACTTTTATATAGTAAAACTGGGGTTTACAGGGGTATACATTAATTTTTCTTATTTTTGCTCAAAAACATAGATTGTGGGTACTCGTTAGAACCGAGTACCCACAATTTATGTTTTGAGCAGAAATATGAAAAATATCATAGTTTTTTGTTTTTTGTTTTTTTTTATCTGAAATTTTTCAGTTTTTTTTTTAGGTTGAAATTTTCTATATATTTGAATAGGCGTGTTTTCGTAATGACTACTAAGTGCGCAATTCTTTTACAGATGTATGGGAAATTAGTTGTACTGTTTGTCAAAAGTACAGGGGTAATTGGACTCGTCATGACGGGCTCGCCAATTATCCTGCACTCTTGATTAAAGTATAAATGTAAATGTTTCCCCACACATCTGGAAATGAATAGATACATGTATAATATACAATACTTGTTGCGTCAAGTAGAGGACATACTTATGAAGAATATGTACCAAGAATAAGTAACCAAATGTACTGAATATATAAAATCCCAGTTTGAAATTTTACGAACAAATTCTTTCAGTTTAGAGCGGACCCCTTTTCATCAGGCGATGGTGTGCTGAAAAAGCGAACAGGAAGTCGCAAAAAAATGTCTTTCTCATTACTAAAACAAGCCTATTCAAATATATCGAAAATTTCACCTCAAAAAACTGAAAATTTGCAGATGAAAAACTCTGATATTTTTCATATTTCTGCTTAAAACATAAATTGTGGGTAATCGTTAGAACGCCTCGGTGAGGCGGTTCTAACGAGTACCCACAATCTATTTTTGAGCGAAAATAAGAAACTGCTGTATACCCCTGTAAACTCTAGTTTTACTATTTAAGGTGGTCAAACTGATATAGGCATGTTTTCGTGATGTCATGGATGGTTCGAGGATGCTTTCTGAGGGGTTCAATTTGATCAAATTACCGAAATAACTTTACGTATTCGGAAAGATAGGCCTGAGAAAACAATGTAGACTCAGATCAGACGCTGCAGAACATGGTGTCTGATCAAGGTCTACACTGTTTGCCACCAGCAATTTTACACACATTCATATGTAATCGACTTGTTGAAGAATAGTATAAGGTAAAGAGTATGGGGTGTGAATATTTAGGATAAATACAGTATCCCTAATTTAGCCCATATTTCCCATGAAAATGAAATTTTGAGTCAAAGTGGGATTCGACTGAACCCCCAAACCCCTCTGAATCCGCCCCTGTCCCTTGTAAAACACATTTTCCAGGGACTAAGCATAAATGCCTCATAAGGTAGCGTGTCTGACAGAAAAAGTGTGAGTAGGTAAACTACTTGCACGATATGACCTTTACAGTGTTGACTGGATCATAAAACTCCAAGTCTTTCTCTTCTGCTAATTCAAGACGGGCAGCTGTCAGTTATTTGCAAAAGTACTGGTTAACCACATGGAGGACTATGCCTGCCCACGAAAAATGTGAGTAGGTAAACTGACCTACACAGCATGGCCTTCACTGTGTATACCGGGACGTAAAAACTCCAACTCAAATCAAATATCTTTCGGTGAAAAAAAAATCCACATAATAGGACATACCGGTAGTAAACCTTTATAGCGCTATACAAATTTGCAGCAGACAACATTCTACGTACTTTGTCTTTGTTTTATTATTATTATTATTATTATTATTATTATTATTATTATTAGTATTATTTTTCAGAGAAAATAAGACTTGAATGCCAAGTATCATATTCTCTGAAAAATACAACAACCTCTCTCTCGCAAGAGAAAACAACAATCAAATAAACTCTGTATTACGTCCATAATTTATTTCAAATATAATCATTTGATCTTCATTGTGAGTAAAGGACATTATTTCACATTGAAGCTACAAAGGCACAGATCAACCTATGCATTCTGGGCCCTGTTGTTCAAAACTAACGATATCGTTAGTTAACGTATCGTTAAAACGTTGATCATTAAATATGGCATATACACTACTTTTCCTGAAAAAAAAAAACGACTCACATTTTTTCAGCAAAAATACCTGTGAATTAGATATTGTACTTACTAGAAGTTAACATCTTGACCACTAACGAGCTCGTTAAGCTAACGATGCTTTGAACAGCTGAGCCCAGGTAGTCTGATCTGCGTTAACCTTTACCACTCCGTGGGCTAATTCAGCAGATGGTAAAATGATATTCTTGTTTATCCTAGAAAATAGGTTTTCACATTTCATGCAAATTGTCTCCACAGAACACAATTCGCATGATATATGAAAGCCGAAAATAAGAAGAACATTTCAAAATGTCGTCTGCTGAATTTTTTTACCCAGCATGCTAAGCACTATCCATGTAAAAATCACTGTTGACAAACGCAATTCAATAACAATAAAAAATAATTTGTTTCTGAAGTGGGTACAGTTTTGATTATTTCAAAATGTTTGTCAGTAGTGATTTCATAATCACTCTGTATATAGAAATCCTTGAACTCATTACGAAAACACGCCTATTCAAATATATTGAAAATTTTACCACCAAAAGAATGAAAATTTTGAGATAAAAATTCTGATATTTTTCATATTTCTGCTCAAAACATAGATTGTGGGTACTCGTTAGAACCGCCTCGGCGAGGCGGTTCTAACGAGTACCCACAATCTATGTTTTTGAGCAGAAATAAGAAAAATAATGTATACCCCTGTAAACCTCAGTTTTACTTCATAAAAGTGGGGTTCAAGGGGGTCAAAATTATATAGGCATGTTTTCGAGATGTAATGCAAACGTTCTAGATCCTGATCAGATGCTACATTTTGTGGCGTCTGATCTGGGTCTGCACTAATTGCCATATACCCTATTAGGTGTCTCCAGACAAAACTGGGTTAAAGAGATGTTGGAAGGTTTTTCACTTTCTAGGCTATTTCAGCAGAAGACAAAAAACAAATATATTTTTCTTTTTTTTTCCCCAGAATATAGGCTTTGATATTTCATGCAAATTGTATCCACAGGAGACAATTTGCAGGAAATGTTTAAACCTTTTTTTCTCGGAAAAAAATAAGAAAAATGTATCAAATAGCATGCTAAGCATAAATGAAACAGTACAAACACTGACCTAATGCAGTATTCTATACATATATGTTATACAAAAAAAATTATAAAGTTTCAGCTTTACATCCTCTGAGCTTATTCAACAGACAATACTTTGAGTGATTTTTTCCAGACAACAGGCTTTGACAGTTCTTGGAAATGGTCTCTTAAGGAAACAGTTTACATGAAATGTCAAAGCCTGTTTTCCGAGAAAGAAAAATAAGAACTATATGTATACTGTATATATACGGTTGGTTTGGAGTTTAACGGCCTTGTCAACACTATTAAGGTCATGTGGAGCCGGTCAGTTTACCTAACCACACTTTTCCTTAGCAGACTTAGCCCTCTAAGTTGTTAACCGAACTTGGGCACATTCCTTCTGCAGAAACAGACATTCTTGAATCAGCGGAAGGAAACGAATGGCCGTAAATATTTCATGATCAATCTTCACGACAGAATGTTGCTACGAAAAAAAAAATTGCCAGATCAATTTTGCAAGTAGAGTAAGGAATGGCCCCAAAATTTAGAACAAATACGATACTTTACAAACAGTATAGACCCAGATCTGCGTCTGACAGGGGTTTACACTGTTTGTCGCACATCTAGCAGTGCTGACACATCAAATGGACGCTTAAAGTTTTGGACAAGGATGTATCAGGAATTGCCCCGATATTTAGAACAAATACGGTACTATACAAACAGTATAGCCCCTGATTAGCGTCTAACCGGGGTGTACACTTGTCGCTCACCCAGCAGCGCTGACACGTCATAATTATGGACGTTTAAAGTTACAAGTACAGTAAAGAATTACCCCAGTATTTAGAACAAATACGATATTATATTATTGAGGTACATTATTATACAGTATACAAGTGAACTGGTCAATTTGCGCTTAGACAAACTGTTCGTGCAGGCTGATCTGGGCCTTTGTTGTTTACGTACTTATTTGGGCATAGCTTTCTGCCACCAACCGGATTACACTGAATGTGCAAATACAATAAACAGGATGTTACGGGTAATTGATCATTGTCTATAGAAACCTAGATAACCGGTTTTGATTTTGCGTCCATTGAAAAGATGTCTTCGCGTATGGGCTTATTAAACAGATTCAGCCTGCGCGCACAGTCTCGTCTGCAACGCCATTGTGGGTCATAATTATCTTCAATATCTGATGGTTGTGTAGGCAGACAGTGAAGACTCTGATCATCTGCGTTAACGCAGTCTGATCAAGGTCCTCCCTGTTTGTGGTATATGCCCCCAAAAAAACCTTTTCACTTGGCGGAGTCCAATAACATCTCACGTTACTAAAACGTGAGCACCTGCAGAAAAACATATTCTGCGCATGTTTGGAATGCGAATTTCAAAATAACATACACATCAACGCGGTCTGAAGATTAGGACCATGGGACACCGTAACACGCATCTGGCCGGCATTCGTGGCTCAGTTGGATGCGCGTCCGACTAGTGATTAGGAGGTTGCGGGTTCGACCCCCATCGGGTCGGAAACATTCTTTCGCAGAAATATTTTCTACGGTCATTCTCTCCCGTCAAGAAGAGCAGTTGTCAGTTTCTAGCGAAAGAATGTGCGCAATACTGGTTAACCATACCGAGGACTAAGCCTGCCCATTAAAAGTGTGGTTAGGTAAACAGACCGCCCTCGACATGACCCCATTGGATTGACTGGGCCGTAAAACTTGAACGCAAACAAAATAACAAGCGATCGACGTTAAAGGCACTGATGAGGCAGCGCGTAGTAACCCTAGTCCTACTGAACCCGGATATATCCTGCCGCTGCAAACAGTCTGCAGAAGCCATTACGAAAACAAACCTATACAAATATACTGAAAATTTACCACCAAAAAATAAAAATTTTCAGATAAAAAAAATCCTATATTTTACACATTTCTGCTCAAAACATAGATTGTGGGTACTCGTTAGAACCGCCCCGTCGAGGCGAGGCGGTTCTAACGAGTACCCACAATCTATGTTTCTGAGCAGAAATAAGAAAAATAATGTATACCCCTGTAAACCCCAGTTTTACTATATAAAAGTGGGGTTTAAGGGGGTCAAAATTATATAGGCATGTTTTCGTGATGCAACTGATCTGGATCAGCACTGTTTGCTATCAAGTATGTGAATTTATATTAACAATCTGGATCAAGTAATCTGATTGGCTGAAATGTAAAAAAGGTGTGGCATCTTAATTTATTCAGCAGGACATGTGTTAAATAATCGAAATGTAAGCATTTAATCTTCTTCATACACAATTATTATAACTCAGCGAAGACAGTTACTCTTCCAGTATATTTTTGGTCCAAATCTTTACCAACGTTACACAGGGTACAATTAGATAAGGAGTGCTTCGTCTGGTTTCTGTTCTCAAATCGACATAAGCAGATTAAACATGATTTCAAAGCGACGACCACGTGGAAATGATATGTTGCCAGTGCGATTTTCTATCGTGAGTTTACAAGCAATTTCTAATTTGCTGTGCCCATTCTCCTCTCGGGAGTCATTTTACAAGTCTTCACGAAAACATACCTATATAATTTTGACCCCTTAAACCCCACTTTTATATAGTAAAACTGGGGTTTACAGGGGTATACATTATTGTTCGTATTTCTGCTCAAAAACATAGATTGTGGGTACTCGTTAGAACCGTCTCGGTGAGGCGGTTCTGACGAGTACCCACAATCTATGATTTGAGCAGAAATAAGAAAAAATATCAGAATTTTTTATCTGAAAATTTTTATTTTTTGGTGGTAAAATTTTCAGTATATTTGAATAGGCATGTTTCCGTAATGTATTGATCACATTTCGCAGATACGCATGCTGATCTGGTTCTTCGCTGTCCGCATGTACCCCGAAGAAATATTTTGTTTTCACAGTGAGGGACTTCATGCAATACAAAATATAAACCTGTCGAATTTATCCCAAAGATTGGATCACCGAAACTCCTTATAGTTTTAAAATTTGAACAAATCTTCTTTTTTTTTTTTTGGACTACCTGTTAATGTGTCTAAAACAGTTGGATGAGTAGTAAACAGTGTTGACCCGGATCAGACGCCGATCTGGGTCTTCACTGTTTGCTCAGGCCTGTCTATCCCAATTTTTAGTGTAAATATGGTATAAAAACAAGGTCGTTTCGACCTGTTGGAGAAAGAACTAATATAAAGTACAAATGTATTGTGGTTAATGCATTTTTTTTTTCGGTTGAAAACGGAGATAATCCACAGATCAGTAGTTCATATTATTCATATATAAATTGGGGACTTCCTGATCTAAACCCATTTATAACAGGTACAGCGCAGAAATTAGCGTAAATGTCACAGTAAATGTCATACAATTTAACGCTAAGTACTCTGAGTAAAATTTTCAGCAGACAATATATTGAAATTGTTTTTCTTATTTTTACCAGAAAATAAGTTTTGACATTTCAAACATATGATCTCCAATGAAGACATTTTGCATGAAATATCAAATCCTGTTTTCTGGGAAAAGTAAGAAAACTATCACCAATTTGTCGTCTGCTGAATTAGCCAAGAGAGTGGTAACCCAATGGGCAACGATCGCTCACCTGAGTCAAAGACGTCTACTCTGGCTAGCTGTTTCACTTGATCTAAGACGTAAAAGCTGCAATTATGGGTTTTTTATGCACTCAAGGGCAAATAACTCCAACACGAATTGCCCAATATGACTGACTTTGCAATTGTTGGCCGAGTGCATCAGTTGTCAATCATCTCATACCGGATGCCAAAAGCTTTGATCTTACAGCAGGCCATCGATCATCTGTACTTTTAATGTAATAGCTCCTGTCGCCCGATTAAATGATGGTCATCGACCAATCAAGAGCAAAAAAAAAAAAAAAAAAGAATATCTACCGACTGTCTTTTTATGTTATGTAGGCGTGAAGAGCTGTCTCAGGTGAGCTATAAGTGGTTGAGAAAAAAAACAAACAAAAAAACACTGCTTTACCAAATAAAACTATGTGGTGAAGTTTTTCTAACCTCAAATGCAAATAACTCTAAAATTATAAATGTGTTCGTAAAACACTGTGCTCCCATCAATATGCTTGTCCACACACAATGCGAAAGTTGGGAAGGGACATAACTCTGACAAAATTAATCAGATTTTTTCAAAAAATAATCAGGTGATCTGCTCATCATTCCCATTAAGCAGTGTTTCAAGGACCTCGCTACAGTTTTCGAGATCCTGCTGACAAGATTTCATTATTATAATATTACATGGGGCATGACACTGGAAAAAAAGGATTTTTTTTAACGTTTATCTGATAATTAACTCTTCATCTCCAATAAGCACACCATGTTCTCAAACAGCTTGCTGACAAGATTTCATTTTCAGTTTTAACAAGGGGCATAACTCTAAAACATGATTTTTTAAAGTTAATCAGGTCATCTTCTCACCATTCTCAATCAGCATACCAAGTTTCAAGGTTTTAGCTTGAAAACTTTTTGAGATATCTTGCTGAAAAAAAAAATCATTTACATCCGTTGAAAAGGGGGCAAAACTTTGGATCTACAAGTCAAATTGAACTAAAAATAAAAAGAGTGACGAGGCTAGAAACAAACACATGGCCAGAAAGGAAGTCCTAAATATCTTAACAGAATATTTAACTTTCTCTAACCTCGGTGAACTGCAACCTTAAAAAGATATTCACTGCTCCACATCATAGTCTAACCAAATCATAGTCTAACTACCTTCAAACTTTAGGCTTGATCCTATGAAAACTGTAGAAGGGCTATCCCCAAATGAAGCGCAGATGGAGGGCAGAAGGGTGGTGGATTGTGACCTCAATATAATATGCGCTGCTGCACACCATGGTCTCAGTATCTATATACTAACATGACGTACGACGACGGACCCAGGATCAGGTGAGCTTATAATAACGATGTCCAGTTCGATCGTATTATATAACAAGAAACAGCTTTAACGCTTAGCACTCTGAGTAAAATTTTCAGCAGACGGCATTTTGAAATATTTTTCTTATTTTTCCCAGAAAACAGGATTTGACATTTCATGCAAATTGTCTCCTAAGGAGACAATTTGCATGAAATGTCAGATCCTGTTTTCTGGGAAAAATAAGAAAAATATCATCAATTTGTCGTCTGCTGAAAATGCCTAGAGAGTGGTAAAGGTTAAACATGAGGCCCATGTGCCACAATTCTCTCGCCTGACTAAAACAGCCATTGCATATCTGCAGATGCCATGCGACATTCTTCCAGTATTGGAACAGTAACTAGAACACAGATTTGACTGTGCTGTGAAAAGGTCACAGGTCACCCTAGGATCATCACTTGAACAGACTGGGTAGATATTGAGTCCCTGATGTTGTATACCAAGATTCAGCTTCGAAGTTTACGGAGAAGAAAAGTTTTAGGTGTTTTTATTTTACCAGATATTGGCATGGCAGCCAAGATCATTTGAACAAATTGTCAACGACCCTTCGACAGAAGGCCCCATGTGAAATCTGGTGAAATTGTTAAATCAATTTCAGAGAACACGTTTTAAAAATTACAGAATTCTATAGATGTATATAGCCCAGGGATAAGGGCAGATAACCTCCGGGTGACAAAAGTTTGATTGTAACTGAAAAGTTTTACTACTTTAATGATACATTGTAAGTTACAGTCATTAGTCTTTAATACATTTTGAGAAAATGATTTTTCAACATTTCCCCATACAAATGTATGGGGATGCAAATTTGACCTTGCCATAAAAGGTCAACGGTCATCCCAGGACATCGTTTGAACAAACTTGGTAGACCTTGAGTCGCCGCTGTGCTTTTTACCATATATGGGCATGATGACCATCTTGTTTAAAGGTGCGGATTGATTTGAACAAATTGTCAATACCCCTTTGACAGAAGGCCTCGTGTGAAATCTAATCCAATTAGTCAAGCGGTTTCAGAGGACATATACAGATAACATGATTTTATACATTTATGTAGCCCAGGGGCAACAAGTGCACATAACCGCCAGGGGACAAAATTTTTATTGTAACAAAGAAACTTCACCACGTTAGTCTTTGATACATTTTGAGAAAATGATTTTATATAGCAACCATCATGTTCATTGGTGCAGAACCATTTAAATAAATTGTCAATACATCTTTGACGGAAGGTCCCAGGTTAATTCTAGTGAAAATTGGTCGAGCGGTTTCAGAGACAATGACGTTTAATAAAAGATTATTCAATTTTATACGTGTATGTAGCTCAGGGGTAAGGGCAGATAACCCCCGGGTGACAATTTTTTTTGTGACTCAAAATTTTACTACTTTAATTATACTTTGTAAGTTTTGACCATTAGTCTTTGATAAATTTGAGAAAATGATTTTTCAACATTTTCCCAATACAAATGTACGGGGACAAATATTTGACCTTGCCATAAAAAAGATTTAGGATCATCCAAGGATAATTGTTTGAACAAACTTGGTAGACCTTGAGTCCCCAACCCATTATACCAAGATCCAGTCCCAAAGCTTTCTTGGTTCTTCGGAAGGAGATTTTTAAGTGTTCTTTTACCATATATAGGCATGGGGAGCATCTTGTCCAGTGATGCAGAACCATTTGAATAAGTAAGCGTTCAACAGAATTTAAAGCTCCATGCGAAATCTGGTGAAAAATGGCCAAATTATTTCAGAGAAGAATATTTTAAAGCTTACACAATTTTATACACATATACAGCCCCGGGACAAGTGCAGATAACCCCCAGGGTATAAAATTTTAATTAAAAAGTTTTACCACTTTAACCATACATGGCAAGTTTCAGCCGTTAGTCTAATTCATTTTGATAAAATGATTTTTCAACATTTTCTCCATACGAATGTATGGTAATGCAAATTTGACCTTCCAAGGATCATCATTTGAAAAGGTTTGGTAGATTTTGAGTCCCCAATGCTGTATACCAAGATTTAGATCAAAGTTTTTTTTTTTTTTTTTTTTTTTTTTGTGTGTGTGTGTGTGTGTGTGTTCCGGAGAAGAAGATTTTTAAGTGTTTTTTACCATATATGTGCATAGCGACCACCATGTTCAATGGTGCAAAAACATTTGAATAAATTGTCAGTACATCTTTTACAGAAGGTCCCAGGTGAATTCTGGTGCAAATTGGTCGAGTGGTTTCAGAGACGATGACGTTTAAAGATTACAAAATTTTATACGTGTATGAAGCTCAGGGGCAAGGGAAGATAAACACCGGGTGACAAATTTGATTTGTGACTAAAAAGTTTTACTATTTTAATTATACCTTGTAAGTCTCAGCCATAAGTCTTTAATACGATTTGAGAAAATGATTTTTCAACACATTCCCCATACAAATATATAGGGACACAAATTTGACCTTGCCGTATAAATATTTGGGGTTATCCTAGGCTAGGAGCATTGTTGGAACAAACTTGGTAGACCTTGAGTCCCATGTCCTATATATCAGTATCCAGTTCAAAAGCTTTCTTGGTTCTGGAGAAAAAGATTTTTAAGTATTTTTACCATATATGGTCATGGCGGCTATCTTGTCCAGCGATGCAAAACCATTTGAATAAAGTCCAATAAGCCTTCAACAGAAGACCCCATGTGAAATCTGGTGAAAATTGGTCAAATTGTTTCAGAGAAGAAGACGTTAAAAGATTACACAATTTTATACAAATATATAGCCCAGGGGCAAGTGCAAACCCCCAGGGGGGGGTGGGGGGGGGGGCGAAGTTTGAATTGTAACTGAAAAGGTATTTGTATTTGAAACAAGGTATCCAAGAATTTCATAGGAAGTGTGTTTTGGCTCCAGCTGATAAAGCTGCTAATAATATTGTTGTTGTGTGACGACTTTATTATACCAATACTCTTAAACAAGAACTTGGTAGTACCAACGCATATGAACGGATTTCTACTGACGAGAGATCTATTGTCAATACCCATTCTATCGATATTACTGCTAACGACCTTATAAAGCACGTTTCATTGCTAATTCTAGTTCTTGTACGACTACTGTTTTGTCCAAACTGCTAACTGCCTTACTGCTGTTAAAAAACATTGGATTAGGTACTATGATACTGTTTACGAAAGGGACGGAATTAACTATTTTTGGTCAATAAAAAATTCTAATGATGTTCTCAATAAATTTAAATATAAAAACTTTCAGGCTTCTAAATTGTCTACATATGATTTTTCTACATAGTATACTAAGTTACCTCATCATCTTATAAATGATAAACTTATTGAATTAATTAACCGAACGTTTATTCGGGAGAATACCCAATATTTGGCTTGCAACGAGGAATGTGCTTTTTTTCACTTCTGATGTATGTAATAATCACAATTTATGGTCGTGTCAAAAAGTCTGTGATGCCCTTGTTTATCTTTTGGATAATATATTTCTTAGATTTGGAACTAAACTTTATATATAAACTATTGGTATTCCGATGGAAACTAATTGTGCTCCTCTTGTTGCAGATTTGTTTCTTTTTTGTTATGAGAGAGATTTTATTTCATGAAGTCTCTCTCACGTGAAAATCAGGCTGACATTATTGAGGCTTTCAATTCAACTTCACGATACCTTGACGATTTATTAAATATTGACAATATTTACTTTGACCAAATGGTGGACCGGATATACCCTACAGAACTCCAATTAAATAGAGCAAATTCTTCCGATACCGAGGCACCTTTTTTGGATTTGAATCTATGTATATCTAATGGATACAGTTTCCACCAAAATTTATGATAAACGGGACGATTTTGATTTTGATATAGTCAATTTCCCTTTTCTGGATAGCGATGTCCCCCGGCGTACCTCATATGGGGTATACATATCTCAACTTATAAGATTCGCCAGAGCTTCTTCAAATCTTAATGACTTTAACTACCGTAATAAAGTCCTTACTGCCAAACTTCGTAGGCAGGGCTATCGTTATTTTAAACTTCGTAAGGCGTTTTCGAAATTTTATCGCAGACACAGTGCCTTGTTAGAAAAATATAGCGTCAGTCTGAAAACACTTCTGCAACAAGGTATATCGGAACCCGAATTTTACGGTGACTTAGTGTACAGATTTAGAAAAATTGTAGGCAAATCTAACTTTTCGGAGCAATTCAGAAAACTTATTAACCGTAAAATAAGAATTGGTTACAGCCTGGATATTATGCGGCAGACTGCATGCCTAGTTGTCAACCCAATCATTGTTGATGGCTATGCTTCACTCTTTAATTGCACGACGGCAGTTCGGGCTTCAGACTCAATGACGGCTTCGTAAAACTTTAACCAGTGGGTTGGGGCTTGACGATATGCCTTTGGCTTGGCCCGCCTTTGTTGCATTGACTGAGTTGAGAGCCTCGTAGAATAAACAACAAAGCAATAAAGAGTAAGACTAACACCGGGCTCACCGCCTTAGAACGGTCGGTAGAGCAAACCACCGGGGGATTTAAAGCACTTTTACAGCTAGCTAACTTCACCCTGGGTCCCGATGCTACTCTTAATACCGAAATACATAAAAAGTCGGTTCGCATAAAGGCTCCCAACTCAGTCAATGTATCAAAGCGAAAACATAAAAATCAAATTAATCACTATAATAAACAAAGACGAGTACTCCTGGCTAATTCTACTGTATGCCAGAGTAAATGAAAACCAATAGTTGAACCAGAGCGGGCCAAGCCAAAGACATATCGTCAAGCCCCAACCCACTGGTTAAAGTTTTACGAAGAGGCCGTCATTGAGTCTGAGGCCCGAACCGCCGTCGTGCAATTAAAGAGTGAAGCATAGCAATCAACAATGATTGGGTTGACAACTAGGCATGCAGTCTTCCGCATAATATCCAGGCTATAGCCAATTCTTTTATAACGGTTAATAAGTTTCAATTCAAATCGCCCAACGGTTCAGGGGATGCCAAAAATTGGTTTTCAATATGGCAGTAGTGGCGGCAGTCTTGGAAGTCTGAGGGGCAGAATTTTATATACTTTTGATCTACAAGTCATTCTGTTGCTAAAATGTAATTTTCATCTTAAATGGCCAAAAGGTTCAGGAGCAGACGTCAAAAATCGATTTTCAAAATTGCAGCTGTGGTGGCCATTTTTTATTTCCAATCAACACGATTTTAGTTTATATATATATAGGATCTTTGGGAAATTATGGCGAAGTTTGGCTGTCCGACCAAGTTCATAGCAATGGTGAGGCAGTTCCACGATGGTATGCTTGCACAGGTCCAAAGTAGTTGCGGTCATGGTACCAAAGCCGTAATCCAAACTCATAAATCCATAAACGAATGACGAATCAGAATGTTCAGACCAACAGACATGGACCCCAGAACAAAGGGTGTAATCAGGCGTCCGCGGATAGTAAGCATTTCTTGGTATGAAAACTTCGCCCACCATGCCCATAGGCCTGAACGAAGGAAATATCGGTAGAAGCGTATATCCGGGATTTGGGAAGTCTACTTATGGCGCGTCACTGGCAAAAACATCAGAAACAATTCTGGAAACTGCCACATTGTAGGGATTGATTAGATCATGATGTCTCCCATAGAACTTCTTAAGTGTTGCTACCAGTTTGGTTTTTTTGATACCCCTGGCTCAACAACTTTGTAGTGAGCACTTTCCCACGCTCCATGAAGTCCTGATAATTTGAACAGGTTCTGGCATAACGGATTAATTGTGAAACGTAAACGCCGTATGCTGGTGCAGAAGGGATATTACTGCTCAGGAATTGAAAGTTAACAATGGGAAAATTGAAGTCATCCCGTTTGTCGTAAAGCCTAGTAGTAAGCTTTCCATTGTCAATGTAGAGATAACAATCCAAGTATGAGGAGGAGGCTGCAGTCTCCGTTGTTTCCTTTATTTCAAGTTCACGTGGATAGATGAATTCTAAATACTCTGCAAATTTTGTGTTTTTCAGAGATAATACATCATCTATATATCTGTAGGTGAAATTGAATTGTTGTGCGAGAAGTTTCTTGCCTGCTTGGAGGAGACTTTGTACAAACTCCGCCTCATACGAGTATGAAAACAAGTCGGCAAGTAACGGTGCACAGTTAGTACCCATCGGTATGTCGATTGTTTGCTGAAATATCCGACCGCCGAACTCCACAAAAAATTGTCGATTAGATATTCCAGCATTTTTATGACATCTGCATCTGAGTATTTTTGTGGCGCATCAGAGTGATCCCGAACGAAGTATTGGCAACATACTGAAATCGACGGTTACCATTCTTGTGGAAGAAACACTGGTTGATAATTGCCTTTAATTTAGATGTCAATTTATCATGAGGATTAGTAGTGTAAAGAGTAGAGAAATCGAAAGATTTTATACTGTTGACGTAATGAAGAGATTAATTGTGCCTTTAGGATTTCTAAGAGCTCTTTGGAGTTTGTCAGGATCCACATCTGATTAACACCACTTCTGGCATATGCAGTGTCACAATATTTCTGAAGGCCTTCTTTAACTGCGGTTAGTATTCGTGTTAGAATCTGAGAAAGAGGCTTGGTTGAGCACTTAGCTGAACCCGCAATATATCTCTGCGTGTACGGATTCTTGTGAAGTTTAGGAATCCAGTACAGTTTGGGAAGGTCAATATCTTCCTCTGGGAGGGAAATTCCAAATGTCAGCATCACCGAATGGTGGAGCCGGCCTCGGTGGCTCAGTTGGATGCGCCGTCCGACTGGAGACCAGGAGATCGCGGGTTCAACCCCCGTCGAGGTCGGCAACATTCTTTCGTGGAGATTGATCATGAAATATTTTCTACGGTCATTTTCTCCCTTCGCTGATTCAAGAAGGGCAGTTGTCAGTTTCTGGCGAAAGAATGTGCACAATACTGGTTAACCGCTTAGAGGATTAAGCCTGCCCAGTAATCGTGTGGTTAGGTAAACTGACCGCGCTCGACAGGACCCCTTTGGGTTGACTGGGCCGTACAACCTCAACACAAACAAACCGAATGGTGGTTTTGTAGAATTTCTTCCTTGGACATAGCAGTAAGATTATATGTAGGGTTGAGTTGATGCTGAGTTGGAATGATGCTGAGTTTTCTGATTCATTCCCTGTGACAAATGGTGTCAAGCAAGGCTGTGTACTAGCCCCAGCTCTGTTCAGCATGATGTTCTCTGCCATGCTTACAGCTGCTTTCCAGGATGGTGAGAATGGTATACCTATTAGGTATCGCTTTGATGAGAAGCTTTTCAACGTAAGAAGGTTGCAAGCCAAATCCAAGGTACAGACAGAGGTGCTAGGAGAGTTCCTCTTTGCTGATGACATGGCAAAGGGTGCTTGAACAGAGAGAAGATGCGAAAAAGTGTAGATCAAGTATCTGATTCCTGTGATGCTATGACCTCACAATCAGCATCAAAAAGACGGAGGTGGTTTATCAACCAGCACCTGACAAGCCTTACAAGGAGCCCGCCATTGCAGTGAAAAAGATTGCAAGTGGTAGACAAGTTCACCTATCTTGGAAGCATATTGTCAAGATTCGTGCACATTGATATGAAGTCAATGCCAGGATTGCCAAAGCTAGTGCAGCATTTGGCTGACTACCTGGTAGTTATGGGTGTAACGCGAACGGACGAGCGTTGGGCCGGTGAAGATGGACTAGACGCGATCACAAGCAATCAGAGGATAAACATAACACTTTATAAATAAAAACAAGCATGTATTTAGAAAGTTAAGAAAAACTATAAAGCAATCTTCAAAATTTCATAAATTGAAATGTTCGAGATATTTCTGGAAGATGCTGACAGCTTCATAATTTTCACCATGTGGATAAAATTGAAAATAATGACATAACTTATCATTCACTTGTGATGTAAACGGATGTATACTCCATGTCATCTACCGGGTACCACTTGTATTTGATTGGATACAACTTTGGATACAACTTCCCGGAAAAACTTGTAGATGTCAAATCATGGTTATAGATGGATGATGATAAAAGTATACAAACACAGTGACGAAAACAGACACGTATACGGGGCGTGAAAATAAGTATCATGTCCTAGAAATCTCGATATCAAACATTAATATTGCCTTATTAATTTCCACTAGGTATATAGAGTGTGTACGCCAAATGTTGTAATTCAACAAGTCCGTTGCAATTGATTATTATATCGCAAAATCAGATCCTAAAACCTAAGGGGCGCTGTTAATGGCATAATATTGCACATATATCCAACACAGGCTGACACACAGTCAGGATATATCTGACTAGCACACCAAATTCTATATTAATCGGAGGAATGGCATCTCGACCATTACACATTCTTACAGGAAGAACCCATGCATCTTCCACAGCAAGAATCCCTTTAGAACGCTAAAGCTACAATAAATTATAACTGCCATTACGCCACAATGATTATACGGTCACACATCGTCCCCATGTAATCATTGGGTAAATTATAAACATGCCATCGTCATAGCCTCAAACAGGACTCCTTGCTGCTTGAGCCATTTTACAGTATAAAATTCTAGTGAACAGACTTGCGAATAACCAAATAAAAAAAAACCTCTGTGTATGTGTTAAAGATCATTATCGTATGTGTCATTTGTGTAAATTGTGTTAACTTCTGAATCTGTGTGCAGTTAACAAGCGTATATGTCTGGTAATCATACACGTTAACATTATATACATGTCAGGTCAGAATATGTTATGTTAAAATATGCTAGTGCTATCATTGCTCTGATCCATTTATCTCTCTACTCAAGTAAGAATATTAATGTTTGCATTCTGATCAGGGTCTACAGAACTGATCAGACTCACCTGGCTGACCAGGATCTATACAATCGACCAAATTTAATTTCCATATCTGGTTAGGGTCTACACACCCGGCACGGCTTGTTCGTCTGATTAGGGTCTACACATATAACCAAAGTGTACACATCTGATCAGGGTCTATTTACACGGCTTGCACACCTGATCACGGTCAACTGAATTGCACTTAATGCACCGTCTTATTAATATCTGTAGGTACGAACGATATATGAATCGCAACGTAGTAAAGCAATAAATTTACCTACTCGAATCTTAGCTGCGGTAAAGACGAGCAAGAATATCGCAAGAATAAAATTAAATAAATTATTGATTTACCATGGTCAGATCCCCAAGATACAGCACAACATCATAACATAATAGAAAGGAAGGCAATGATCAGTCTTCGAATGAAAAATATTGTAGTGTGTGTAGTTCTATTTAACTAGGGAACTTTTATAGTAATGTGGCACGTTTTGAAACATGTGTCCACATATACCCGTGATATTCAAGATTTAAAAATAAAATTCACAAGAATACCGTGATAGTCAAGATTTAAAATAACCTGTTCGATTGTCCAAACGGTGCAAAATTTTACACAGCGACTGCTCAAACTATGAAGCAAAAAACATTTTTCTCTCGGAACGCTACAAAACTGCAAAATTACGAAAGAAAATTGTCTCCCCATTTAAAAGATAGCCTTGAGACAAAAATCATTCCCAGAACAGTGAAGATATTGATCACCGAACCTAGGTTCACTCGGAATAGACAATGTTCTGGTAACCGTTCAAGTATATAGACGTAAATAATCAAATACACCCTTAGCATACATATCTCGTGATTACCGTAATACCGTAACTTGAAAGCTGAAGTGTACATACTCGCTTAAAAAGTAAAACAGTCATCTTAATCAGAGCTCCAGTTACAAATGCAATAATCTAACCTGGTAATAAAAATCAAAACAAACTTCTTTTTATACTATGTACATATAAAAATATATTCAAGAAAAAACAGGGACGTGACATAGGGATCGAAGTGGAATCAGGCTTGACACAAAGCTGAAAGTCTACAAAGCTGTGGTGCTGCCAACACTATTGTATGCATGCGAAACGTGGACAGTTTACCAAAGGCACGCCAAAAGACTGAACCACTTCCATACAAGCTTGTAAAGACTAAGTGGCAAGACAGGATTCCAGACACATAAGTCATCATTACGAAAACACGCATATTCAAATATATTTATGCCCCCAACTTCGAAGAAGTTGGAGGGGCATATTGCTTCTGGGACGTTCGTGCGTCCGTCCGTCCGTCCCTCCGCCCGTCCGTCCGTGCGTCCGTCGTTACATTTTTTGGTGTATAGCATAACTTCTGAACCATGCATGCTAGGGTTTTGAAATATCATATATGGATTCTTCATGAAATATAGCTGACCCGTATTTTTTTTTTCCATCAGGATTTTGCCCCTCTCCTGAGCTATGGCCCTTTGAAAAAATATAGATGAAATCTTGTCAGCAAAATATCTCTAAAGCTATTGAAGCTAGAGTCTTGAAACCTGGTGAATAGATTGGTATTGACGAGTAGATGACCTGATTAACTTTTGAATAAATTCTGAAAAGTACTTCATGAGTTATGGCCCTTTATAACTTTGGGCATTTTTACAATTGCACACTTTTTGATGCATAGCATAAGTTTTGAACTGTGCATGCTAGGGTTTTGAAATTTCATGTATGGATTCCTCATGAAAAAATAGCTGACACGTATTTTTTTTCTTATCAGGATTTTGCCCCTTTCTTGAGTTATGGCCCTTTGAAAAAATATGCATGAATTCTTGTCAGCAAAATATCTCAAAAGCTATTGAAGCTAGAGCCTTGAATCCTGGTGAATAGATTGGTATTGATAAGTAGATGATCTGATTAACTTTTGAATAAATTCGTAAAATTACTTCATGAGGTATGTCTCTTTATAACTTTGGGCATTTTTACAATTGCACACTTTTTGATGCATAGCATAAGTTTTGAACTGTGCATGCTAGAGTTTTGAAATTTCATATATGGATTCCTCATGAAAAAATAGCTGACACGTTTTTCTTTTCTTATCAGGATTATGCCCCTTTCCTGATTCTGGCCCTTTGAAAAAATACGGATGAATTCTTGTCAGCAAAATATCTCAAAAGCTATTGAAGCTAGAGCCTTGAAACCTGGTGAATAGATTGGTATTGATGAGTAGATAACCTGATTAACTTTTGAATAAATTCTGAAAAGTACTTCATGAGTTATGGCCCTTTATAACTTTGAGCATTTTTACGTTGCACACTTTTTGATGCATAACATAAGTTTTGAACTGTGCATGCTAGGGTTTTGAAATTTCATATATGGATTCCTCATGAAAAAATAGCTGACATGTTTTTTACTTATCAGGATTATGCCCCTTTCCTGAGTTATGGCCCTTTGATAAAATATGCATGAATTCTTGTCAGCAAAATATCTCAAAAGCTATTGAAGCTAGAGCCTTGAAACCTGGTGAATGGCCCTTTATAGTTATGGCCCTTTATAACTTAGGCATTTTTACGTTGCACACTTTTTGATGCATAGCATAAGTTTTGAACTGTGCGTGCTAGGGTTTTGAAATTTCATATATGGATTCCTCATGAAAAAAATGCTGACACGTATTTTTTTTCTTATCAGGATTATGCCTCTTTCCTGAGTTATGGCCCTTTGAAAAAATATGGATGGAATATTTTTTAGCAAGCTATCTCAAAAACTATTGAAGCTAGAGCCTTGAAATTTGAGGAATAGGTTGGTAGCGATGATTAGATGACCTGATTAACTTTTGAATAAATTCTGAAAAGTACTTCTTGAGTTATGGCCCCTTGTCATTTTGGGCATTTTTACATTGCACACTTTTTGATGCATAGCATAAGTTTTGAACTGTGCATGCTAGGGTTTTGAAACTTCATATTTAGATTTCTCATGAAAAAATAGCTGACACATATTGTTTTTTTTTCGTATTAGGATTATGCCCCTTACCTGAGTTACGGCCCTTTGAAAAAAATATGGATGAAGTCTTGTCAGCAAAATATCTAAAAACTATTGAGGCTAGAGCCTTGAAATTTAAGGAATAAATTGGTAGTGATGAGTAGATGAACTGATTAACTTCTGAAAAGTACTTCTTGAGTTATGGCTCTTTGTCATTTTGGGCATTTTTACATTTCACACTTTTTGATGCTTAGCACAGGTTTTGAGCTGTGCATGCTAGGGTTTTGAAATTTCATGTATGGATTCCTCATAAAATAAAGCTGACACATATTTTTCCCCCGTCAGGATTATACCCCTTTCCTGGCCCTTTGAAGAAATATGGATGGAATCTTGTCAGCAAAGTATCTAAAAAACTATTGAAGCTAGAGCCTTGAAATTTAAGGAATAGATTAGTAGTGATGAGTAGATGACCTGATTAACTTCTGAATAAATTCTGAAAAGTACTTCTTGAGTTATGGCCCTTTGTCATTTTGGGCATTTATACATTGCACACTTTTTGTTGCCTAGCATAAGTTTTGAACTGTGCATGCTAGTTTGAACTTTCATATATGGATTCCTCATGAAAAAGTAGATGACCTATATTTTTATTATCTCCCATTTTAGAGTTATTTCCCTTTTAATAAAATAACATTGAAATCTCGTATATTTGTACTGTTGTTACCGTCATGGGCAAGTAGTGTTGGAGTGAAGCAGTGTTAGAGTCAGGCAGTTGGGGGCATAGTGTTTTACAAATACCAGCTCTAGTGCAAAATTTTACAACCAAAAAAAGAAACTTTTCAGATAAAAATTCCGATATTTTTCATATTTCTGCTCAAAACATAGATTGTGGGTACTCGTTAGAACCGCCTCGATGAGGCGGTTCTAACGAGTACCCACAATCTATGTTTTTTAGCTAAATAAGAAAATAATGTATACCCCTGTAAACCCCAGTTTTATTGTATAAAAGTGGGGTTTAAGGGGTCAACATTATATAGGCGTGTTTTCGTGATGGAAAAGAGTATACATCCTCTTCTGAAACTGGCAAAGTTAAGATAGACAGGCCATGTTACCAGGAATCCTGAGGAACGTTTGCAAAAGAAAATCCTCTATGGAGAACTAGAAATGGGCAAACGCTCCGATGGTGGTCAGAAGAAGCGATACAAAGACACCCTCAAAGCATCCGTCAAGGATTTCAACATACCAACAGATTCATGGGAACAAATTGCACATGACGGAGGAAAGTGGCGAGGCCTCACCAGAAGAGGTGCTAGTGAATGTGAGGCAAAAAGGATTCAGCGAAGCCGAGCAGAAACGTGCACAGCGCAAAGCCAGAGCTAAGGCATTACCAACAGAGCTATCTTGCTCTGACCTCTGTTGTTCCATCTGTAACAGACAGTTTAGAGCTAGAATTGGTCTAATCAGCCATCTTAGAACACACAAACATTAGTATTTCTAGCATGTGATTAAGATTGGTCATTGTCAGTAATGACAGACTAACTATTATTATATTTACTGATTGGCCTGTTTTTCCATCATTAGTTTTGACCGAATTCGCAGTGGTCTGCGAGGATATGTCGAAAATAGATTTTTATGATGCGGTCATCTTGGATTTTCGATCGGCACAATTTTAGCTATGTTCGATCTAGAGGCATTCTGTTGCTACAGTGTAAGTTTCAACTCCAATTGCCCAGCGGTTTGGGAGGAGAAACCAAACATTGGTTTTCAAGATGGCGGCTATGGCAGCGATTTTGGATTTCCAATCGGCATGATTTTAGCTACTTTTCATCTACACGTCAACCTGTTGCTGCATCGTAAGTTTCAACTTAATTCGCCTTGTGGTTTGCGAGATGTCCAAACATATTTTCAAGATGGCGGCTTTGGCGGCCATCTTGGATTTCCGATCAACATAATTTTAGCCCACTTTAATCAGGATTTCTTCCTTTTGTTACACTGTAAGTTTCGGCTCAAATCAACCAAAGGTTATGGACGAGATGTCGAAACTTGATTTTCAAGATGGCGGCTGTGGCGGCCGTCTTGGATTTCCGATCAACATAATTTTAGCCCACTTCAATCCAGAAATCTTTCTGTTGTTACAATGTAAGTTTCAAATCAACCAAAGATTATGGACGAGATGACGAAAATTGGGTAACTAGACCTACCGAAACGAAATACCGGGACGAAACCGACATTACGAAACGGACTATTAAAAATATCGGGAAAGAGTCCAATTTAAATATATGGCATTGGTTTCTGGTTTCGTATTGGTATTCTTAGTAAATGAAACGAATATGTGCATAAAAGAGACACAATTGGACTCATTTTGATAGAATGAAACAGAGAATTACGTTAACAAGCGCAAGGACAATAAGAGTCTAAACAGCAGGTAGCTATTATGTAAAACATATATACTGGGTATCAAATCATAAAAGATAACATGTTTAATAGCACACTTTTGTTTATTAAATAGCAATTTATGACATTTTATTAGCTCACCTGAGCACGAAGTACGCATGGTGAGCTACTGTGGTCAGTCAATGTCCGTCGTGCGTCGTGCGGCGTCAACAATTGCTTTAAAAGCCTACTCCTCCTACACCCCTAGGCCAATTGGCTCGATACTTGGTATGAAGCATCGGTGTAGATCAAAAGTAGCTAAAATCGTGCCGATCGGTAATCCAAGATGGCCGCCATGGCCGTCATCTTGAAAATCTATTTTTCGCTTCTTCTCCTGAACCGAAAGGCCAGTTGACTCCAAAGTTGCTAGGAAGCATTGGGATGACTTGTAGATCAAAAATAGCTAAAGTCGTGCCGATCAGAAATCCAAGATGGCCGCCATGGCAGCCATCTTGAAAATCTATTTTTCGCTACTTCTCCTAAACACAAAAGCCAATTGACTCCAAACATGGTAGGAAGCATTAGGGTGACTTACAGATCAAAAATAGCTAAAATCGTTCCGATCGGATATCCAAGATGGCCGCCATGGCAGCCATCTTGGAAATCTCTTTTTTGCTTCTTCTCCTGAACCTAAAGGCCAATTGACTCCAAACTTGCTAGGAAGCATCAGGGTGACTTGTAGATCAAAAATAGCTAAAATCGTGCCGATCGTAAATCCAACATGGCCGCCATGGCAGCCATCTTGAAAATCTATTTTTCGCTTCTTCTCCTAACCCCAAAAGCCAATTGACTCGAAACTTGGTAGGAAGCATCGGGGTTACTTGTAGATCAAAAATAGCTAGAATCGTTCCAATCGGAAATCCAAGATGGCTGCCATCTTGAAAATCTATTTTTGCTTCTTCTCCTGAGCCGAAAGGACACGACTCCAAACTTGGTAGGAAGCATCAGGATGACTTGTAGATCAAAATAGCTAAAATCATGCTGATCAGAAATCCAAAATGGCCGCCATGGTGGCCATCTTGAAAATCTTTTTTTCGCTTCTTCTCCTAAACCTTAAAGCCAAATGACTCCAAACTTGCTAGGAAGCATCAGGGTGACTTGTAGATTAAACTTAGCTAAAATCGTTCCGATTGGAAATCCAAGATGGCCGCCATGGTGGCCATCTTGAAAATCTATTTTTCACTTCTTCTCCTGAACCGAAAGGCTTATTGACTTTAAACTAGGTAGGAAGCATCAGGGTGACCTGTAGATCAAAAATAGCTAAAATCGTCCTTATCAGAAATCCAATATGGTCGCCATGACAGCCATCTTGAAAATCTATTTTTCGCTTCTTCTTCTGAACTGAAAGGCCATTTGACACGAAACTTGGTAGGAAGCATTCGGGTAACTTGTAGATCTTAAATAGCTTAAATTGTTTGGATCGGAAATCCAAGATGGCCGTCATGGCGGCTATCTTGAAACTCTGTTTTTCGCTTATTTTCCTGAACGAAAGGGCCAGTTGATTTGAAAATTGGTAGGAAGCTTCGGGATGACTTGTAGATATAAAAGTAGCTAAAATCGTTCCGATCGGAAATCCAAGATGGCGGCCATCTTAAAAATCTGTTTTCCCCTCTTCTTCTGAACTGAAAGGACAATTGACTCGAAACTTGGTAGGAAGCATCGGGGTGATTTGTAGATAAAAAATAGCTCAAATCATTGCGGTAGGAAATCCCAAATTGCGGCTATGGGGGCCATCTTGAAAATCTGTTTTGAACTTTTTCTCCTGAACCGAAAGGGCAATTGACTCAAAGTTCATTGGAAGTATCAAGGTGACTTGTAGATCAACAGTAGCTAAAATCATTCTGATTGGAAAGCCAAGATGGCTGCCATCTTGTTTATGTTTATTATATTTCCCTGCCACTGTGCTGTTTACATGTATAAAATCATGATTCTTCAGAAACCACTTAGCCAATTGCCACCAAATTTCACATTGATCCTACTGTTGAAATGTGATTGAGAGTTTGTTCAGATGATCACACTCCATTGACGGTCATGCCATATATAATATTCTTCCTCAAAATTAAGAACTGCTAAAAGGATGATCTTTTCATTAGTTGCGATGACAGGACTGGAAAAATGTTGCATAACATCTGCATATCTGCAGTGGCTATGCTCGGGAGAGTGGGGGGTAGGTGTGTAACTTACTATATATGGCATACTACGGGTGTGCGTGCCGAATGGCCCCCTTTTCAGTGCTGCCAGGTATATGATTGGCCCCCTTTTTTCAACAAAAAGTATATGAATGACCCATTTTTTTCCGGATTCCTATGTGAAGGGCCCCATTTTTCTGACATCCTGGTATATGCACATATTTCTCGCTCAGAGATTTTTCGAGGCTGTTTGTTCTCTTGGTATTCAATGAATTGACTGTGATATTTGTCTATAAACCAGCAATAAATGGGTACAAAAAATCAAAGGGCAGTATATGAATAGGTCAACCTATATTCAAAAATCAAAAGACCAAAGTACATATTTAAAATCTTAAAATATAGATTTGTACACGTAAATGTAAAAAAGTATTTCACTAAAAAGCACTGTTTTTACAATATTTTTATTTTTCATATATATATAAACTGATATAGTTTTTTTTTTTCTCCCGGGTCCTCTAGAAGGAGTCTGATAAGAGTCTACACTGTTTTCCGTGAGCGTGTTTTGGAACCATTACTCTAGTTAAATAATGTTCTTGCTGTAAGAATGTCAAAATCACAAATGAGTCAGAGCACAGCAAAACCTACAATGTCCACTGAGCATCCAACAAAGACTCAAAAGATCAGCCTGCACAACTGCACAGTGTGATCATTACGAAAACACGCCTATTCAAATATAATGAAAATTTTACCACCAAAAAATAAAAATTTTCAGAGAAAAATACTGATATTTTTCAAATTTCTGCTCAAAACATAGATTGTGGGTACTTGTTAGAACCGCCTCGATGAGGCGGTTCTAACGAGTACCCACAATCTATGTTTTTGAGCAGAAATAAGAAAAATAATATATACCCCTGTAAACCCCAGTTTTACTATATAAAAGTGGGGTTTAAGGGGGTCAAAATTATATAGGCATGTTTTCGTGATGGGGCACATTACGTTTTATTATGTTTTCATCAGTCTTATGATATATCGCTATTAAATTTGTGTGTCTTAAGGAAACAGTGTTTACCCATATGAGAAACCACGTTTTGCGGAGCCTGATATGTGTGCACACTGTTTTGCTAGTTTCTCAGCATTTATTGGTCACGTGGACAATCGCAGGGAGACGTCTGGATCTATTTATAAACAATCGACACAAAAATTAAGTTAGCCGTTTTTTGTTTGGTATTACTTTCAACCTTCTAGATTATTCTAATATTGGATCATTCATTCAACAATACACGACCAACCGAAATCTTTAGCATCATTTGTCTACGTAGTTTTCTTCACTAATCTTAGTAATTAAATAAACATGTTTATTCACACCGCCTTAGGATGTTAAAGGCACGCGCTAATCCCCTGCCATAAAGGCGTTGAAACAGTTGTCTTTAGGTAATGCTCAATAAATTGAATGTGAAGTTCTTTTGAGCCATGGCATGAGAAGCCCGGCTTAACTGACTGCGAACAACATAGGTGCAAATCAGTCCACGCATCCGCGCACTCTAATCAGCACCTTGCAATTCGCTATACCTCTAGTTTCTCTGTCTAAAACTTCGGGTAACGATCAAGTGAATGTGAAATGCATACGAGCCATGGTATGAGAAACCCTGCTTTACTATCTGCAAACAAAAGAGGCAGAGATCAGCCTTCGTATCCGCGCACTCTGATCAGCGCCTTATAGCTATACTTCTTTAATGTAACGGTTCATACGTGCAACGTTTCAAAAACATGCTACAACAGAGGCGCACACATAAGCCAGTGCACGACGAACGCACACTAAGACATCCTGGTTTACTGTCTGCAAACAACAGTGGTACAGATCGCCGCAAAATTATTGATAAATCTAGGTACCATTGAAAATTGATTTTCAAGATGGTGGCTGTGGCGGCCGTCTTGGATTTACGATCAGCTCAGTTTTATCTATGTTGTGTCTACTAGGCGTCTCGATGCTCCTCGTCAAGTTCCAACTCATTTGGATCATAGTTTTTCGAGGAAATGTCTAAAATATGAATTCTCAACATTTTCCGATATAAATGTATAGGACCCGTATAAATGTAAAAGTAATTAGGCCCGAAGGCTTACTTGGTTCTGCAGAAGAAGATTTTTAAAGGTTTTCACCATATATGAACAGGCCTGCAATCTTGGTCAGTGGACCGCGACTATTTTAGCAATCTTTTGTACCTACGCCTCAAGGAGGCTCCACATGAAATTGGCCCAGCAGCTTCAGAGGAGAAGTGGTTTGAAATTCTCAACATTTTTTCCTTACAAATGTATGGGGTCCATTCAAATGCACGGGGAAGCAAAACTGACCATGCTGTAAAAAGGTCAAACATCAAATTAACGTACGACCATCATTTTAGCTGTTTTGGTAGACCTCCCATCCCTGGTAATGTTTGCAAAGATTCAGCCTCAAGGCACCCTCGGTTCTGGAGAAGATTTTCGAAGGTTTTTACTATATATGCGAATGGCGGCAATCTTGGTCAACAGACCGCGACCATTTTAGCACTTTTGTTCCCCCAACCTGAGGAAGCTCCATCTGAAATTTGAGTAAAATTAGCTCAGCGGCTTCAGAGGGGAAGTCGTTTGAAAATGTTAACGGACAGATGGACGAGTGTACCGGCGGACGGATGACGGACAAAAAGTGATCACTATAGCTTATTGTGAGCATAGCTCAGGTAAGTTAAATATGTACGCTAAGTAAAAACTATTTCTATTAATAAATAATAACAAATTGATGTTTTTAACTACATTACATTTTTGTAGACTGTAATCTAGAATAAAATCTTTGACAACTTGTCAATTTGAAAGTATGAACCGAGCTATATCTGTTTCTTTTACAAATGCATATGGAAATATTTGTACTGATTGTTACACAATTTGAAAGTACAGACTACCTGACCTCACCAGTGTTCTACACTCTTGATAAAAGTACAAATATTCCACCCCACCACCCCTTATCCTCACCGCATCTGGAAATAAATAGATATAATTTCAAATACTTATTGTGTCAACGAGACGACATATTTATAAGTCAATGTACTGAAAAATTCAGTTACCAAATGTACTGAATATTTAAAATGCGAGCTTTTTAAAGAGCATGCAAATTCTTTAAGTGTAGACAGTGACCTATAAGATATAATTGACATGCAGAAAAGAAAACAGGAAGTCACAAAAGCTGTCTCCCTCAGGGGCAGATCCAGGATGTCATTTCTGAAGAGGTTCGATTTGATCAAATTACCAAACTATGTATTCAGAAAGACAAGCATGAGCAAACAATGAAGACTCAGATCAGATGCTGTAGAATGTGGCACTCTGATCAGGGTCTACACTGCAGCAATTTTTCACACATTCATAGGTAGTAAAATCGACTTGTTGAAGAGAAGTATGAGATAAAAAGAGTTAGTGGTGTGAATATTTAGGATAAATATTGTATCCCAAATTTATCTGAAATTCCCCATTGAAAGGAAATTTTGAATTAAAGGGGGATATGACTTAACCCCCAAACACCCTCTGATTCTGCCCCTGTTCCTCGTAAAACATGGCAGAACCCGGGGGAGGGGGTACTCATTATATATTAGCAGCGGTAGGGATGTGCCAACAAAAGGGGTCTTATTTTCAGACTGTCTGGAATGGGGGTGTGTTTTATTAGGAAAAACCTCGGCCCCATCAATACGATGGAAAACTAAAGCTGGTGTTTGTAAAACACTATGCCCCCAACTGCTTGACTCTAAAATTGCTTGACTCCAGAACTGCTTGCCCATGACGGTAACAACAGCACAAATATAGGTGATTTCAGTGTTATTTTATTACGGGTCATCTATTTTTTCATGAGGAATACATATATGAAATTTCAAAAGATTAGCATACATGATTCTAAACTTGGTTGAATCAGGTAATCTCTTCCTCAGTCCCAGTCAGTATATCAAATATTAAGGTTCTAGCTCAAATACTTTCTCAGATATCTTGCTAACGAGATTTCAATGTTATTTTAGTAAAAGGGAAATAACTCTAAAATGGGAGATAATTCGGATAAGAAAAAAAATTGGGTCACCTATTTTTTCATGAGGAATCCATATATGAAATTTCAAAACATCAGCGTACATGATTCTAAACTTATGCTATGCACAATAAAGCAACAAGATTAAATAACCAGAAATTGCAAAGGGCCATTACTCCAACAACATTGCATTTCATTGATTGAAAATTTGATTAGTTGAGCTCCTCCTCAGTCCCAATCAGTATACCAAATATCAAGGCTCTAGCTCAAATACTTTTTCAGATATCTTGCTAACGAGATTTCAATGTTATTTTATTAAAGGGGAAATAATTCTAAAATGGGAGATTAGTCGGATAGGAAAAATATATTCGGATAGGAAAAAATATAGGTCAACAATTTTTTCATGAGGAATTCATATATGTAATTTAAAAACATTAGCATACATGGTTCTAAACTTATGCTATGCACAATATAGCAACAACATTAAATGGCCAAAATGTGCAATGGGCCATAACTCCATCATTTCATTTAATTGGTTTAATCAGATGATCTCCTCTTCAGTCCCAGTCAGTATACCAAATATCAAAGCTTTAGCTCAAATACTTTTTCACATATCCTGTTAATGAGATTTCAATGTCATTTTATTAAAAGGGAAATAACTCTAAAATGGGAGATAATTCAGATAAGAAATAAAAATACGGGTCACTTGTTTTTTTTTTTGTTTTTTTTTCATGAGAAATCCATATATGAAATTGCAAAATATTAGCATACATGGTTCTAAAGTTATGCCATGCACAAGAAAGCAGCAACATTAAATGGCCAGTAATTACAAAGGGCCATAACTCCAACAACATTTTATTTAATTGGTGATCTCCTCCTCAGTCTCAATCTGTTAGCTGAATATCAGAGCTCTAGCTCAAATACTTTTTGAGATATCTTGCTAACAAGATTTCAATATTATTTTATTAAAAGGGAAGTAACTCTAAAATGGGAGATAATTCAGATAAGAAAATAAAATGGGTCACCTATTTTTTCATGAGGATTCCATATATGAAATTTCAAAACATTAGCCTACATGATTCTAAACTTATAATATGCACAATAAAGCAACAACATTGAATGGCCAAAAATTGCAAAGGGCCATAACTCAACATTTCATTTCATTGGTTGAAAATTTAATCAGGTGATCTCCGAGACTCCTTCTTAGTGCCAATCTGTATACCAAATATCAAGGCTCTAGCTCAAATACTTTTTTAAATATTTTGCTAAAGAAATTTCAATGTTATTTCATTAAAAAGGTAAATAACTCTAAAAAAATATGGGTCACCTATTTTTCATGTGGAAGCCATCATCATCATCATCAACGAATTTTACAGGGACAACATCCACATCAGTGGGCCCCCTTCCAGGTAGCTGGCTTGCTGCATGTATAGCAGATCTCACACCAGATCTCCAGATATGTCTATCATGAGGGCTGGTAGCTGAGAGCTTCCACTCTCTGCAATCCCTAACTGTCAGCTACTTCCATGTCACCTTTGGCCTCCTAGGCCCATGCTTTCCATCAACCTGTAGGTCAAAGGCTGTGTTGACTCCACCATTGGAGCGTTCCACATGTCCATACCAGCGCAGCCTTCTCTCCTTCAGAATGAGGTCCAGATCTTCCATGCCAAGCTGTGCAAGTAGCTCACTGGATCTGGTGGTGACTATGTCTTGCAGATCTGTCTGATCATTGCTCTGTCATTTCGCTGAAGATATTGGAGGGTTGGCTTTGTCAGTGGCCAAGTCTAACTGGCATGGAGCATAGCGCTCTGCACAGAGTAGGTGTGATCCTTGGAAAAAATCAGTTGGATTGTTGGATATTGGAAAATCCAACTAATTCCAAGTTGGAAATACGGGGGTGTATTCCTTGGATTTTTTACCTGTTGGAAAATGTTTTGTAGATAGATTTAATTAATTTAATCAAGTAGGAATATGCATCACTTTTATCATTTTTTTTTCAACTATTGAAACTGAAAGTATTTTTCAAAACTACTCTGTCTTTTGATAAAGAATGCAAATATGACTATTTTTTTATTTATTTATTTATTTTTTTTTTTTTTGTTTTGTTTTTTCATTTTTTTTTTTGTTTTGTTTTGTTTTGTTTGTTTTTGTTTGTTTTGAAAAGATGAAAGCTTATTGCAAACAGAAAAAAAACAACAAAAAAACACACACACACACAGAGAAAATAAGGAGTGAAAGGAGTTTTACTATCATTTGCTGAAAGAATGCTAAGCATTCATCAAGGACACTAAAAAACATGATTGAATTAATTCAATGAAGTAGTAATTTGGACAAAAGTGAAGAATTCCTTGGACTATTTTACCTGTACATTTTGCAGAGACTGTTTAGTTCATAAAATTTGAGACAGAAATGCATGAACAAATAAGTAAGGCCAGATCAGATTACTCTAATCAAACTGCTCTATCAAGGTCTACACTATTTGCCATTCTTTCTGAGCCTTTTGATATTTTATGATGTGGTAAAATTTACTTGTTGAAACTCAAGATTTTTTTAGGATCTTTATGGTAAATGAGTTCACCAGAGTGAGATATATAATTACTCAAAGTGTCAATTTAGACTTGTAACCACTGCAAGGAAAACACCTCTGTGCAAACTATACCCCAGCAAACCAGTAATTACATACGAGTAGTTAAAAGCAGGTTTACTGGGGTCAAGTTTGACAAACAAGTATAAGCATAATTATGGAGCAAAATATATATTTATTCAACAAATATAATTTGGTTCCAAAAAACAGCAATATAACATGAATTTATGCAGATTACAGAAACTATATGGAGCAGTTCTTATAATGTCAGTATTTGTTGTGTCATGAAAACGGGTTTTTCTTAAATAAATTATGTTTTTCCAATATTACGACAATTCATTTCTATAAGAAATTTGGTATGCTGAGAGAAAAAAGCAGATGATTTCTATAATATCTGATTTCACAGAAAAACTTGTGCTGTCTTGATAAAACCTTATTATTTTTTTTTTCACCGAAAAAGGGTATACTATATTTTCCATGAATATTCAGATACATTGTAAAGAGTATTAGCTTTCATAGATTGTTAATTAAGGACTTTAATTGTGTCTAAACCAGAATTAAATAAAAAGCAAACAGTGCAGACCCTGATCAGAATGTTCCTTAATAGCAGTCTGATCTGGGTCTACACTGTTTTCTCAGGCATGTTTTCTGACATTTAGATGTCCAAATTTTTAAGAAAAATATGGTACTTCACTACGTTTTCACGTCTGAAATATCTCAGTTTTAAACCTTAACCACTCTCTAGGCTAATTCACCAGACTACAGACTGATAACATTTTTCTTATATTTCCCAGAAAACAGGACTTGACATTTCATGCATTATATTTTAAAATGTCGTCTGCTGAAATTTTTACCCAGAGTGCTAAGCATTACAGAAAATCTGTAGTCTTGCAAAAGAACTGAGTTTACCAGTGAATAACTGGTTTTTACTCTTACTATCCTCATATTAATCTGAGAAAACCCAGGTTTACTAGATACGAAACTTGGATTATTAATTGGAAACTTACTTACAAGAGAAAACGGGTTATAAAAAAAAAACAAAAAAGAAAACAACAACAAAAAAATACAAACAACAAAAACTGGTTTCATTAGGATAGCATAACTTTAAAATATAATAGTATGCTAGGGATGGCATTTATGCAGTGATTATTTGTGATACTTTTTATTTCTCTTCCAAACATAGATTGTGTGTGCTTGTTAGACTATAAATAATGATTGTGTGGATGCTTGTTAGAACCATATGTATTTATTACCCACAATCTATGTTTATTGGCAAAAAAAAGAAAAATACTCCTACAACTGCTGGAATTCCATTACGAAAACACGCCTGTTCAAATATTTTGAAAATTTCACCACCAAAAACTGAAAGTTTTCAGATAAAAATTCTGATACCTTTTCATATTTCTGCTCAAAACATAGATTGTGGGTAAGAACCCTCGCAGAGGCGGTTTTAACGAGTACTAACAATCTATGTTTTTGAGCAGAAAAAGAAAAATAATGTATACCCCGTTAAACCCCATTTTACTATATAAATGTGGGTTTTAAGGGGGTCAAAATTATATAGGTATGTTTTCGTGATGCTTTATTACATGGACTCTTGGACCCATCTCTTGGACCCATCAATACCTGGGTCCGAGATGGACTTGACAGTGTGATGTGACAGAAAAAAAGCCTGGGATATCTTAACAATAATAGACATAAATGTATAAAGAAAACAAAACTTTCCAATTTACCCTCCAAATTAATCAATTTTCAAAAGTATGTTTTATTCTTTCAAAATATTTATTACCCTTTAGAAGCCTTTTAAATAAACAAACAAAAAAGTAAATAAAATTAAATAAATATTGTAAGTATGAAAGAAAACAACAACAACAACAAAAAAAAACAACAACAACAAAAAACAACAACAAAAAACATTCAAATCTTCTCTCCAAATAAGTCAATTTTACAAACTATCTGTTATCCCCTCAAAACTATTGATTACCCTTCTGGAGACCTCTTTACTACCCCCTGCTAGTAATTCATAATCACCTCTTTATTACATGTCTTTGATCTACCTTGCTGAGCCCCTTAGTAGGAGCAATAAAATCATTAGTGAGTTGTACCACTTTTGGTCTCATTTTGCCTTTGTCTTAGTAAGAGAAAACCTAGTTTAATGGTTTGATAAACCAAGTTTTTCTCTGTTATAGTAGGTTTTTCTAATTATTCTTCCTTTGAAAATGGTGGCGAGTTTATTCTGGCCAGTAGTGTACCCATACATCATAATAATACCGTAAGGAACCTAAAACTTATGAGCATATGCAATAATTATCCTTAAATTTGAACTAGCTGATTTCACAACCTATAGCTAGTAATATGTTCAAATAATTGCGACAGAATGGCAAATAATTTGGACCCTGACCAGACTCGTTCCCCTGATCTGGGTGTACAGTTTAGCTGTTATGCAGAAACAGACATTTACTTTTCAACATATGGTAAATATCCTAAAATTTCAATCACTTTATTCCATTCTATTTTGGCCTAAATTTTGCTTTTAATGCACCTGTGACTTAAAATGCTTAGTGGAATGGCAAGCATTGTAGATCCTGATCACACTGCTCCTGAAGAAGCTGCCTGATCTGGGCCTGCACTGTTTGCATGTCATTTTGTCAGATACTTTGGTGTTTGAAATTTTAGGACATTTAGCGTAAATGATAATCATATTTTCTATATACATGTACATGGTATAAAAATGAATACAAAATGTAGAAAGACATTTGATAAATCAATTGTGTTAAATTTCATACATTCCTTCTTGGAGACAAACATTGGAGGAAAATCTGAAAATGCACATAAAATTGATAGACTTTGCAGATTGTATCTTTCTCTTCATTTATTTGTTGTCATTTTATCTTTTTATACCCAAGACATAGAAATCAGTTGTGTGTGTGTGTGTGTGTGTGTGTGTGTGTGTGTGTGTGTTATTCGGCCCATGACAGCTGTCAACTTGAGGGCAATCAGTGGGGTGCATTGGGATTCCTAAGCAGATCCAATAAGCAGGCTGAATATACAGAATATATGAATTATGGTCATAATGTTATGCAATATATTCTGGCAATATCTGCTACTGTACAAAGGCTAAGGCACCTATGTAATATATGACAGTATCATAAGGTGTAATGACCTTTATGAAATAGTAAAACAATCTAGGCTTTGTCTCACATCAGTGCCAAATATAAAGTGGAAAAAAATCCCAAATATTGAATGGCAAAAAATGAACCAGTAAATAAGTTTGGGCATTAACTGACCAATGTATATGTTAGTAAGCTAAAATCATGAAAATTAAAGTGGGTTCACCTGTCAGAATTTTTTTTTTATCTCCTATTGTGTAAATAATTTTGTTCTTTCTCTCAGTCATTATTTCTTTCAATAAATGTATTTATTTATTTTATGTGGTATAATAATTGATTTCATTTGTATGTTAAAAAAAACAACAACAAAAAAAACAACAAAAAACAAACAAACAAAATAATGTTTGTGTAGTCTGTATGTCACAATGTTTGTTTTTTTATATTTTTCAATCCTTGTTTCTTCCAGTGACTCACTGGTGTCAAGGTTGCTTTTTTTAGTTTGTTTGTTGTTGTTATTTTACAGTGGCAGTTGCAAAACTGAACAAAATATTTTTAAAATATTGGTTTGGAATACTAATTAGGCTTTGCTTGCAGATTTCTTTTTTAACAAATGGAAGGCAGAGCTTTTTAACGAATGGAAGGCAGAGCTTTTCAGCTGTGCAATTTCATTGGTCAGATGTTTTAGGGTAATGTGATATTTGAAATGAATGACAGGTATTATCAGATGATTGACAGATCTTATCAGGTGACTGACAGGTCATATCAGATACAGTTACACATTTGAGTTTGAGCTCTTTACATAATAAAATTTATGCACTATAACTGGGCCCAGTTGTTCAAAGCGTCGTTAGCTTAACGCGGTCGTTAAGGGTCATTTCGTTAACTGTTTTAACGGATTCAATTTACAATATTCTGATATTTTTTGCTGAAAAAATGTGAGTAGCTTTTGCAGTGCAAAAGCTACTCACATTTTTTCAGCAAAAAATTTCGGCATATTTGCATATCACTCGATCTAAATTTTAACGAATCGTTAACTAACGACGTCGTTAGCTTTGAACAACTGGGCCCTGATTGTGAAAAGAGCCAGAATATTCAAATAAATCAAATTATTGTAAAACAAAAGTTAAATCTTTTTCTGCAAAATCTCTTGATTGCAACTCAACATGGAAAGTTTCATCACCTGGTGTATACAAACTGAGACCTCCCATGTGCACTATCTGGTTAAGGCATGCACAGTTTACCAGTGCGGCAATGGCCCAATACTTTATGCAAGGACATCTCTAACAAAATACCATATGCAAATAGTGCTGACCCAGATAGACTGCTCCCAGTCTAATAATAGTTTAATAGCTCCAGATAACTAAGGCTTTCTTATTTCTACACAAAATCATGCCTCTGCAAGGCAATTCTAATTTGTACCTACAACACAGACATATGTTATTCTCAAATTCTCTGCAAAAACATAATGTCGTGGTATTCATGTTTTTCTCAAATTCTCTGCAAAAATATAATGTTGTGATATTCATTAGAAGTGCCTTGTTCACCAACAACATAACTTTTCATGGAGAAATACGAAAAATATCAATATTGCCATAATAACCCGAAGTATTGGGACAGAAAGGCCTTTGCAAATGGTATAGACCCAGATCAGATGCTGCAGAACATGGCATCTGATTAGGTTCTACACTGTTTGCCACTCATCCAGCACTATTTTAAACACACCAAGAGGTAGTAGAATGAACTACATGTATTTTAAATTTTTGGCTAAGTATGGTAAGAAAATAAGGTGTCCCAAAACTTAGGGTAAACATGGTATTTGGTTGTAAAAAAAAAAAAAAATAGTACTTTATGAGGCGTTATGATTACACTGTTTGCCATTCCACCGAGTAGTTTGTTAAAAATAAAGGGTAATATAAGAATCAAATACAGGTTTTGTTTGTTTGAATCAGGTTTTACGTCGCTTTCAACAATCTTTTAGTCATTTCATGAAGGCGTCTTGATGTGACAGGGAGCTCAATGTTCACTTTTAGAGTGCTGCCTCACTGAAATATCATGCCCCAGATGCACATGATATTCCACCCAGTTGCATTATACTGACACCAGGCTAACCAGTTCTGATTCCTAGCTCCACTTTCTTAATGTTGATCACCAAGCGAAAGAGCAGCTTGTGCCAATTTTAAAGTCTTTGGTATGACTCGGCCGGGCATCGAACCCGCAACCTCCCGACAAAGCGGGCACTCTACCAACTGGACCGCTGTGCCGGTCAGAATAAAGAGTTAAGTATTTTAGGACATCTAGCTTAATAATGGCTTCTGGGCCTTGTAGCTGTGAAAAAGTGAACTTTTCATGCTCTGAACAAATTAAGAATGTGCTTTCTGATCCGAGCTTGCACAAGTTTCCATTTTCTTAACGAAAAATTGTTCCTACTGTCCTGCCCAGCATTCTAGGTATTAATAACTATGACCAATAAGTTCATCCAGGGTCATCAATTAGTGAAATGATTGTACTTTTTGATATTTATCAGAATTTCTTCTGCATGATTAGCAATTTACCTTCCAAAACTTCTGTATTTCTCCTAACTCTTACCATGCTCTGGGCAAATTCTGCAGATGACAAACTATGGATATTTTTTCTCCGAGAAAATAGGATCTAATACTTCATGCAAATTGTCTCCTGATGTGTCAGATGCTATTTTCTGGGTAAAGTAAGAAATATATTTCAAAATGTCATCTGCTGAAGTTTTTACCCAGCAAGCAAAATGTTAATATTGGAACACCATAACTTTCTATCATACCTATTCTTAATTTTGAACAAGTCAGTTTGGCTGATCTGTTGATGTGTCTATACTGTGAGAAGCGTGCCAGGCATTGTAGGTTCTGATCAGACTGTTTTTTGTCATTTCTTGTGGGGTGGGGTAATAAGTATTTAATTTGTGTTTGTTACATGTATTTGGTCACTGTTATATATTTTCAAAAATAAATAAATAAATAAATAAATAAATAAATAAAAAGAGAAAGAAAAAATTCTGAGGATCATCACTTTTCAAAAAATACAAAAAAAGGTTAGAATTTTTTAAAACCTAAATATGCTATTTGTCCAAAAAAAGTAGTCTTATACATTACACATTGTTTCTAAAGTTGAAAAATAATTAGAAAATGATGCATATATGCATTTTGCTACATGATTAAATTAATTAAATCTGTCTACAAAACATTTTCCAACAGGTAAAAAATCCAAGGAATACTCCCCCATTTTTCCAACTTGGAATTAGTTGGCTTTTCCAATTTCCAATAATCCAACTGATTTTTTCCAAGGATTACTCCTACTCCTCTGCACACAAGATGGCCACATGTCTTGAAAGAAAGGTGGCGGGAAGAGAGAACTGGTAGCAGCTCCTTGAACTTCTTCCAGGCAGTTTTCACACGTGTTGTGGTTGAAAGTTCACAGCCACCAGCTGCTGAGAGCATGTCTCCTAGGTAGCAAAAGGAAGCTACCACCTCCAGCTTGTCAGGTCCGACGGACTTCCCTCTGTGGTCTGCTATCCAAGGGACGTGCAGTTCCCTGGCACTATGTACATCTGTAATCAGGGTCCTTTATCAAGCTCTTGAGCCCACTGCATTTCTTGTGCACTCAGTATTTGCAGCCACTGCAGAACATGCTGTTGCTGCCCACTCCAGTGTGACAGACGGCACATGGAAACTCACCAAACTCTGCAAGAGGTCCAGGCCCAAACCACAGATCATGATCTTTGTCTTTCCTGCATTTACTCTCAGTCCTTTCTCCTCCATTGCATCTTTCCTGACATATTCCTCGAGTGATTCAGCGATGATAACAAGGTCATCTGCTTAGAGGTCCTCCCAGAAGACCCCAGAGCAGAACTCGCATGACAAGGCTTCAAGCATAATGATGAAGAGCAGGGGGCTGAGTACCGAACCTTGGTGAACACCGACCTTCACTTCAAACTCCTCACACTACCCCTCCCCAACATGGACACGGCTCCGCACATTGGCATACATCCCCTGCACCAGTCGCAAAATCCACTCCTCCTCACCAAGTTTTCTCAGTGCCCACCAGAATGACTTTCCAAGGTACTCGATCAAATGCCTTCTCCAGGTCTATGAAAGCCATGTAGTGTAGTCTCTTGTTGGCAGCTAGATACTTCTCTTGCAGTTGCCTGACAACAAAGATTACATCTAATAGGACTTTCATGACCTGCTCTGTCTGCTTGAGACCGTGGTAGTTTCCTCTTTTCAATGCATCTTCCTTACCCTTGTAGAGGCAGACAATGAACTCTGCTCCCAGTTAGAGGGTATCTTGCCATCGCAAATGATTGCAACTGCAAGGTCACAGATCATGGAGGTGCCCATGTCGCTGGCTGCTCATATCATCTCCACCACTATGCCTAATGGTCCTGGTACTTAGCCTGCCTTCATCTGAGAGATAGCCTTCTTAACCATATCAATGGTGATTGGGATGGGTGGGCCTTCCACTGGAGGTTCGTCAGACAGGTGGTCTGGGTCCCAGTCAAACTCAACATTGAGAAGCCAATGGTATTGCTCAATCCAGGCCCTCTGCTTCAAGTCTTCACTCATTGACACCTCTCCTGCATCATTCTTCACTGGTTTGTCACCAACAGCATCAGCGTTCTCTCTTCTTAACTGGTTAGCAAGGCGGTAGACTTCTGAAGACTTGGGGTCAATATTCTCGTAGACCTTCTTGTCAATGCGCTTGGCTGCATCGTAATTCGAGGGTTGAGCGCAAGACTAGCGTAAGTCAGATGGTTGTTTTTCCCCAAACCTAATCTCCTCACCATGAAGGCGTTATGAAGATTACAACATTTCTTTCTGTAAACAATGAAAATTTAGGTGCCATTGCTCGTATGAGCAATGGCACCTAAATTTGCATTGTTTACAAAGGGGTCCAAGTTGCCCCTAAACAAGGGTTTCAAAAATATGTTTGAGTTACCATAATCTTGCGCTCAACCCTCGGTATGATGCCCTAGTGCCTTTACCAGCCTTCCAGGCCTTGAAAGCTTTCTGCTTGGCAGCAATGGCCTTTTCCACGTGCTCATTCCACCACCAGGTTTCACAACACCAATGGTGGGGATGAGTTGTGCTACACATCTCCTCAGTTGTCTTGAACAGGCCAGTCTTGATGTTTTTCCAGATATCTTCATTGGCAGCATCAGCTACACCTGCATTCACATGCAAGTTGAAGCCATATATGAAATTTCAAAACATTAGCATACATGATTCTAAACTTATGCTATGCACAATAAAGCAACATTAAATGCCCAAAAATTACAAAGGGCCAGAACTCCAACAACATTTCATTAAATTGGTTGAAAATTTAACCAGGTGATCTCTTCCTCAGTCCCAATCAGTATACCAAATATCAAGGCTCTAGCTCAAATACTTTTTGAGTATCTTGCTAACGAGAATTCAGTGTTATTTTATTCACAGGGAAATAACTCTAAAATGGGAGATAATTTGGATAAGGAAAAAAATACGGGTCACCTATGTTTTCATGAGGAATCCATATAGGATATTTCAAACATTAACATACATGGTTCTAAAGTTATGCTATGCACAATAATGCAACAACATTAAATGGCCAAAAATTGCAAAAGGGCCATAACTCCAACATTTCATTAAATTGGTTGAAATCAAGTGATCTCCTCTTCAGTCCCAATCAGTGTACCAAATATCAAGGCTCTAGCTCAAATTCTTTTTGAGAGATCTTGCTAATGAGATTTCAATGCTATTTTATTAAAAGGGAAATAACTCTAAAATGGGAGTTAATTTGGATAAGAAAATAAATATGGGTCACCTATTTTTTCATGAAGAATCCATATATGAAATTTCAAAACATTAGCATACATGGTTCTAAAGTTATGCTATGCACAAGAAAGCATGACAAACAAACGGACAAGCCAGAAGTGATATGCGCCTCCCTCCCCCAAACTTTTTCAAAGTTGGGGGCATAAAAAACTGGGAAGGGATTCAAATATACCTGCCTGGAAAGGGGTTCATGTCCTGTCTAGAAAAGGGGCGGTAAACTACCTTAGCCTGGAAAGGGCATTTCATAAATGGATGTGCAGGCTGATCCGAGTCATGGCTGGGCGCCTATGTAAATTGTAGGAATTGCTGTGCCCCTGCTCATATTGCTTAAACCAACAATGATAAAATTGTATTACAATTGTATTTGGTAAAAATTAAAACACTGTGTATAACTTAGTTAAACTTGATATTGTTCTTGTGTTGAACTTTAACCCTTGTCATGCTGAATAAATTAAGATGCCACCCCCACTTCTAATTTTCAGCCAATCAGATTACCATATCCAGATTGTTGATATAAATTCACATACTTAATGGCAAACAGTGCAGATCCAGAGAAGCCAACTGATCTGGATCTACACTGTTTGCAAAGGCAGGGTTTATCCAGGTTTAGCAGGACAAGGGTTAATATTGATAATATGCAAGTAAATCCTTGTTAAGTTAACCGCCTGAGCAAATGACTGTGAGAATGAACATATACTGCTTGTCTATAATTGGGGTATACGTATGTTCGTTTTACTTTTGCCTTGAAATGGGTTTCAAATGTTCTTGGAAATGGGTAAGTGCTCCCATCTACGAAGAGTATAAAGTCTGACTAAGCAGAATTTCCTTGGCCGGGAGATTCTACTGAGAAACTATAACCCAATGAAGACTGGAGAGCCCTAAATGTGTAACTGGCAAACAGTGCAGACCGCAGAATGCATCTGATCTTGGTCTCCACTGTTTACAAATAGTTCAGCCATTTTTCTTTAGGAATATCTACATCATATAGCTTGACATACCTAAAATAAAAAATGGACTCTTCCAATATACAGTATGAGAGAGTTTATTCAGTCTTTAATGGGATAAGGTAGTCTGTCTGACTGCAGATCCTAGGGTCACCAGTTCAACCCCAGCTTTGCGAGACAACTTTTATGAAGATTGATTATGAAATCATTTCTATGGTCATTGTCCCTCTTCTGTTGATTCAAGAAAGGCAGCTTTCAGTTACTCTTGAAAATATGCACATCATATACTGGTTAACCCATTAAAGACTAAATAAACTCTCCCACACTATTTATTGGAATAGTCCATTTTTGATTTCAGGTGTGTCATGCTCTATTATATGGAAATTTCTAAAGAAATATGGTTGACCTATATTTGCAAACAGTGGAGACCTTGATCAGATGCCACATTCAACTGTGTCTGGGTCTGCACTGTTTGCCAGTTACCTATTTAGGAGTCTCCAGTCTTCAATGGGTTAACCACTATGAGGCCTGACTAAGCCTGCCCAGGAAAAATGTGGGTAGCTTAACTACCTGCACAACATGTTCTTAATGATGTTGACTGGGCCATAAAACTCCCAACTCTTCATTCTCTGCTGATTCAAGAAGGTAGCTGTCAGTTACTGGCAAACAAAATGTAGACATGTACTGAGAAACAGCACAAAGGACAAATCCTGCCCATGAAAAGTGTGTGTAGGTGAACTGACTGGCTTGTCATGGTGTTAACAGTGTTGACTTGGCCATAAAAACTCCTCAAATCAAATCATTTGGTGACAAAATACATTTTCATCTGAACTGGTGCTATCATAAAGCAAATACTGAACCTTTAATGCGCCAAACAAAGTTTTAGCAGACAACATTCTGTTTTGTTTTTTTGTCAATATTTTTCAGAGAAAATAAGACTTGGCATTACATGAGAATTGTCTGCAAGACGATTGGAATAAAATGTCATGCCTTATTTCTTAAAAAAAAAAATAATACAAATGCCGTCTGCTGCAGTTGTGATTATATATAGTGCTTTAAGGGTTAATTAACCCATTAAAAGTCTAGCATCCCATAAAAGGGACATTGGCAATCAGCATAGACCCAGATCAGACGCTGCAGATTTAAGTTCAAGAATGTCAACAAAACATAATAATAATAATAACTAACCAGACACCTCTTATATAGCAAATGGACCTGCTCAAGGTAGAATATTCCACTAGGCATAAATGGGTTAAGGTTACGGCTAAGTCTGGTTCAGCTTTTGGAAATATAGTGGACTAACCCCTCTCTTGCTGATGAGAAAATAATCAAACTCTAAGCTACGTCCATAATTTATTTCCATAATTTATTTCAAATACAGTTGACTCTCGTTATCTCGACCTCGCTTATCTCGAATAACCGCTTATCTCGAAGTGAAAATCTGGTCCCTGCTTAAAAATGAAAATCTAACAACAGCTAACAAAATATTGTGGAAAAGAGGAGAAATTGCTCCTAAGGAGCAATTTCTCCTCTTTTCCACAATATTTTCAACATATGTCCTACTTCAAGAGTCCAATTATATATACATTTGTTAAATGCGGTTGTTCGATTTATTTTTTCCTCAAGTCTGCAAATCTGATATGTCGAAGTACGGGATATCTCGAAGTATTTTAGAGAGTCCCTTGGAGTTCGAGATAACGAGAGTCGACTGTATATCATTACTAATCAATAATCATTGGTTCTTCAATGAGAGAAAAAGACATTATTTCACATAGAGGTTACAGAGGCCCAGATCAACATATGCATTCTGGCAGGTCGATCTGCGTTAACCTTCTCTATGGGCTAATTCAGCAGATGACAAAATGATTTTCTTAACCCTTGCCTTGCTGAATGAATTAAGATGCCACGCCCACTTCTAATTTCCTGCCAATCAGGTTACTTGATCTGGCTTTTTGATAGAAATTCACATATCTAATGACAAAAAGTGCAGATCCAGATCAGTTGGCTTCTTCAGAAGTCAACTGATCTGGATCTACACTGTTTGCTAAGATAGGGCATGTCGTATTCAGCAAGAGAAGGGTTAATTAACCTAGAAAATAGGTTTACACATTTCATGCAGATTGTCTGCTGAAGTTTTTACCAAGAATGCTAAGCACTATTCACTTACTGTAAAAACGGATACTGTTTTGTATGAGCCAGCACATGACAAAACCTACAAAAAGATTTGTGCGACCGTCGAAGACTCAGATCAGGTCCACACAGTCTGATCACATGTGCCTTCTACAGCCTCCAGGCTATCTAAAGAAGGATAAATGAGAGAACTTGCCATACTGGGTGGATGTACAGGCTGAGCTTAGTCTCTGCTGGTCGTACAGGTCTTATAGTAGGTTTGTCATGCCCAGGCTCAGATAGACATTGTTTGTTACAATAATATCTTAATTTTTCAATTAAGAGAAGCAACTTTTAAGGGGACTCATACACTTTCAAGGGAGGCAACTCAGTAAACATTGTTTTTGTCTTGCCTTTTGTTTCTCCTTGGGAGCAAGTTATAAGCTAGAAAAGACCTTTCTCAAAAGGGAATTAGTGTGCAGGAAAGCAAATAGGAAGTCATAAAAGTTGTCTCCCTTGTAAATAAAAATGTGAAATTTCATGATAATATCCTGCCAAGTAGTATCGTGTGGCAGGTGTCAGTTGTATGCACTGACAAAGATTTTTTTTTTCCATTTCTTTCAACAAATACTGCCATTCTCCCTTCTAGGCATTTTAGGCAGGTCTAAGCAATGTGGATAAAGTATCTTGCTCAAGGACACAACACTTGGTGCTTGCTGGGGTCAAATCCTAGCTGAGGTACGTTTTACCTTGAAAACCTGTCCATGTGTCAATTTTCACACAAGCAGGTCAACAAGACAAAGTGCCCAGTGGGGACACCTATACCCCTGACCAGTACTACCACCTCTTTCTAATAAAAAGCGCAAAGTACACGTATGTAGCTTTGACATCTGGATATGGCAGTTATACGCTATATTAATACAACATTGAAAGAATTCACAAGTCCGTGACCTCAAGGTCATGCCCTAGGGTGGGGATGGCATTGAATAAAACTTAAGACCTATAACTACCATCATGCCAAATATAAATGAAATCCATCAAAGTGTCTTTAACCCTAGTTCCAAGAATATGACGGAAAGACAAAAGAACAATGGAATGAACAAATGAATGAACGTACGTACTTATGAACAAACAAATGGACGAACTGAAAAGTGAAAACTATATACCCCTCGACATACTTCGTATGTCGGGGGGTATTGATTGATTGATTGTGTTGGGGTTTAATGACACGTCAACCCTTGAGGGTCATTTTGTGTCGTCTCCCAGAGAAAGGGAGAAAAGAGATAGAAGAGAGAGTAGAGGAGATGAAAGAGAGGGACAGGGAAGAAAGAGGAACAGGAATGAAAGTGAAGAAACAGAAGAAATAAAAACATTCCCCCTCCACCCTTACCCACTACAAGGATAGCAGGTCTTGCCCAACTGTAAGCCAATATCAGTTGGACGCCCCAGTGATGTAAGATACACAGCACCTTCGCACCACCCGACCACCCCCATGTCGGGGGGTATAATGACCTAGTACTGTGACAGGAGATTTGGAGTGGTGTGTTGCTTGCATGTGTCTCAGCATTGTCAAAAAGAATCAAAGTAAAAGGATCCTTGTCTCATTCAAAGTAGGTGGCTTTGTTCAAGAAACAGATGCATTCCTCTTAACCCTTGTCCTGCTGAATAAATTAAGATGCCACGCCCACTTCTAATTTTCTTCCAATCAGTTTACTTGATCCAGGTTGTTGATACAAATTCACATACTTAATGACAAACAGTGTAGATCCAGATCAGTTGGCTTCTTCAGAAGCCAACTGATCTGGATCTACACTTTTTGCAAATGCAGGATATATCCGGGTTCAGCAGGACTAGGGTTAATGATACTGACACAAACGTAGGTGGCTCACACTGGTTGAAAAGGTTCTCTTGAGCCTTGAGCTGCCTACATTTTACAAACCTATTGTTCAGGTGTCAGTGTTTGCAAAAGTAGGTCACACTGACCTTGTATCATGCAAGTTGACTTGGGGCTGTGGGATGCATGCAATGATAAAGTTTGAGGTGGCTCTCACAAATGGAAGCAGGATATATGAATCCAACTTTAAAAACCTATCAGCTGCAATTTCGCAAAAGTAGGTCACAGTGACCTAGTTTTGTGTGAGGTGATTTAAAATCATAGTTTGCAGGTGCAGATACAGCCTCAAGTGACTTGCACTAAAAAAGCCTTTCTAAATGGCCCATAGATGAGTGTATGGACAAAGGAAAGCACACCTGCGGTTTGCATGTATCCCTTCTGGCATCAAGCCATCCACATTTTCATTGAAGAGAGAGAAAAATGGACAAATAAATGGAAGAATTAACAAATGCAGGCCAGTTCTTTTTCACAAAATACAACAAGACATACCCAACATTTGTACTGAAGTTCAAGATCCTAGGTACAGTAGTTTCAGAGAAATGTTTGATGGAACAAAGTTTACAGACAGACACAAACATGGAAAAAACAATAACTACATGTATATACCCCTTTGGCATATTATATATGCTTGGGAATATAACAAACAGGTGACTGTGTCTCACTCACCCAAACTGACTCAACAAAGGACCTGGCATTCCTCCTTATTTTAACCCTTGTCCTGCTGAATAAATTAAGATGCCACACCCATTTCTGATTTTCAGCCAATCAGATTACTTGATCCAAGGTGTTGGTATTAATTCACATACTTAATGACAAACAGTGCAGATCCAGATCAGTTGGCTTCTTCAGAAGCCAACTGATCTGGATCTACACTGTTTGCAAAGGCAGGGTATATCCGGGTTCAGCAGGACAAGGGTTAACATTATATTTCTCTAGAAAAAAAAAAATGAAATCAATTTAAATATTAACAATAAATGTCCAAAAATATTGTACACCAAAGTTTCTGACAAATTGGCATATGCAAACATTGCAGACTCAGATCAGACTGCTCCTTCAGGAGCAGTCTGATCAGGGTCTACACTGTTTGCCATTACATTGAGTAGCTGAACAACAACTGCATAAAAAGCATACTAGAAATGTGTCCAAGTGATACAGATGCCCCACCTGAAAAACATAAACGCAAAGTGCTAATGCCGGATGTGGACGGAGACAGACGGACAGGGGTAACACCATATGCCCTTTGCACCATTCTTTGAATGACAGGGGCATAAAAACTGTGGAATAAAGTGTTCAAACATCACGAAAACATGCCTATATAATTTCGACCCCCTTAAACCCCACTTTTATATAGTAAAACTGGGGTTTACAGGGGTATACATTATTTTTCTTATTTCTACTCAAAAGCATAGATTTGTGGGTACTCATTAGAACTGCCTCGTTGAGGCAGTTCTAACGAGTACCCGCAATCCATGTTTTGGAGAAAAATATCAGAATTTTTTATCTGAAATTTTTCATTTTTTGATGGTATAATTCTCAGTATATTTGAATAGCCGTGTTTTCATAATGTTTAGGACATTAACCATATCAAAGATTAGTTAAGGAATGTTAGAGGAAAGAGGACAAGGTGATCCCTGGAAGCATGTCTACTTTGGTACATAACGGTTGTCAAAAACTTTTGATATAACTCTTGTTTGAATGCTGCAAGACTGTAGAATGTTTTGAACTGGAAGACTTACAATAACACCAGAGGTATTTAACTTGAAATATTAGACTTTAACATGCTAAGCAGATTTGTAGCGGCTGCCATTCAAAAATAGATTTTATTTTTCTGAGACAATGAGACTAGACATTTCGTGTGAATGGTCTGCTAGGTAGCACCCAGATCAGATGCTGCTAAATTTGAAATCTAATTAGGATCTACCATTCAGCAATTTTGAAACATATTAACTCTTTCACTGCCACGGGCGATAATAATAGGCTTTTGCAAACAGCATAGATCCAGATGAGATGGCTCAATGAGCCATCTCATCTGGATCTTCGCTGTTTACAGTCAGTCAGTCTTTCAACTTTACATATAAATTTCTTTTCGAGCGATAGTTTGTTAAAAAAGAAAAGCACACGACAAACATCTTCTGGAATTTGGCACCAAAAGAGTTAATTGTAGTTCATAGAGCAGAATGGACTCTTTCACATTCAGGAGAAAGTATGGTAAGATGTTTAAATATCTTAGGGATAAAGTGGTAAGGTTCAAAGTTACCTTATCTGTGTTCTTGAGCATTAAAGTACCAGTAAAATACATCTTCATGAATATGAGGAATGTACAGACAGTGAAGGTCTAAGTCAGTCTGCATATCCATTCAATCTAACTGGGATCTTTGCTGACTGCTTACAGACTTACTGGATCCACAGACAAAAAGTAGTTCTCTAAGAGTATACAGAGAAAATATGGAAAATATTCCCTCCTTCCAAGTAAAGGGTAAATATTTCTAATATATCTAATGTGATCAACAACATGGCTTACTATGTTTCCTCCTTATTCAGGGTACACAGAGAAACATGTCTACTACATATAGCTTAATATGCTTCCTTCTTTGTCAGGATAAACCGAAAATGTTTTACTACATCTTATGTGATCAACAACATGGCTTACCATGTAGGTAAGCCATGTTGCTGATCACATAAGATGTAGTAGAAATATTTTTCAGTTTACCATGATGAAGGAAGGAATTCCTCCAAAAATTTGAATAATTATAAGAGCTACATATTATTTCAAGTTATATCTGTTGATATCCCTTTGGATAAAGAACCACAAATATTTTTCTTAATTTTCACAGAAAATAGGCTTTGAAATTTCATGTATAAACTGTCTCCTAAGGCTTTGACATTTCATGTAAGAAGACCATTTATATAAAATGTCAAAGCCTATTCCATAGTAGAAAAGGAAAAATATATATTTTAAAATGTCTTCCACTGAAACTTTCACCCAGCATGTTCCTAAGCCATTACGAAAACAAGCCTATTAAAATATACTGAAAATTTTACCACCGAAAAATTAAAATATTCAAACAAAAATTCTGATATTTTCTTATTTCTGCTAAAAAATATAGATTGTGGGTACTCGGCGAGGCAGTTCTAATGAGTATCCACAATCTATGCTTTTGACCAGAAATACAAAAAATAATGTATACCCCTGTAAACCCCAGTTTTACTATATAAAAATGGGGTTTTGGGGGTCAAAATTGTATAGGTATATTTTCACGATGTTGAGACCATGAGCTAAAATGAGAGACTGTGCAACAAAGTCATAAGCTGAATTCTGCCTCTGGCGAGATTCAAAGACAGGCCTTTGTAATACTAAGTTGGGAGTGCTAACCACTCAGCCACTCAAATGCTCATCACAAAAACACACCTATATAGTTTTGATCCCCTTAAACCCCAAGTTTATATAGTAAAACTGGGGTTTACAGAGGTATGCCTTATTTTTCTTATTTCTGCTCTAAAACATAGATTATGGTACTCATTAGAACTGCCTCCATGAGGTGGCTCTAATATCCATAATGTGCAGAAATGTGAAAAAAATATTACAATTTTTATCTGAAAACTTTATGTTTTGGTGGTAAAATTTTCAATACATTTGAATAGGCGTGTTTTCGTAATGCCCATTTATAAGAACTACTGTATATACTCAAAGTCTTGGGATAGACATCCCTGGCCCCGAGGTTATAAAACTTTTTTTCGTGCTCAACTCAGCTAAGCATGAAATTTCCTCTGCTAATAAATTTGAAAATGCCAACAAAAGTTAGCATTTTCAAATTTATTAGCAGAGAAAATTTTCATGCTCAGCTATGTTTAACAAGAAAGAATTTGCAACTGCTAGTAATTTGGGATTTATTAGCTGGAAAAATTTCATGCACAGCTGAGTTGAGCATGATAAAAATTTTATAATCTAGGGCCCTGATCAAACAATGTATAAAAAGACTTAAAGTTGCAAACATTATGCAGACTTGGACAAAACATACAAATATACTCAGTCTTAATGAACCATTGATATGTGTAATGTACTATTTACCACTCTATGGGCAAATTCTGAAGACACCAAATTGATGATCTCGTATTTTTCTATTTTTTTTTCTTAGAAAACAGGCTTTGAAATTTCATACAAATTGTCTCTATTGCCTGAAATTTCAAATCCTGTTTTCTATGATTGGGAACAATTTGCATGAAATGTCAAATCCTGTTTTCTAGGTGAAAGAAGAAAAAATATTTCAGTATGTCATCTGCTGAAGACTGCACCCAGAGTGCTAAGCATTTAACCTTTACCACTCTCTGGGCATTTTCAGCAGACGACAGATTGATGATATTTTTCTTATTTTTCCCAGAAAACAGGATTTGACATTTCATGCAAATTGTCTCCTTAGGAGACAATTTGCATGAAATGTCATATCCTGTTTTCTGAGAAAAATAAGAAAAATATTTCAAAATGTCATCTGCTGAAAATTTTACCCAGAGTGCTAAGCGTTAAATAACTTTTGTGACACAGGTACCTTACTGCACAGACAATCCGTGTGAAATGTCAGACATTTTTTCTCTAAAAAGAAAAACAGAATATATTTTGTTACAATTTTGTATTAATTTGTTGATAATGGGTGCTTGATGAAACGGAACACCATGATTTCATCACATCAACTAAATTGCTTAGATTTCATCACATCAACTAAAACATGCCTCCTTTGAGATGGTGCGAAACAGATCTGGAACAAGAAATTCCCTAAATGGCTATGTTGCAACTGCTTGTGGTGTTCAAGAAACGGAGCTAAATGCACAGACTAAACATTGTTCAGCCAGAAGTGAAAAGTAAGTCAAGATCAGTAATAGTTGTAGGCAGTGGACAAGGTGCATCATGGCGGATGTGTGTATATGTATTTAGTTTAACTAGCCTAGATGCCTTTGGTGTTTGTGAAATGGAGCTAAATTCAGACTTAGCATTGTTGATGCCGACAAAGCCAATGTCGCCGCCAGAAAGTGATCCCTATCTCACATCTGTTCGCTAAAGTAGTCGCAACAAAACTCCAGACTCTCAAATGATCCAGCTTACCAGATCTAACTGTAAAAATATTAACCCACTGTAGATTGAATGAACTTCCCCACTCTATATATAGATAGATTCTACATGTATTTCAGATATGTCAGGCTATGTGATTTAGATACTCTGCAAGAAATATGGTTGAACTATTTGCATACAGTGGAGACCCAGATCAGATGCCGCATTCTGTGGAGTCAGATCTGGGTCTGCACTGTTTGCCAATTATCTATTTAAGGGTCTCCAGACTACAATGGGTTAACTGTTCGAAAGCAGGATCACTGACAGGTATGAGCCACGACGTATAACATACCTTCAGATGTGTGGCCAACAAAGACTCCAGGGCACTGGGGTAGTCTGATCAGTCCTCATTCTTCACTGCATGAAGAATCTTTACATCACTGGCTAACCAAAAAGCACCCAGTGAAGATTCAGATGACACTGTGGGAAAGTGCAGGCTGATAGGAATCCTTGCTGGGCTCATATGTCAGAAGGTATGCTTTCTGATGATGCAGCTTGTATATAATAAATACCGATTAGTACTCTACAGTTGCAAGCGAGGTATTGTGGATTCCAACCCAACTCAAACTGGGGGATTTTTTCACTGAATTTTAGTTCCTGTACATCTAAATGCACTTCATACTCGGTGTGAGACACTGGTGTTATAACTCATGGATGATCCAAATAAAGCTGTACACATGCGGGTACGAATTCTCTCAGCCTGCCCAATATCACTTAACCCATTGTAGTCTGGAGACCCCTAAAAGGTTGGCAAACAGTGCAGACCCTGATCGGATGCCGCAGAATGTTTGCAAATAGGTCAAACAATTTTTCTCTCTGAATATATAAATCACATAGCCTGACACACCTAAAATCGAAATTAGATTCTTCCAATATATAATGTGGGGAGTTCATTCAGTCTACAATGGGTTAACCCATTTGTGTCAGGATACCCCTGAAAGGGTAACTGGCAATGCAGTGCAGACCCAGATCAGATGCCACATAATGCAGCATCTGATCAGGGTCTCTACTGTTTGCAAACAGTTAAGCTATTTATTCTCTAGGAATATGTCAACCACATAGCCTGACATATCTAAAAATTGAAATTCGAATCTTGCAAGACAAAGTGGTGAGGGGGTGGTTTTTCAGCCTAAATTGGGTAAAACACCAATGAAAGGGCCATAAACCATGAAACACCACCACACTACACCAGAAAGAACATATTGCACCAACCATTTGTTCTCTTTCATTGTTTGTTCAAATAAAAATAATACTTCAGAGAGCGAGCATTGTGTGACATATATATTCTGATAGTTAGCAACCAATATACAGCTATAACTAAAATGACACAATGTTGTTTATTATAGTAAATGCCCTAAAATTTTGTACACAAACACTTCTGAAAAAATGGCATAAACAAACAGTATAGACCCATATCAGATTGTTCAGGAGCAGTCTGATCAGGGTCAACACTGTTTGCCATTCCACTATTTTAAGTAACAACTGCATAAAAAGCAAAATTTAGGCCAAACAAGTATGGAATTGCTTCAAGTTTCAAGGGTAAAAAGAAATGAAAATAAAAGTAAAAAACACAGCATTGAAACACCCATAAAATGTCAATGCACTGAAAAATTATGTGAGTTTTTAATTTATCTAAATTAGCATAAAAGCATCCATATTTTTCTAAGAAGCATTTTTTTTTATCTTAGAACTTTGAAGAGAATACAAAAAACCAAAACAAATAAGAAATTCACCAAACGGCCATGTCGTGACTGCTGATGATGTTCAAGAAATGGATCTAAACACATACATTAATTGTTGTTCAGCCAAGTGTGGAAAGTACATCAAGGTCAGAAACAGTCAACGACAGTGAGCAGGGTGCATCATGTTGGATGTGTCTATGAAGTTTCGTTAGCCTAGAAGCCTTTGTATTTGAGAAACGTAGCTAAACACTTACATTTAACCAAGAAAACCTGCATCTGAAAATGTCTGTTTATGTCATCTGCTGAATGTTCTTGCAAACTTTTCAGACCTATTTTTTTCAAACAGGCAAACAGTGTGGACCCAGATCAGACTGCTCCTAGCAAAAATGACTTTTAAAATACAAGCAGATGACAAAGCAGACGACAATTGTAGTGATTGGCAGTTTAAGGGTTAATATTGTTGGCATAGAGGATGACAACAACTACAATGCCAATGCAAACACAGCAAAATGATCCCTTTGTTGCTCCTGCTTTGCTCCTGCTTGCTAACACAGTCATGTCTAAAAATATTAACCCTTCTCTTGCTGAACATGTCATGCCCTGTCTTAACAAACAGTGTATATCCAGATCAGTTGGCTTCTGAAGAAGCCAACTGATCTTGATCTGCACTGTTTGTCATTAAATATGTGAATTTCTGTCAAAAACATGGATCAAGTAATTTGATTGGCTGGAAATTAGAAGTGGGCATGGCATCTTAATTTATTCAGCAGGACAGGGTTAACGCAAGCTAAAAGTGCAGAATTGATTTTATTTTAGTACAGAAACTTACATCAATTTATTTAATAGATTAAGTTGATTTCAGGAAACAAAAACAAAATAAAAATAGATCATCACTAAAGGGGATGAATGCCCCAACTTCTGCCAGTTTGGCTTTGTAGATTTATTATTCTGAACAAAAAAGAAGTTGCAGACATTTCTCCACTATGCAATGTGAAAATGGCAAAATTTCTAAGTAAATCAAGGGTATGTAACTCCAGCAATAATTTGTTTGTGTTGAGGTTTTACGGCCCAGTCAACCCAGTGGGATCATGTCCAGAGTGGTCAGTTTACCTGACCACACGTTTACTGGGCAGGCTTAGTCCTCTATGCGGTTAACCAGTACTGTGCACATTCTTTCGCCAGAAACTGACAACTGCCCTTCTTGTATCAGCGGAAGGAAGAGAATGACCACAGAAAATATTTCATGATCAATCTCCATAAAAGAATGTTGCCGACCTCGGCGGGGGTTGAACCCGCGACCTCCTGGTCTCCAGTCGGACGGCGCATCCAACTGAGCCACCTAGGCCAGCAACTCCAGCAATAAATTTCTGATCAGACTTCTGTGACCTTTATACATATGCCCTGCCTATATGCTTACTTTGCTGCAAGTTTCAAATCATTACCTTTAAAAACTGTAGAAGTTGAAGAGACATGATCTCTACTATGCCATGAGTATGAGAAAAAAAAAAATTTCTAAGTAAATCCAGGGTATGTTAGTCTACCAATAAAAATTTGATTGATATTCTGTGACCTTTATGCACATGCCCAGCCTATGTTCTTACTCTGTGTCAAGTTTCAAATCATCATCTTGAAAACTGTTGGAGAAGTTGCGGAGCAGCAAACCCTTCAATGCTATGTGTATAACATCATGAAAACACGCTTATATAATTTTGACACCCTCAAACCCCACTTTTCTATAGTAAAACTGGTGTTTCTTATTTTGCTATAAAACACAGACTGTGGGTACTCATTAGAACTGCCTCGCTGAGGCAGTTCTAAAGAGTACCCACAATCTATGTTTTGAGTAAAAATATGAAAAATATCAGACTTTTTTATCTGAAAATTTTTCTTTTTTGGTTGTAAAATTTTCAATATACATGTATTTGAATAGGTGTGTTTGCGTAATGGGCCATATTTCGAAGTAAATAAAGCAAATGTAACTCTTGCAATAAAACAATGATCAGAGTTCTGTGATCTTTATGCACATGCCTAACCTAAATTTTTACTTTGCTGCAAGGTTCAAATCATTATCTTGAAAACTGTAGAAGTTGCCGGACATAAATCCTACTACGCCATGTGTATAAGACAAATTTTCAAGTAAATAAAGGGTATATAACTCTACCAATAATTATTTAAACAGAGTTCTGTGATCTTTATGCACATACTCAGTCTATATCTTTACTATTCAAGGTGGCTATGTCAGGTGGTGTTTTGGAAGGTTCACACTTTTTTGAACGCTATATTCAAGGTAAGGAAATTGACTTTTCCCAGGTTATATCCAACCAATTTTCATAAAATAAAGTGCATTGCATAATGCTAATATGAGCACTTTTCATAAACATACAGCTTATTTAAATCCTGCGTGCAGAATTTGCAAACATTAGAAGCAAATGTTAAGTTTTAACACTTCCAACATTTCCATTATGAAAATTAAATTTGCTTCGAATGTTTGCAAATACTGCATGCAGAATATGAATACACTGTCTATGGTTATGAATGGTGCTCATATTCAAATATACTATGTACTTTGTTTTAAGAAAATCGGTTACATGTAACCTGAGAAAAGTGCAATTTCCATACCTTAAATCAAGTGGCTTTAAAAGTAAAAAAAAAAAAATGTTCACCCTCCCAAAAAACACATGTGATATAGCCACCTTGCTATTATGCAAGTTTCAAACCATTACGTTGAAAACTGTAGGAGGAGTTGTGGAGAAACAAACAGTACTATAAATTGTGACAGACAGATAGATGTATGAAGTAGAATAAAACTAAATGCCACTTCATGGCAGGGGCATAAATATTATTATCACACAGTAGCCTGAATTCCCTACATTCAGCATGAAATATCTCGCGATGTAGATGATCTACATGCATGCAAATGTGATAAATCAGTTATACCATGGTTCTGCGCATGTACGTGCGATAATGCACTCACTCACGCTCGTGCATTATCGCATCGTACATGCGCACGAACCATGGTATAACTAAGACTAATACTCATGGAATACTTTTGTTGATGTTTTTCCCCCTCAAATTCTTCAATACCATCATATAGGTGCTATGTACATTCTCAGCTCTTGAGGAATGAAACAAAACTTCATAATAAACAAGACTTCACACAATCAGGCTGTGTTGAACAGTGAGTAAAATGTTACAAAAACATCTTTAAATAGACTCTTCTGCAGTTTTTGAACATATGAAATGCAAGTGATTGTAGTGGTCATAGTAATTCATGACATGAGCCCCACATAGGAAAAAGGTGTCGTCATGGCTTGAGCTAACAGTGAAGGCCCGAATCATCATTCAAATACTGCCTGCACCCTTGTAGGCATTTTAGCAGCCTTAAATTCCTGGGCAGAAACCAGTAGTAAGCAAAGTGGATAAAGTGTCTTGCTCAAGAACACAACACAAGGTGCTTGCTGGGGGTTGAACCCACTAGCTCTTGATCTTGAATCTAAGCTTCACCACTGCACCATAGCACTCCACACTACAGACTGTGCATCTGTGTACTTTGATCTGGGAATTGACTATCAGCTTTTATCAAATGACCGTCAAGTTATTCAATGAAATAACCCATGTCATAAAAATCATATAACCACACGTTATAACACCTGCAAGGCTTCCCATTGGTTAGCCTAATTACCCTCATTAATATTCATATTACTCTGCTTATTGATAGCAACCAAGATGGTGTCTGCGTTCACCGATACAACTTACACTTTTGAAAAAGATCCTGCTCTCAATTTTGAGATGAACGATAAATATCAGACCGATGGAAGGGGAAGACACAACACAATCACAATGTGAATAATACAGCTACCAGAAATATTCATAGTGGTTAAAATTTGATGTTTTCTGGCAACATATTTAGAGGCACATTCGACATCGATGTCGTCAAACAGTCAATGAAAAATAATTCACCTCCTCCAAAAAAGCATTGGAAGCATGTGTCAAATTAAAATCCAAACTACAGTTAAAATGTTTTATGTTCTTGATATCTGTCATTTACTTGGGTGTATCAACCACCATATAAACTGTATTGATCAAGGTCAATGATCTTTAAATACAACAGCTGACTTCAGGGGATTTCCCTATTGATTCTCAATGACGTATTGACTCGCTGAATGACGCTGAAAGGAACAATTATATTTAAATTCATTTATTCAAATGATATATACAGTATATTAGCGCAAATAAAAATCGTCATCAATTCTTACAGTTTAATGAAGTAATAGATGTCATAATTATCTTGTTTCTAGTTATTTTCGGTACTTATCAAATAATATGCGAACTATTTTTGTTGCGTAGTTGTGTGAATCCTTGGTAGTGAGTTGTTCCACTTAGCTATGGAAAGCCGTTAACTTAATATATTTTGTGCATTTTTTGTCATCGAAAGGGCAATGTGATAAACAGAATCTTACATTCATGGTCATTTAATATGAAATTTATGAAACTCGTTGGGTAATTTCGGTATTTTGCTTGCCAAGGCTCGCAAAATACCCCAAAATAACCCAAACTCGTTTCATACATTTCATATTAAACTACCACTCATGTAAAATCCTCTATACACTTTAAATATACTGTTGTGTAGCAAACCACAACCTCTTTATAACACCGTTGTTGGGGTCCAAAGCATAAACCGTGTTAGTTATACAACTGTGTTATGTCCAAACAAAAATGTATAGATTATATAGAAAAATGACCATTTATGGTCATTTTTCTATATAATCTACACATTTTTGGGATCTGTCTTTGAACCGTGTTGTATCATAAACCATGTTGTAACGAGCCGTGTTATAAAGAGGTTAATGTATATATGGTTTTGCTGGCTTATCTGGATCTTTACTGTACACTCTTTCCTCATGAGCTGTCTCATCACAAAACATGCCTATATGATTTTGTCCCCCCTTAAACCCCACTTTAATATAGTAAAACACACCTATATTCTGAACACAATCTATAAAGACTTTGATCAGCTTGTGCAGATGTGCAGGCTGATCTGGGCCTTTGATGTCCACACATTACGAAAACAAGCCTATTCAAATGTATTGAAAATTTCACCACCAAAAACTGAAAGTTTTCAGATAAAAAATTCTGATATTTTTCATATTTCTGCTCAAAACATAGATTGTAGATACTCGTTAGAACCACCTCACCAAGGCAGTTCTAATGGTACCCACAATCTATGTTTTGAGCAGAAATAAGAAAAATAATGTATACCCCTGTAAACCCCAGGTTTACTACATAAAAGTGGAGTTCAAGGGGTCAAAATTATATTGGCATGTTTTCGTAATGTATGCCCCCAAGGCACATTTTAACCCGAGTCCTGCTGAACCCTGATATGTCCTGCCTTTGCAAACAGTGTAGATCCAGATAAGTTGGCTTCTTCAGAATTCAAATGATCTGGATCTCCACTGTTTGCCATTAAGTATGTCCATTTATAGCAACAATCCAGATCAAGTAATCTGATTGGCTGAAAATTAGAAGTGGGCATGGCTACTTAATTTATTCAGAGGACAAGGGTTAATACAGTCAGTTCATTTCTTTCATGATTGTCGATTAATGAGCATTGTTTTTAATGACTGATGCTGTTGATCCTTCTAATAAATTTTAGATCTGACAGACTTTGAATAAAAATCTTACACAAAAAGTGAATTGCATTGATACACATTTAACACAATACATCAACAAATCTTGTGAAATATGCTCCAAAGTATTTCCACTAGGGTGTGTAAATATACACTGACACAAATAATAACCAAAGTTACTATATTTGACCTAATTACTGCACATACCCCTATAAGTGCACAGTCAAGCAATTCCATAGCCTTCAGATTATAGCCAGTGTTTTTGTTTGTTTGTGTTGAGGTTTTACGGCCCAGTCAACCTAATGGGGTCATGTCGAGCATGGTCAGTTTACCTAACCACACTTTTACTGGGCAGGCTTAGTCCTCTAAGCGGTTAACCAGTATTGTGCACATTCTTTCACCAGAAACTGACAAATGCCCTTCTTGAATCAACAGAAGGGAGAGAATGACTGTAGAATATATTCAATGTTCAATCCCCACGAAAGAATGTTGCCGACCTCGGTGGGGGATGAACCCACGACCTCCTGGTCTCCAGTCGGACGACGCATCCAACTGAGCCACCGAGGCCTATAGCCAGTGTACTTTTTGTCAAAGGCATATGTTGTGGGTACCTATTTGAATTGCATCTTGCCAATGCCATTCAAATGAGTACCCACATATGCTTTTATAAAGAAAATCAGAAAAAAAAAAATGAAATATGAAATGATAATACCCCACCATTATCATGTCCCATGCAGATACACCACAACTTCTTTATAACACTATTTTAGGGGTCCAAAGCATAAACCGTGTTAGTTATACAACCGTGTTATATCCAACAAAAATGTATAGATTATATAGAAAAATGACCATTTATGGTCATTTTTCTACATAATCTATACATTTTTGGGATCCATCTTTGAACCGTGTTACATCCAAAACCATGTTATAACAAACCATGTTATAAAGAGGTTGTAGTGTAACTGTCAAAAACTGATGAAATTTGCCCATTAGCATTCCCAAGCCAGATCTCCACAATATTAATTCAAATATCAAGTCTGGTGGAAATTCATTGATATTTACTCATGTTATCATCTGGAAACCAAACTATGGATGTGTTTTGGGCAGATAACTCTGTCAAAATTTGAGGTAATTTGCCCATTAGCAATCCCAAACCAGGTCTCCACAATATCAATGCACATACTAAGTTTGGTCAAAATCCATTTACATTTATTCAAGTTCATCATTCATCATCATCGCCGGATTTTTGACTGACATGCAGGTACAGGGGAAACATCCACATGAGTGGGCCCCCTTCCAGGTAGCTGGCTTGCTGCATGCATGGCAGATCTCACATCAGATCTCTAGGTGTGTCTATCATGAGGGTCCAAAGCTGATCTTGTGAGCTTCCACTCTCTGCCATCGCTCTCTGTCGGTTGCTTTCATGTCATCTTGGGCCTCCAAGGCCCACGCTTTCCATCAACCTGTATGTCACAGGCTGACTTGACTGCATCTTTGAAATGTTCCACATGTCCATATTAGTGGCGCCTTCTCTCCTTCAGAATGAGGTCCTGGTTCTCAATGCCAAGCTGCGCAAGTAGCTCAGTGGACCTGATGGTGACAATGTTTTGGGGCATGACATTGCAGATCTGTCTGATCATTGCCCTGTCATTAAGCTGCAGAAGCTGGAGGTTTGGCTTTGTCAATGGCCAAATCTCACTGGTATTAAGCATTGTGCTCCGCACACAAAAGCTGTGTCTAGGAAGAGAGGTGTCGGGAAGAAAGAACTGGTAGCAGCTCCTTGAACTTCTTCCAGGTGGTTTTCTGACATAGTGTGATTGAAATTTCAGTTCCATCACGAAAACATACCTATATAATGCTGACCCCCTTAAACCCCACTTTTATATAGTAAAACTGGGGTTTACAGGGGTATACATTATTTTTCTTATTTCTGCTCAAAAACATAGATTGTGGGTACTCGTTAGAACTGCCTCACTGAGGCGGTTCTAATGAGTACCCATAATCTATGTTTTGAGCAGAAGTATGAAAAATATCAGATTTTTTTTATCAGTAAATTTTCAGTTTTTGGAGGTGAAATTTTCTATATATTTGAATAGGCGTGTTTTCGTAATAACAGCCACTGGCTGCTGAGAGCATGTCTCCTAGGTAACAAAAGGAAGCTACCAAATCCGGCTTGTCACTTCCCTCTGTGGTCAGCTGTCTAAGGGGTATGCAGGGCCCAGTTGTTCAAAGGGTCGTTAGCTTAATGAGCTCGTTAAGGGTCATTTCGTTAACTGTTTTAGCGGATTTAATACACAATATTCTGATATTTTTTGCTGAAAAAATGTGAGTAGCACTGCAAAAGCTACTCACATTTTTTCAGCAAAAAGTTTCAGCATATTCGCGTATCACTTGACGTAAATTTTAACAAATCGTTAACTAACGACATCGTTAACTTTGAACAACTGGGCCCAGTTCTCTGGTACCATGTACACCTCTAATCAGGGTCCTCTGTCAAGCACTTGAGCCCACTGCATTTCTTGTGCACCCAGTGCTTGCAGCCCTTGCAGAAGATGCTGTTGCTGCCCACTCCAGTGTGACAGACAGCACATGGAAACTTGCCTGAACTCTGCAGAAGGTCCAGGCCCATCCTACAGATCATGACCTTTGTCTTTCCAGCATTTACTCTCAGCCCTTTCTCTAACATTGTTTCTTTACAAGTGAAGAGCCTCCCTACACATTCCTCGAGTGATTCAGCGATGATAACAAGGTCATCCACATAAAGATCCTCCCAGGGTACCCTAGAGTGGAACTCAGGTGACAAGGCTTCAAGCACAATGATGAAGAGGAGCGGGCTGAGTACTGAGCCTTGGTGAACACTGACCTTCACTTCAAACTCTTCAATGCACCCCTCAACAACATGGACACAGCTCTGCGCATTGGCATACATCCCCTGCACCAGTCACACAATCCACTCCTCCACACCAAGTTTTCTCAGTGCCCACCAGTTGACCTTCTGAGGCACTTGATCAAATGCCTTCTCCAGGGATATGGAAGCCATGAAGAGTCTCTTGTTGGCAGCTAGATACTTCTCTTGCAGCTGCCTGACAACAAAGATTGTGTCTGTTGTGCCTCTGCCTGAGACGAAACTAAAATAGGAATCCTCGATTGACACCAACTGTCTGATGAGGCTATCCACAATCCTCTCCAGAACTTTCATGACTTGCTCTGTCAGCTTGAAACCTTGGTAGTTGCCCCTGTCCAATGCATCCCCCTTACCACTGTAATGGCAGACAACGAAACTCTGCTCCCAGCTACAGGGTACCTTGCCATTGCAAATGATTGCAGCTGTGAGGTCACAGATCATGGAGGCGCCTGTGTCACCTGCTGCTCGTATCATCTCCACCACTATGCCTGATGGCACCGGTGCTTTGCCCCCGTTCATCTGAGATAACCTCTTAACCATATCAGTGGTGATTGGGATGGGTGGGCCTTCCACTGGTGGTTCATCAGATTGATGGTCTGGATCCCAGTTAAACTCAACATTGAGAAGCCTTTGATAGTGCTCAAACCCAGCCTTCTGCTTTTTCACTCATTGACATCTCCCATGCATCATTCTTCACCAGGGCCCAGTTGTTCAAAGCGTCGTTAGCTTAACGAGCTCATTAAGGGTCATTTCGTTAACTGTTTTAGCGAATTAAATACACAATATTCTGATATTTTTTGCTGAACAAATGTGAGTAGCTTTTGTACTCACATTTTTTCAGCAAAAATTTTCAGCATATTTGCGTATCACTCGATGTAAATTTTAACGAATTGTTAACTAACAATATCGTTAGCTTTGAACAACTGGGCCCAGTTTGTCAACTACAACATTAGCGTTCTCTCTTCTAAACTCGTTGGCTAGGCAGTAGCCCTTAGAACTTGGGGTCAATATAGTCTATATTCTTGTGGACCTCCTTGTTGGCTTCTTGACGAGCATGGTGCACTGCATGTCTGGCAATGCATTTGGCCACACAGAAGTGCCAATACCAGTCTTCCATGCCTCTAAAGCTTTCCGCTTGACAACGAAAAATATGGGCAGACAGACAGACAGACATTAACAGATTGACTGGTTGATAGATGGATGGATGGACAGAGAGAGGAACAACCAATGTTATACCATAATATCCTGCCACTATCATGTGTTGGGGGGTTATAAAAACATACAAAAACATCCCATAAGCATCATTTGATAAGTCTTTGCTGATCTTTTTTTTTTTTTTTTTTTTCTTTTTTTTTTTAAAGTGTACCCTTTAGAGAGTAGATATGTACATATTTTATCACAAGTTTTCCCAGTACTTTTAAAAAACCTAAGCCCACAGTGTGGTAATTAAGTCCAATACAGTGATTATTATTGAATTCTAAAGCAGCTGAATTGTGAAATGTTGCCTAATATGGTTACCCATCTAATCTAGAGCTCTGTAAACACTCACTTTGTTTACCTGAAACAAAAGTGAGTAGTATTTGAATTCCATATATACCACAATATACATCACAATCTCTTTATAACACTATTGTTGGGGTCCATAGCATAAAACGTGTTAGTTAAACAAACATGTTATATCCAAACAAAAATGTATAGATTATATTGAAAAATGACCATTTATGGTCATTTTTTAATATAATCTATACATTTTTGGGATCCATCTTTGAACCGTGTTATATCCAAAACCGTGTTATAACGAACTGTGTTATACAGAGGTTGAAGTGTAGTTTTTTTTCTGCACCAATAAGAAAAAAATCTGTACTTTTTGGTCAAATAATGCTGCTCACTACATGTCAACTAGTAAAATAAACTACATACTTTTGTAAACTTCTGTAAATGCAAGAACATGAGACAGAGTCATACAAAGATCATTACTTAAAAAGCAAAATCATCAAAAATATTTTAAATCAAATTCTCATTTACATTTCTGTTTCTAAAAACATGAGATGGCTTTTAACCCTAAGCACTCCTTGAGCAAATTCAGTAGATAACCTACTTGAAAATACCTTTTCTTATTATTTTTCCCAGAGAATACAGGATTTCAGATTTCATGTAAAATGTTCCCTCAATTTCCATGAAATTAACTGATTCCTATTTTCTGGGAATAAGGAATTTTTTTCAATTTATTCCTACTAAATTCTCTATCAAGCATATTAAGTATTAAACCTTGACCTGATGAATAAACTAAGATGCCACTCCCATTTCTAGTTTTCAGCCAATCAGATTACTTGATCCAGATTGTTGATATAAATTCACATATTTAATGGCAAACAGTGCAAATCCAGATCAGTTGGCTTCTTCAGAAGCCAACTGATCTGAATATACACTGTTTGCAAAAGCAGGACATATCTGGGTTCAGCAGGACTAGGGTTGCTAGACAGGAGAGCTCACCTGAACTTGCGCTTCCCAATCAGATCTTAAAAACTTTGTCGCAAAACTTTAAAACAAATTTCACCAAGTGAAGTGCTTCTAATGAGTACCCACAACATATGTTTTTGTGGAGAAATAAGAAAAATATCCATGTTTTTAAGCTGAAAAAAAGGAAGGTTATTTATAGGGCCCTATTTTAGTCACTGTGACGTCAGAGTGCCGTGTAAAGATGGTTAACTGTACAAGCTGGACTGGGACTTTGGCAAACCGTGCAGACCTAGATCAAATGCAGCAGAACACTGCATCTGATCAGGGTCTGCACTGTTTGCACAAATAATAGGAAGTTAAGTGTTAAATGAAACAGTCTTAAGTCTCCATTCGCAGAACAATTTCCCTAGCCTACACCCTAAAGACAAATGACCCATCAGTGCTGTCAGTGCTTTGATTTCTTTATCAAGAGAACTGACACACTAACAGTGGGAAGGTAATTCTTGTTAAAATTGTTTTACTTCCCTTCTGCAAAAGGGCCTGTTCTAAAAGGAAGAATTTTCTCCCAAGGGCATTGGTGTGCAGGAAAACAAATGGGAAGTCACAAAAGTTGTCTCCCTGTAAAAATGACAGAAAATTTACCCAGTGTATCAGATCCCTTAGCCCTTGTCATGCTGAATGAATTAAGATGCCATGCCCACCTCTAATTTCCAGCAAATCAGATTATTTGATCTGGGATTTTGACTGAAATTCACATATTTAATGACAAACAGTGCAGATCCAGATCAGTTGGCTTCTTCAGAAGCCAACTGATCTGGATCTACACTGTTTGCTAAGAAAGGGCATGTCGTGTTCAGCAAGAGAAGGGTTAATTGAGCAATTTAGGCTAATTACCATAATAAACTTGTGTATAGGGTCAGATAGGCCTGAGAAAACAGTGTAGACCCAGATCAGATGCCACAGAAGGTGACATCTGATCAGTATCTACACTGTTTGCCACTCATCCAGCACTATTTTTGACACATCAACAGGTAGTAAAATAGACTTTTTTCACATTTTAGGGCAAGTAGGGTAAGAAGGTGTCCCAATACTTAAGAGTAAATACGGTCCTGCATGCGTTTTCTCTAGTTTTTTGTAAAGATAGGTCAATGTGAGAGAATGTACCTTATGGCATGTATGTCCAGTGAAGACAGCCCACACACCCAGGCAGTCAAATCAGCACCATTACTCAGTGAACAGCCAATGATCCAAGGTTTCTTCAGACAGACAGCAAAGACTCCAATCAGATGGAACAAATGTGCAGGCTGATATGAGTCTTTTCTGGGGCATATAATAAGATATATCATGTCATATATATAACTGACAAAAATATTAATATCTAGACAAGCTGAACACATGGGAGAATGACTGTAGTACAGCCATACACAAAGTATATCACAGATACCACATAAAGTATACCATGGGTAAGCTTTACACATATGGTACATCGTGGGCAAACTTTACACGTAAGTGTATTATGGGTTAACTTTACTCATAGATTACATCATGGGTAAATTTTACACATAAGGTATATTATGGGTTAACTTTACTCATACCGTAAACATTACATGTAAGGTGTATCATGGGTTAACTTTATGCATCAGGTATATCATGGGTTAATTTTACAAAAGTATATCATGGGTAAAATTTACACATAAGGTATATCATTGGTTAACAATATATACTGCATACCATGGGTACACTTTACACACAAGGTATATCATGGGCAAACTTCACATATCAGCTATTCCATGGGTAAACTTTACACACAAGGTATTTCATGGGCAAACTTCATACACCAGCCATTCCATATTCCGTAAACTTTACACATAAAGTAGTACATGGTTTTAATTTTACACAAGCATAAACTTCGTTGACATGTTATATAAGGAATAATTTTCACACATCTAGTATATCATGGGTCAAGTTTTCATATAAACAAAGACCTGGACAAATATTGGGTTTTGGAGCAGTCAGGGCCCAGTTGTTCAAAGCGTCGTTAGCTTAACGAGCTTGTTAAGGGTCATTTCATTAACTGTTTTAGCGGATTCAATATACAATATTCTGATATTTTTTGCTGAAAAAATGTGAGTAGCTTTTGCAAAAGCTACTCACATTTTTTCAGCAAAAAATTTCAGCGTACTTGCGTATCACCTGATTTAAATTTTAACGAATCGTTAACTAACGACGTCGTTAGCTTTGAACAACTGGGCCCTGGAAGGGAGCTTTGTGTTATTGATTAGGGGCTTCACTGTTTATCATTCAGCTAGGACATTTATATAAATGGAGTTGTTCATGTATTTTGAGTTAACCCATTTATGCCTAGAGTCCCATAAAAGGGACATTGGCAAACAGTGTATACCCAGATCAGACACTGCAGAATGCGGTGTCTGATCAGGGTCTACACTGTTTGCATTACATACAGGAATTTCTACATAACATGGTAACAATAAAAACAAACTAGACACCCCCTATATAGGAGATGGAGAGTTCAGGTAGAAGAAAACACCCAGCATAAATGGGTTAATTACAATAGTAATTTAATGATATGGACACACTGACATAATTCCAGATATGGACAGACTGACATAACTACTCTGATAAAGAATAGCAGTTTATTTTAGGTAGATCTACAACAGAATGCAGAATGTACCATAATAACCCTAAGTATTGGGATACTTTATCTACTTACCATACTTGTCCTAATTTTAACTTTGAACTTGTCCATTCTACTACCTCTTGATGTGTCTAGAATATTGCTGTATATATGATAAACAGTGCATCCAGTGCTGCATTCTGCATCATCTGATCTGGGTATACACGGTTTGCCAATGTCCCTTTTATGGGACTCTAGGCATAAATGGGTTATTACTGTATAAATTATTAAACTCAAAATCTTAACAGAATATGGATGGTCTGACTGATGGACAGATAAACAAATGGAGAGAAAAGGCCAAACCAATATACCCCTGGACATACTTCATGTTACCAGCTTTCTAGCACCTTCCCTTAGAAATGTAAGCCAAACCATAAAAGTATTACTGACACGGCATGATATCTCGCCACTGCATGCAACAAGCATTTAACTATTATTCTGCTATATATCTATGAATACTAGTAAATATGCACATCATATCAGTTCAACAAAACCCACTTATTCATTTTCAAAATATGCAGCCAAAGAATATTCAGGCATCAATCAAGAGTCCTAAAATTTGATTGAAATCCATCTATTTGTTCTGAAGATATCAAAAGCAAAAACTTAATTTTGATGTCAATCAGGGACCATAAATCTGTTGAAAGTTAACAAAATTGGCTTATTTTTAATCCTACCTAGATTTAGTTAATATCAAAGTCTATACAAAATTTGATCAAATCTGATTCATTTGTTCTCAAGATACACAACAGAAATGAAATTCCCATGTCAACCAAGGGCAACAAGGACAGTGTTTTCAGAGTAAACAGATAGCCCCCACCATGAGTTTTCAGTTTTCCCACAGCTGTGACCTTGAAAATTAGGTCAAGGTCACCAAAATTTAAGCAGTTCTTTGTTATGTCCTAATTATATATCCATAAAAATTTGGTAAGATGCCAACCACTGTTTCACAGGATATTGTGCAGACAAGAAAGTGTCATGCCAACACCAATGTCAATACCAATGGAATCTGCACCAAAAACAATACATCCCCTCCCATTAAGTCAGACATAAATATTCTGTTGGGATTTAGCAAATTTTCCCCATTTACAATCCCAAACCACTCTTCCCAGATTCAATGGTTATGCGAAGTTTCAAGTAAATACATGAAAAACCATTCAAGTTAGAGAATGGAAATGGTGCTGAAGGATGGATGGACACACACTGGAAAGGGAAAACATACTGTAATAACCCTAAATATTGGGACAGACAGGCCTTTGCAAACAGTATAGACCCAGATCAGATGCTGCAGAATGTGGCATCTGATCAGGGTCTATACTGTTTGCCACTCATCCAGCACTATTTTAGATACATCAACACACACAAAAGGGAAAACATACTGTAATACTAAATACTAAATATTGGGACAGACAGGCCTTTGCAAACAGTGTAGACCCAGATCAGATGCTGCAGCATGCAGCATCTGATCAAGATCTACACTGTTTGCCACTCATCCTACACTATTTTAGACACATCAACAGGTAGTAAAATAGACTTTTTTTCAAGTTTTAGAACAAGGTATCCCAATACTTAGGGTAAGTAAATACACTACAACCTCTTTATAACATGGTTCGTTATAACGCGGTTTTGGATATAACACGGTTCAAAGATGGATCCCAAAAATGTATAGATTATATTGAAAAATGACCATAAATGGTCATTTTTCAATATAATCTATACATTTTTGTTTGGATATAACATGGTTGTTTAACTAACATGGTTTATGCTAGGGACCCCAACAATAGTGTTATAAAGAGGTTTTGGTGTACAGTAATAACTCATCACTAGTAAGGAGAAATGAAATTGTTTTTGCCTCCTCAAAACTGTTCTACTCTAAAATGACATAACTTGCTCCCTTACTCTAAAAGGAAAGAATTTGCTCCTTTTCAGGGTATCGTAAAAACCTTAGGTATTTTTATCTACTCAGCATATTTGATCTAAAATTTTATAGTCCATTCTACTACCTGTTGTGTCTGTTTGTTTGTGTTGTGGTTTTACGGCCCAGTCAACCCAATGGGGTTATGTCGAGCGCGGTCAGTTTACCTAACCACACGTTTACTGGGCAGGCTTAGTCCTCTAAGCGGTTAACAAAATATTCCTATATGTATGGCAAAAATAGTGTAGACCCTCATTAGATGCTGTGTTCTGCAGTGTCTGATCTGGGTCTCTCCTGTCAGCAAAGGCCTATCTGTCTCAATACTGGGTTATTATGGTAGACCTTTTTTCAGAAGAGCTCTGGTGTGTAGGGAAGCAAACAGAACATTACATCAGTTGTCTCCCTTATAAAAATGACAAACATTCTACCAGATGTAACCAGTTCCCTTAACCACACAGCTTCAATTTTTAAACAAGTTTGTTCACAGGATTATAATATCTTTAATGTTCACTCCATTCTTGGGAATGTTTTGGCCTTGCCAGGCCAAAACATTCCCAAGAATAGAGTGAACAATCAAGATATTATGACAAAGCTTCAATGCAAATGTAAACAGATGTGTAGACAAACTGACAAATGGAAGACTTGATGAAATAACAAACAAGAGTGCCAAGTTGGCCCTGTATCGCTCACCTTAGTACCAGACAAGTTTCCAACCAACTGGCTTTTCAGTTCAGGAGAGCCATCATGGCAGCCATCTTGGATTTCCGATGGGAACAATTTCAGCAACTTTTATACCCCACCACACGATAGCGGCGAGGTTTTATGGTATTTTTTTTTTGTTGTCCATGTGTCTGTCCATCCATTGTATATACGTCCACCTGTATTTTCGTTTCTGGACAATAACTTGAGCAAATGTCAATGGACTTTCACCAAACTTGGTAAGTGCACTGATATTGTGGATATCTGGTTTGAGATTACCAATGGGCAAATTTTGTCAAGTTTTGACAGTTATATGCCCACGACATGTCCGTATTTTCATTTCCGGATGATAACTTAAAAGTAAATATCAATGGATTTTCACCAAATTTGGTACGAGCATTAATTTTGTGGAGATTTGGTTTGGGATTGCAAATGGACAAATTTCATCAATTTTTGACATAGTTATCTGCCGCAACATGCCAGTATTTTAGTTTCACGACAAGAATTTGAGTAAATCTCAATGGATTTTTAACAAATTTGATATGTGCATTGATATTGTGGTGATCTGGTTTGGGATTGCTCACTGGCCAATTTCATAAATGTTTGACAGACTTATCTACCCATTTCATGATATTGGCAGGGTATTATCACTTCACATTTTTATTCAGACTTGACTTTGTTTCTGGAGAACTCCTCCTACAATTTTCATCCGATCTGATTGAAACATGGTGGGCAATTAGACTATGAGGTGATGCAGCGCATATTGTTTCAAACTTATAGTACACCAAATTTTGATAAAGTTATAGCTCTTCAAAAATCGTTCAAGCATGATTTCATTTCCAGCTCACTCTTCCTATAGTTATTATCTGATCAAGCTGTTATTTGTATGTTGTTGCATAGAAAGAATATGTGGAGAATTCCCAGCGGGCACATGACGTAAATATAACGTCGCCTCAACGTCGATGCAACGTCATGACGTTGCATCGATGTTGAGGCGACGTTATATTTACGTCATGTGCCTGCCGGGTTGCAACCACATTACAGTACACCAAATTTTAATAGCTTTTCAAGGATACATTACACTAAAGTTTCATTGTATTTACTTATTAAAGTATCCTCTCTTGCTGTCAGGCCAGTTCCTCCTACAGTTTTCACCAGTACCAGTTGAGACTATGAGGTGATACAGCATATTCTGTTTCGAGGTTACAGTTCACCAATTCTAGAAGACATTACGCATCAAACACAGCCATCTTCTCTACATGTTTTGATACCCTACAGTGGTGGGGTATCATGCAGTGTCTGCTATGCTTTTATATATTTACAAGTCACTCTGATACTTCCTACGAAGTTTCTTGTCAACAGGCCTTTCAGTTCAAAGTAGATTTTCCATGATGGCGGCCATCTTGGAGCGCTGATCAAAATGATTTTAGCTATTTTTGACCCACATCTTACTCTAACACTTCCTACCAAGTTTAGAGTCTGTTAGCCTTTCAGTTCAGAAGAATAACTTTAACATACATTTTCAAGACGGCGACTATGGTGGCCATTTTGAATTTCCAATCAGAAAATGGATTTGACTCAGTTCTGGAGAAATTTACAATAGATTTTTAAAATGGCAGCCACTGTTGCCATCTTGGGAATCCATCTTGGATTCCCAATCTGAATGATTTTAGCTATTTTTTAATTTCCAATTGGAATGACTTTACCTTTTTTTTTTTTTTCTACAAGTCACCCTGAGACTTCCTACCAAGTTTTGAGTCAAATGGCCTGTCCCTTTAGAAGAAGTTCAAAATACAATTTCAAGATGGCAGCCATCATGGATTTCCGATCGTAATAATCTTAGCTATTTTTGATCTAAAAGTCGCATAAGTACTTCATACCAAGTTTCAAGTCAATTGGCCTTTTGTTCTTACCAAAAATCCAAGATGGCCGCCATCTTGGATTTCCAATCGGAACTATTTTAGCTATTTTTGATCTACAAGTCACCCAGATTCTTCCTATCAAGTTTCAAGTCAAGTGTCATTTTGGTTCTGGAGAAGTAGTTAAAAAATAGATTTTCAAAACTGCCACCGTGGCAGCCATCTGGGATTCCCGACTGGAATGATTTTTGCTATGTTTTGTCTACAAGTCACCCCAATACTTCCTATCAAGTTTCAATTAGACTTCTGTTTCAAGAGAAGAAGTTCAAAATAGATTTTCTAGATGATGGCCATGGCGGCAATCTTGGATTTCCGATCGGAATGATTTTAGCTATTTTTTTATCTGCAAGTCAACCTGATACTTCGTACCAAGTTTGGAGTCAATTGGCCTTTCCTTTCAGTATAAGTTCAAACCAGATTTCAAGATGGCGGCCATTTTGTTCATTGGCGCAAAACCATTATAGCTATTTTGTAGAGCTACCTCAGCTACATTCCTGTAAAGTTTAATTGAAATTGGCCAAGGGGTGTAGGCGGATTTGTCATTTAAAGCAAATTGTTGATGCAGCACGCCACAAGAAGGATGACGCATGATGGATGTTGACAGAACACAGTAGCTTACCTTGTGCTCAGGTGAGGTAAAATAAAAATACTTTATATTTACTATATGGCTGGTATAATGAAAACAAAAGGGCCATCATGGCCCTATATTGCTCACCTGAATCATGTTATATATAGCATTGCTGCAGTTCTAAATGTCATGGTGACCTTGACCATGACTTTTGTCCTCAGGGTCATCTTCTAGTCAGAAGAATCATCCCTACTATGTTTGAGGGTCCTAGCCTAAAGCATTGCCGAATAATAAGGTTGTTTTGCACTAGGGATCACTGTGACCTTGACCTCTGCCATTAGGGTCATCTACTGGTCAAGACCAACATCCCATCTAAGTTCAAGGGTTCTAGCCTCAGCACTGCCAAATCATAAGCTTATTATGACCTTGACCATGACCTTTGCCCTCAGTGTCATCTACTAGTGAGGACCAATATCCATTCTAAGTTTGCGGTCCTAGCCCCAAGCATTGCCAAGTTATCAAAATTTTTAGTACTAAAGGTCCTGATGACCTTGACCTTTGCCCTCAGGATCATCTACTGGTGAGGACCAACATCTCTACTAAGTTTGAGGGTCCTGACTATAAGCATTGCAGAATTTTTTGGTAATAAGGTCACAGTGACCTTGACCTTTGTCTTAAAGGTCACCTACTCTTCAGGGCCATCCTCCCTATTAGTTTGATAGTCCTAGGACTAATCATTGCCAATGGCTTTTTGCTCTATGTTAAACAAGTGAACCCACCCCCTCTGGGCAGGGCCTCTTTTCACCCCAGGGGCATAATTTGAACACTCTTGTCAGAGGACGTCTAGGCAATGCTGCATACCAAATATCAAAGGCCTAGACCTTGCACTTTTAGGAGGAGATGTCCTTTAAAGAAATTATTTATGGATGGACCCACGGACCTATGGAGCACACACGGCTGACGACAGACAAAATGTAATCACAAAAGCTCACCTTGTCACTATGTGACAGGTGAGCTAAAAAAGATTAGTAAAGTAAATCTGAAATAAAAAAAAAAATACGAGTGCATTTCCTTTCGCAGTTAATAAGTACAACACCTCATTTAAATAAAACAAAATTATTATTGGATTTTTTTTTTCTAAATCATGTGGTCATATCTAAATCTACATATGGTCCCAAGAAACAAAGCTACATTTGGATTGCACTAACATGGAATTTCTGTCTATTCACGAACTGGGACTAGTACATGTATTTATCAACTACCCCTCTGTTGATGAGATATCAGCATAGCTCCAGATAAGAAGGGTTGTCCACAAAACATTTTTATTTCTCCATGAAAACATATGTTGTATCATTAGAAGTGCCTCCGTGAGGTGCTTCAAATAAATACTCACAACATTCATTGTATGTTTCCATGCAGAAATAAGAAAAATGTTGGTACTTTTTGGTTGGAAAAAACATCTTATCTGCATCATGAAAACATACTTTTATAAATCTGACTCCCTTAAACCCCACTTTAATATAGTAAAACTGGGGTTTACAGGGGTATACATTATTTTTCTTATTTCTGCTCAAAAACAAAGATTGTGCAAACTCATTAAAACTGCCTCAGCGAGTACCCACAATCTATGTTTTGAGCAGAAATATGAAAAAAAAATAAGAATTTTTATCTGAAAACTTTCACTTTGGTGGTGAAATTTTCAATATATTTGAATAGGCTTGTTTTCATAATGGGAGCTATGTATTGGTGACCCCTTTCAAAGAGATACATCAACTATCCCTCTCTGGGTGATATCTGGCTGATTTACTTAAATCAACCTTAGTCTCAGTTTTAGCACTAGTTTTCTTCTCAGTCCTAGTATTACACTTCACCTCTCTATCACAACCATTACCAATCCAAGCAAGCTCTCGTGACATAGTCCCATGATGCACCGGTGACTGAGCCAAATTTGGCGACATATCTGGCAGTGATAAATCTAAAGTCAGTTGATCAGACTCGGGAATCAAATGTTTTAATTTCGCTACAGCAGTTAAGAGAGCGGCTCTCTCTATCTCCAGAGTTCTGATATGCGATTTAAGTTTAGCTTCCTGTGTTTGGAAATTATTTATCATACTTTCTAAACTTCGTTCATGACTATGAGCTTGTTGAAGTTTTTCTATGAGGTCCATATTCTGTTCTTTGAGGGTATGATTGGCTAGTTCAAGCTTCTGTATGAGATCGTTTTCTCCTTTCTGTGGAGAATACATCATTTCCTCCTTAAGGACATGGTATTCTACTTCATAGGCTTGGAGGGGCTTCGATATATCCATATCAAACACCTGTAATATAAAAACAGCTGCATTACCGGATTTATCCTAAGTATTCAGACTCCTCAAATCCTTACCATACTTGTTCTAAAATTTAAATACAATTTACTATCTGATATTGTGCCTAGAGATTGCTGGATGAGTGTCAAACAATGTTGACCAAGATGTGATGTTGTATTTGGCAGCATCTCATCTGGGTCTACACTGTTTGCTGAGGCCTGTCTGTCCAAAGTAAATAAGGAATGTGTAAATCATCGCAGATATTTTAGAAAAGGCATTTCTTTCATCTGAAAGTAATTCATATTTTTATAATTTCTCCATGAAAACGTATGTTGTGGGTACTCATTAGAAGTGCCTCGGAAAGGTGTTTCTAATGAATGCCAACAAAATATTTTTTGTGGAGATTCTAAGGAGTACCAATAACATGAGCGTAGCCCTAAAAATTACCGTTATGCATGTGCATAACAGGCATAAACAAGAGCTCCGCCAAGCGGGGCATTATACGCCCGTGGCAAGTAATAAGATGTAGCACATAAACTGGCTCCTGCATAATTCTGTGCTCCGGATATAAACTGTAAGTGGAATTACAAAAAAAAATTTTTTTTTTTTAAATTTCATTGGGGCATATCTCTGCTGATATTTAGTGAACTGTAACCTAAGGGTCCAAGCTGGCCAAGAAATTAAGGGAGAAGTGACTTCTCCCTCCTGGGAAATTAGGGAGAAGTTTGCTGCTTCTAGGGAGAAGTGCTTTCTGACGGAGGACACACCACAGAAGCATGGCTACAAAAAAAAAAAAAAAAAATGCTGCAAGAAATGTTTTTGTAAACCTTTAACTTGTTTAATACTGATTTTATTTTTGTTCTTCATGGGAGCCAACTCAGAAGAGTATATAAAAAAAAAAAAATTCAAAAAGTATTTATAAAGATTTAAAAATGACAACCTTTCCTTGCAAGTCTAATAAAAGATGTTAAAGAAAAAAAAAATCAATATCTTGCCATGACCAAAACTTTAGTTATTTGCAAAAAACATACGTATTATATAATAAAGTTTGCACAGTATTACCTCTAAACAACATGCTGCAAAAAGTTTACAAAAACTTTCAAAGGGGCATAAATCTGCAAATATTTGGTGCACTGTAATCTCAAAATAATATGTGCTGCTCCACATCATTGTGTAACTATTTATGAAGTTTCAGCTTGATCGGATGTAAACTGTAGGAGGATTTAGCCGAAAACAAAACAAATTAATAGAAATTTTCAAAGGGGTTTAACTCTGCTAATATTTGGTGGACTGTAACCTTGAAACAATATGCATGCACTGCTCCACATCATGGTCTAACTACAAATTAAGTTTCAGCTTGATAGGATGAAAACAGTAGGAGGATTTAGCCGGAAACGAAAAGTTTACTGAAATTTTCAAAGGGGCATAACTCTGCTAATATTTGGTGGACTGTAACCTCGAAATAATATGCGCTGCTCCACATCATGGTCTACCTGCATATGAAGTTTCAGCTTGATTGGATGTAAACTGTGGGAGGATTTAGCCAGAAACGAAAAATTAATAGAAATTTTCAAAGGGGTATAACTCTGCAAACATTTGGTGGACTGTAACCTCGAAATAATATGCGCTGTGCCATATCATGGTCTAACTATATACCAAGTTTCAGCTTGATCGGATATAAACTGTAGGAGGAGTTAGCCGGAAACGAAAAGTCTGAAATTTTCAAAGGGGCGTAACTTTGCTAATATTTGGTGGACTGTAACCTCGAAACAATATGCGCTGTTCCACATCATGGTCTAACTATATATGAAGTTTCAGCTTGATCGGATGTAAAATGTAGGAGTAGGTAAACCAGAAATGAAAAGTTTACAGAAATTTTCAAAGGGGCATAACTCTGCAAACATTTGGTGGACTGTAACCTCGAAACAATATGCATTGCCCCACATCATGGTCTAACTATATACCAAGTTTCAGCTTGATTGGATGTAAACTGTAGGAGGAGTTAGCCGGAAAAGAAAAAGTTTACAGACGGACGGATGCCATACCCCGTAACATAATACGTCCCGTTTTTCAAACGGGCGTATAAAAATGTAATATTATTTGCAATAAAAGATACATCAACTACATAGCTACAAATAAGAGGGGCTATCCACATAATATTTTTCTTATTTCTCCATGAAAACGTATGTTGTGGTACTCATTAGAAGTGCCTCGGCGAGGCGCTTCTAATGAGTACCCACAACATATGTTTTCATTGAAAAATAAGAAAGATATCAGCAGTTTACGGATGAAAAAATTCCTTATCTGTTGCTATGAACTAACATAAAATACTTTGCTCCTTTACCACAGGGGCTTCCAGGGCTCGAAATTTTCTCTTGATTCGCTCGTTCTGAAGGGCAAGTGGTCTCAAATTGTTACTTGCCCTTAACAAAGCTGTACTCGTCCTTAGTCTTACATTTGGTATTAAAACTGGATTGGTCCATAAAGTCCTGGAATTAAGGTACTGAACTGGCTTTTTATTGTTGCTATTTTGCTGTGGAATTGTCAACTCTAAAAGACACCTTCCGGAATTGACATTTTGACATGTGAGCAGGTTTTGAAATAATGCTAGCTGATTCTATTTTTTCCCTAAAATATTTACCCATACTGCTGAAACAAGAGGCCCACGGGCCACGATTCGCTCACCTGAGTGACATAGCCACTGCAGACATGCAGATGTTATGCAACATTTATCCAATCCTATCATCGCAACTAATGAAAATATCATCATTTGAGCAGTTCTTAGTTTTGAAGAAGAATATATGGGCCTGACAGTCAATGGAGCATGATCATGAATAAACTATCAATCACATTTCAACAGAAGGATCAATGTGAAATTTCGTGGAAATTGGCTAAGTGGTTTCTGAAGAATCGTGATTTTATACATGTAAACAGCACAGTGGCAGGGACATATTATAAATATAAATCAGATGATGGCCATCTTAGATTTCCAATCAGAACAATTTTAACTACTGTTGATCTACAAGTCACTTCAATACTTTCAATATAAATGTATATGGCCCACACAAATAGGGAAGCAAATTTGACCTTGGAGGTAAAAAGGTCAAATGTCAACATAAACCATCATTTGAGCAATTTTGGTAGATCTCCTGTCCCCTATAATTTGTGCAAAGATTAGGACCCAGGGCTTATTTGGTTATGGAGAAGAAGATTTTTAAAGGTTTTTACCATATATTGGCATGGCAGCCATTTTGATCAATGGACCATACCCATTTTAGCAATCTTTCATTCTCCTGCCCACGGAGGCTCCGCATGAAATTTGAGCAACACTGGCCCGGAGGCTTCAGAGGAAAAGCCATTTGAAATTATCAACATTTTTTCCATACAAATGTATGGCGCCCATACAAATGCATACAGAAGCAAACTTGACCTCGCCGTAAAAAGGTTAAATGTCAATGTATGACAATTATTTTAGCAACTTTAGTAGACCGCCCGTTCCAGATGATATATGCAAAGATTCAGCCACAAGCCATCCTCGGTTTTGGAGAATAAGATTTTTAAATGTTTTTTCCCATGCAAATGCATAAGGAAGCAACTTGACCTTGCCGTAAAAAGGTCAAATGTCAATGTATGACCATTATTTTAGCAACTTTGGTAGACCCCCTGTCCCCGATGATTTATGCAAATATTCAGCCCCAAAGCATCCTCTGTTCTAGAGAAGAAGATTTATAAAGGTTTTTACCATATATGGGCATGGCGCCCATCTTGGTCAATGAACCGTGACCATTTTAGCAATCTTTTGTTCCCCCACCCTAAGGAGGCTCCATATGAAATTTGAGCAAAATTAGCCCAGAGGCTCCAGAGAAGAAGTTGTTTGAAATTCTGAACATTTTTCCCATACAAATGCATAAGGAAGCAAAATTGACCTTAACGTAAAAAGGTCAAATGTCAATGTACGACCATTATTTTAGCAATTATGGTAGCCCTCTTGTTCCCGAAGATATATGCAAAGATTCAGCCATAAGGCATGCTCAGTTTTGGAGAAGAAGATTTTTAAAGGTTTTTCCCATACAAATGCACAGGGAAGCAAACTTGACCTTGCCGTAAAAAGGTCAAACGTCAACGTACGACAATTCTTTTAGCAACGTTGGTAGACCTCCCGTCCTTGATGATTCCTGCCAAGGTTCAGCCCAAAGGCATTCTCGGTTCTGAAGGAGAAGATTTTTAAAGGTTTTTACCATAAATGGGCGTGGCGGCCATCTTGGTCAACGGACCGTGACCATTTTAGCAATTTTTTGTTCCCCCACCCTAAGGAGGCTCCATATGAAATTTGAGCAAAATTAGCCCAGAGGCTCCAGAGAAGAAGTTGTTTGAAATTCTGGTCATTTTTCCCATACAAATGCATAAGGAAGCAAAATTGACCTTAACGTAAAAAGGTCAAATGTCAATGTACGACCATTATTTTAGCAATTTTGGTAGCTCTCCTGTTCCCAAAGATATATGCAAAGATTCAGCCATAAGGCATGCTCAGTTTTGGAGAAGAAGATTTTTAAAGGTTTTTCCCATACAAATGCATAGGGAAGCAAACGACCTTGCCGTAAAAAGGTCAAACGTCAACGTACAACAATTCTTTTAGCAATTTTGGTAGACCTCCCGTCCCCGATGATTCCTGTAAAGGTTCAGCCCCAAGGCATTCTCGGTTCTGGAGAAGAAGATTTTTAAAGGTTTTTACCATATATGGGCGTGGCGGCCATCTTGGTCAACGGACCGCGACCATTTTAGCAATTTTTCGTTCCCCCACCCTAAGGAGGCTCCATATGAAATTTGAGCAAAATTGGCTCAGCGGTTTCAGAGGAGAAGTCGTTTGAAAATGTTAACGGACGGACGGACGGACGACGGACGAAAAGTGATCACAATAGCTCATCCTGAGCAGAGCTCAGGTGAGCTAAAAAGCTACTCGCCCTGTAGGGCAGGCAGTTCGATTTTTTCACTTGTCCTTAACAAACAGCTACTCGTAAATACAAGTGGCCAAGCGCTAATTTTGAGCCTGGGCTTCTCTTAAAGGAAAAATCATTGCTGCTAAAATAGGGACTATTAAAGGAAAGAATTTGCTCCCAGAGGGAGCAAATTCTTTCCTTTAAGAGTAGTCCCTATTTTAGCAGCAATACTAGGGAGCAGTTTTCAAGATATATCCAGGGTGCACATAAAAACAATTTTGTTCTGGCTACCCCATTGAATAACATATGTTTTTAAAGCAAAATATGTAAACTATTTTTATGATATCCCCACTTATTTAGCGCTATGACTGTATGCCCTGACAAAACAGCACAAAGACTTGTTTACCCTACTTACCCTATGTATCTGGACAGACAGGCCTTAGCAAACAGTGTAGATCTAGATCAGATGCCACAGAATGTGACATCTAATCAGGGTCTACATATTTTGCCACTCATCCAGCAATTTTATGCACACTGACACTGAGGCAGTAACAGTAACTTGGTTTGGATAGTAATGAGTTATAGTTTTGCTATGTTTTAGGGTTTTAAGGTGACTTTCAACAATCATTCAGTCAAATCACAATGGGTCTGGATGTGGACCCTTTAAAACCTATACTAGATTTCTTACCTGGTTTATAACACGTTCCATCTGTATCATTCCCATTTCTGGCAGTGTAGTTTTAATGAACTCCACTATACTTTCAAAGGAGTCACACTGCATTATCAACTCTCTGTGGTTGCCTAGCAACACCAAGGCTACTTTAAATATCACATCTACACCTTGGATAAAGATCAGATCTGAAAGAAAGAAAACAAATAAATAAAACAAAAGTACAGTATTGATCTGATTACTGCACTGTGCACTTAGATTATTCAAATTTACTTTTTTTGATTGAGTTATGGTCCTGTCAATCCATTAGGGTCATGTCAAGCTGGTCAGTTTACCTAACAACACTTTTCCTGGGCAGGCATAGTCATCTAAGCAGTTAACCAGTATTTGTGCATATTCTTTTGCCAGAAACTGTCAAATGCTACCATAAAATATACCAGTATTTCATAATCAATCGCCACAGAAGAATGTTGCCAAATCTAGCGAGGATCAAACCCGCGACCTGATCAAGAGTTGGATGGCATCAGACTAAGCTACAAGGCCAGCTTCAAAATTACTGGAAAACTTGTAAAATATCCATCTAATATAGGCATACTAAAGAAAGATCAGCAGAGGACTTCTTGAGGGGCATATCTAATGATGGTAATACAATATTTTTTTCTGAATCTTTATAAAAGTATTTTTTTTTTCTGAATCTTTATAAAAGTAAAGTTGTAGGAACTAATTTGAGTTATCTCGACTTGTACCTGAAACATATGCTTTTATAAAACTGATAAAAAGTACAAGAACTGTAATCTGAAAACTACAAAAGTGCTTGACTGTCTACTTATATGAGTATGTGCATTATAACCCTAAGTACTGGGACAGACCTGTGCAAATAATGTAGACCCAGATCAGATGCCACAGAATGCAGCATCTAATCAGGGTCTATACTGTTGTCAACTCATCTAGCAGTTTTTATAAACAGGAAATGCAATGGTTTCGTTTAGAATTTTAGGGCAATTATTGTAAGGAGTTAGGGTGTCCCAATACATAGGTTAACTTTTACCACTCTCTGGGCATTTTCAGCAGACAACAAATTGATATTTTTCTTATTTTTCCCATAAAACAGGATTTGACATTTCATGCAAATTGTCTCCTTAGGAGACAATTTGCAAGAAATATCAAATCCTGTTTTCTGGGAAAAATGAGAAAATATTTCAAAATGTCATCTGCTGAAAATTTTACCCTGAGTGCTAAGCGTTAAATACTGTAGGTCAAATATGGTACTGGATTTTTAAGTTACAAGAGACTCATCACACCAAAAAAAGTAAGACAAATCACCTCCCTTCAGCTGCATAATTATTACTCAAATCCTCAGTTTCAGGATTACAGTCTGCTTAATTCTAGTTTTTGTTTCAATATTCCTATGTATAAGAGAGCTATTACAGTAACAAAACCTGTTTCTTTGCCTAAACATTTCTCTATTCATCACATACTGTATTTACCATAAGTATTGGGACACCTTATCTACTCACCATACTTGTCTTAAAATTTGAAACAGTCCATTCTACTATCTTTTAATGTGACTAAAATATTGCTGTTTGTATGGCAAACAGTGAAGACCCTGATCAGATGCCGCATTCTGCTGCATCTGATCTGGGTCTACACTGTTTGCAAAGGCGTATCTATCCCAATCCTTTTCAACCAAAAAGTTTCGTTTGTGTTGAGGTTTTACGGCCCAGTCAACCCAATGGGGTCATGTCTAGCGTGGGCAATTTACCTAACCACACTTTTACTGGGCAGGCTTAGTCCTCTAAGTGGTTAACCAGTATTGTGCACATTCTTTCTCCAGAAACTGACAACTGCCATTCTTGAATCAGTGGAAGGGAGAGAATGACCGTAGAAAATATTTCATGATCAATCTCCACGAAAGAACATTGCCGACCCGGCGGGGATCAAACCCCCAACCTCCTGATCACCAGTCGGACGCACATGAAATACATGTACTGACATCTTATGTCTTATTTCTCCATAAAAACATTTTGTGGGTACTCATTAGAATTGCCTTGTTCAGGCACTTCTAATGAGTACCCACAATAATGTTTTCGTGAGAAAATAAGAAAAACATTAATCTGGCTACTCTTCCTATCTAAAGCTATGCAAATGTACCTACCAAATACTCGAGCCACAAAACCTAGTGGGAACTGGGACGCAAACAGCGTAAGAAACCATGGGGCCGCATACAGAGTAGGGGCAATTTCATGTAGCTCAAAGTGGTCATAGAGATCCTTGTAGTTATCATGTATAAGCCGAGTCAGCTGATACAGTTGGATCTGGAATAAAAAATACTCATGTGGTAAGTAGTAGTTGCAAAACATTCTAGTTACTTATAGCTCGAGAAAAGGCATTTTTTCAATATTGAAAAGTGTAGTTTTTTTTTTATTTTTCTATGAAACTATATGTTGAGGAGCTCATTAGAAGGGCATCTAATGAGTACCCACAATATATGTTTTCATGGAGAAATAAGAAAAATATTATCTGGATACCTCTTTTATCTGGAGCTATATGCATTTCTTTATAATCTACATTACCCCTCAAAGTTCTAAGCCAAATTGCAGCTGACACACTCTAATTTTTTATCATTATTAATAGTTTTCTAGAAAATAAGACTTGTGCTGTGCAGTCATGAACTGACTTCTGCCGCCAGCACAATTTGAACCCGGTAACTCCTGATCCAAAGTCAGAAGTGCTAAACATGAGGCCACCTGAACTTTTCAACATTTTTTAGATGTAAGCTCCTGTCTTTGCCTACAAATTCTATCCTGAAAAGTTTTCATAAAAACTGATATTTGAAATACTTAATGTGAAAACTCAATATGCGAAACAGATAAAATAAAAATGAGGTTAGTAAACAGGCTTATTCAAATTTCAGGTCAAGAGGTTATAGTGTTTTAACATTTACATAGCTATGGGTAAATTCAGCAGATGGCAGACTGATGATATTTTTCTTATTTGATCCTGAAAATAGTATTTTGATATTTCATGCAAATTGCCTCCAAAGGAGACAATTTGCATGAAATGTCAAATCCTATTTTTGGAAAAAATGATAAAAATATTTCCAACTGTAACTGCTCATATTTTATCCAGCATGCCCAGTGCCAATATTCAGCATCAATATGGTAGACAAACTCACAGTCTTACCATGATTCTGCTTACTCCATATATACACACCTGTAAAGCTATCATATTTGGACGGTACTGTTTCCGCAGGCCCAGATTGTACATAACATGTTTCCATGCCTCAAATGCAATGGTTTCCTCCATCTGTTAAATAAAAAGTATTATCCTTAAAATTCTATTAAGCAAAATTGCAGCAGAAGACAAAATTTTTCAATATTTTTCAGAGAAAATAAGACTTAGCATTTCATGTGACTTGTCTGCTCATGAAATGTCAAGCCTTATTTTCTCTGAAAAATAAATATAGATAAAACTTCAGTGAAGTTCATGTCACACCTGCACCCCCGCCCCCCCAACCCTGCCCCTCCCCATAAATTAATATAGGAATTTCATGGAAAAAACATACATATTCGCATATGATGCATGCGAAGCTGGGCTCAAAAGGTACCCACAGTCTATACACTTTCATAAAATCATGACAAAGTTAAAGTGGAAAAAGTGACAAAAATATATCAAAATTATATCCAAACCACATGCACTTCTGCAGACTCTGGAGAAAATATGTGCAATGTTTCGAAAATTACAGTATAAAATTGTACGAGAAGTTGCTATCAGAAGATACCCACTATCTAATTCTCTGAGGTCAGAAAATTACAAAGTTAACAAAGAAGAAAAAAGTGAGAAAAATTAAAACAAGGATTATATCAAAAGCACATGCACATCTTCAGACTTTGGAGAAAACATGTGCAAGGTTTCAAAAAGATTGGTATAAAATTATATGAGGAGTTGTGCTCACAAGGTAACTACTGTCTATATATAGAGGGTAAAAAATGACTAAGTTCGCAATGTGGAAAAAGTAAGATAAAAAAAGACACAACAGTTATATCTAAACCACATGCACATCCTCATACCATGAAGAAAACAATGCAAAGTTTCATAACGATCGGTACAAAACTGTAAGAGGAGTAGCGCTCACAATAGGTACCCACTGTCTATATATTGAGGGTGACAAATGACTAAGTTCACAATAAGGAAAAAGTGACAAAAAATCATCTAACAATTATATCTAAATCATATGCAAATCCTCATACCATGAAGAAAACACATGCAAAGTTTCAAAACAATTGGCACAAAACTGTAAGTGGAGTTGCGCTCACAAGAGGTACCCACTGTCTATATATTGAGGGTGAAAAATGACTAAGTTCATAGTGTGGAAAAAGTGACAAAAAAATGATCTAACAATTATATCAAAACCACATGCACATCCTCATACCATGAAGAAAACACATGCAAAGTTTCAAAACGATCAGTACAAGACTGTAATAAGAGTTGTGCTCACAAGACACCCAGGGCAAATGTTGAAGAATGGATGAACAGACGGGCGGACGGGCAGACGAGCTGACGAACTAAAACTTGTACGCCTTAGTGTCCCGGCTAAAGCAGATGCAACAAAAACAAGAGGACCATGGTGATCCTTAGCACTCATCTGTGCTGAAAACTAGTCAAGGTCACTCAATCTGGCCAGTTTTCGAACTTGTCCGAGATTCCATCCATATCCACCTTATCTGCAAGTTTCAGGAAGTTCCCATCAAAACTGAATGAGTTGCTGATGTCAGTCAAACAGAGGCTTTTTCAGCATTCAAGGGGAGAAGCAACTCTAAAATTAATGATTAATGCTTCGAACTGGTCAGGTTTAGAACTCGTCTGAGAATTCAATCATGTCCACCTTATCTGCAAGTTTCAGGAAGATCTGATAAAAACTGAACAAGTTATGCTGATGACAAAGTCTAACAGAGACATTTTCAGCAAACAAGGGGATGTAACTCTGAGATTAGTGATCCGATCTGGCTGTTTTTTTTTTTTAAATCATCCGAGATTCTATCCATGTCCACTTTATCTGCAAGTTTCAGGAAGATTTGATCAAAACTGAATGAGTTCTGCTGAGAAAGTCAAACAGTCTTTTTCAGCAATCAAGGGGATGTAACTCTAAGATTAATGATCCAATCTAGCCAGTTTTTTAAACTTGTCCCACCTTATCTGCAAGTGTCAGGAAGATAAGATCAAAACTGAACAAATTATGCTGATGAAAAGTCAAACAGAGGCCTTTTCAGCAATTAAAGGAATGTAATTCTTAGAGTAACCACCCAATCTTATCCGAGATTTTATCCATGTTCATCTTATCTGCAAGTTTCAGAAAAATCTGATCAAATCTGACAAAGTCATGCTGATGCAAGGTCAAACAGAGGCTTTTTCAGCAATCTAGGGGAAGTAACTCTAAGATTAATGATCCAGTCTGGCCAGTTTTCAAACTTGTCTGAGATTTCATCCATGTCCACCTGATCTGCAAGATTTAGGAAGTTCCAATCATAACTAAACAAGTTATGCTGATGAAAAAGTCAAACAGAGGTTGTTGTTTTTCCACAGCAATTAAGGGGATGTAACTCTAAGATGAACAATCTGATCTGTCAAGTTTTTTAACCTGGGCCCAGTTGTTCAAAGCTAACGATGTCGTTAGTTAACGATTCGTTAAAATTTTAAACGAGTGATACGCAAATATACTGAAATTTTTTGCTGAAAAAATGTGAGTAGCTTTTGCAGAGCAAAAGCTACTCACATTTTTTCAGCAAAAAATATCAGAATATTGTGTATTGAATCCGCTAGAACACTTAACGAAATGACCCTTAACGAGCTCGTTAAGCTAACGACGCTTTGAACAACTGGGCCCTGGTTTGAGATTTCATCCATGTCCACCTTATTTGCAAGCTTCAGGAACATATCCGATTAAAACTGGACGTTATGGAGATGACAAGCATTGCCATTGTAAGTCTATAAGATCTTGTGGTTTCAGGAACATATCCTATTAAAACTGGACCCAGTTGTTCAAAGCTAACGACGTTGTTAGTTAACGGTTCGTTAAAATTTACACCGAGTGATAGGCAAATATTCTGAAATTTTTTGCTGAAAAAATGTGAGTAGCTTTTGCAGTGCAAAAGCTACTCACATTTTTTCAGCAAAAAATATCAGAATATTGTGTATTGGGTCAGCTAAAACAGTTAACGAAATGACCCTTAACGACGTCGTTAAGCTAACGACGCTTTGAACAACTGGGCATTGGACGTTATGGAGATGACAAGCATTGCCATTGTAAGTCTATAAGATCTTGTGGTTTTCACTGTATTTTCATGAAAAGCTTATGCCATCAGTTCCCCACCAGAGTCATGCTACAGATGAGAAATGATTGAGATCTGCCTGCAGACTTCGGAGATATAACTGGTCAAAGGTGCTGACGGACGACAGGACGATGGATGGACCACTATTCTATAAGCTACCCTGGAGCCTTCAGCCCAGGTGAGCTAAAAATATCAAAAAAGTTGTCGCTATAGGTGTGATTAGTACCATTGGGAATATTTAAATTTTTTCTCAACCCTGTTATCAGTCCAAGAGTCTAATATGCTCAAACATCTTTATCCTGACACTGATACAACCATAAAGTTTGTTACTGGTAAGAAACCTTCAATCATGATAGAGATGATAGATAATCAGACATTATGCAGGGATGTTGTATTTAATACTCAAGAAGCATATATTTTGAATATTTGTTAGAAGAACCTCATTAAGAAGATCCTAACAAATACCCAAAGCATGTTTTATAAGGAAATAAGATAAAACAAGGCCTGTTTAATATATTCTGCTCATTAAGGAGTCTTTATTTATTTGTGTTGTTCGTGTTGAGGTTTTATGGCCCAGTCAACCCTATGTGGTCATTCTGAGTGCTGTCAGTTTACCTAACCACACTTTTACTGGGCAGGCTTAATCTTTTAAGCAGTTAATCAGTATTGTGGACATTCTTTCGCCCAAAACTGACAACTGTCCTTCTTGAATCAACAGAAAGGTTAGAATGACTGTAGAAAATATTTCAAGATCAATCTCCATGAAAGAATGCTGCCGGACTCAGCGGGGATTGAACCTGCTACCTCCTGATCACCAGTAGGAAGCACATCCGACTGAGCCACCAAAGCTGCCAGATAGTCCAATGGACTACAACATAGTTCTTTTCTGATCCAGTATGGTAAGGAGTTAACCCATTTTAGTCTGGAGACCCCCAAATGGGTAACTGGCAAACAGTTCAGACCCAGATAAGACCCAGTCTGATTAGGGTCTCCTCTGTTTGCAAATAGTTTAGCCCTCCTTCTCTAGTAATATCTAAATTACATTGCCTAACATACCTAAAACTGAAACATAACTCTTCCAATATACAGTGTGGAGGAGTTTAAAAAGTCTTAAATGGGTTAATGTTTCCAAATATTTGATTTAACGCTTAGCTTACTGAATAAAAATTTTCAGCAGATGATATTTTGAAATATGATATTTCATGCAAATTGTCTCAAAGAAGAATAATTGCATGAAATATCAAAATAGAAAGGAAGGCAATGATCAGGAATCAATACAATTATCCCACACCTCCCATCAGAGACATCAAAGGGAAAGAAACACAAACACGAAATAACTGGACCCTAATGGAAAAATCACTAGCAGAAAGCCAAACGGACAGTTACTTTCCCACAAAGTGGCCAAATGGCTATCCAAAACAAAAAGATGTAAGCGACACACACATTCAAAGATGGACTATAACACAAGAATTCCGCGGAAGGCGTCATTGCACCTGATGGGGCAAAAGTCACAGGAGCCACAATCAGAATGTGGTTATTAAATAAGTTTATTTCATTCTTAGCAGTGCTTACTTGGAAAACTGGGTTGAAAAAAATGAGGACAAAGTGCCTAGTGGGGCACATATATTCCAGGCCAGTGCCATTCCCTCTAGTGGCTATATTTTCAGCACTGACTTTTTGTATTATACAGCCCAATGATAATGGAACGTCGACGTAAAATGTGTAAAAGTCACTGGAGCGTGAAATATAGGTCAAGGTCATGGGTCAAAGTACCTGCTAATTCAGTACATCAAGGAGAAGCACTATGCAAGGTATGGTGGTTGTAGGCCTCATAGTTGAGGAGTTATCAAACATCAACGTAAAATGTGTCAAATATAGGTCAAGGTCACAGGGTCAAGGTACAGGTACCTGCCAAGCCAGTGCAAAGATGGTGAAGCACTATGCAAGGTTTAGTGGTTGTAGGTCTTATATTTGAGGAGATACCGAACATCAACATAAAATGTGTCAAAGTCACTGGAGTGCAAAATATAGGTCAAGACCACCAGGTCGAGGTACCTGCCTAGTCAGTACATTGAGAAGAAGCACTATAAAAGATTTGGTGGTTGAAGGCCATATAGTTGAGGACATATGGAAGGGCGACGTAAAAGGTGTAAAAATCAATGGAGCGCGAAATATAGGTCAAGGTCACCCAGTTAAGGTACCTGTGGAGTCCGTACATTGAGGAGAAGCACTACGCAAGGTTTGATGGTTGTAGGCCTTATAGTTGAGGACAGGGCTCTGGAAATTTTGAAATCTGAATCGGTCCAGCCGATGACGATGACGTCATCAATGAGCCCATTTCCAAAAAAAAAAAAAAAAAATATGTGTACAATTGGCAGTCCTATAACTCCTTTTAAATAATACACCTCAACTCCGTTATATGACGGAAGTCCGGGTACAACGAGCATGATCAAAGCTGGCGTCATCAATAAATAGTCAGGTATGTAAAAAGAAAAGAAGAAAAAAAAAAAAAAAAAAAAAAAAAAAAAGAAAAAACGGTTTTGTTGTTATTTCCACCTCCGCAGGGTTTTCCTAAACTATTTATAAACAACTGATTCCCGTCTTGTATTAGCGCGAAGACGGCGGGAAACAGGAGAGACGGAACGAAACGACTTTCATGGACCTATAATTAGGTCTAATAAAAAAGGCCTGCGCCACGGGCGGTTTTGCAGTTTTCAGTGTTTCAAGATTTAATCAGAATGCTTAATTTAAATTTTAAGCACTGACCAATCTTGCCTAGCGCAAGTGGTGCATTACTTATTTTTTACTGTGAAATCTACCTTGAATTATACTCGCGTGTTACGGCAATCAACAACAACAAAAAAAAAAAAAAGAAGCAATCAATTATACCCATATCAGACGCCGCTGTATGCGACATCTGATCAGGACGTACACGGTTTGGGAATTTATTTATCGAATCTGGGACCGACAAACCGTGTTGATCAAAACAAAAAAGAAGAGGAAGAAAACGGGTGCGTTCAAGCGGTGCATTCTTTTATCACTCTCAATAAAGCGACCTTTGATCTTTTGGACACGCCGACTGCACCTGGATGTTTTGCAGTCTCAGTGTATTCACACGTGTCACACAAACGGATTAATTATCAGACTACCGTTACTGATGATTCGTGTTAATCGCTTGTTTACTGCACAAAGGTCAGTGAAGTGTTGATTTTTTGACAATATTTGGATAATGACGTAATTAATTTGTGCTGCGGGTAGGTTGCCGTTATTCAGCTGTCCCTCCAATATACATGTCAAATGACCGTTTAGAGCCTTTTAACTACCATAATATCGCATTTAAAAGGTGCGCGGACATTGTCAGTTTGGAAAGACTAGACCGTATGTGATTTTTTAGACATCATTGATTTGTGAAAATTGGTTGGTTTGGGAAATGTTGGACCGATTTATTAGCGTTTTGGGGTGTTTGAAATCGGTCCAGAATTCTTAATTTCGGTCCAGACCGACTATTTTTCCGGTTTTCCTGAGCCCTGGTTGAGGAGATATTGAACGTCGACATAAAATGTGTAAAAGGCACTGGAGCGCAAAATATAGGTCAAGGTCACCGGGTCAAGATACCTGCCAAGTCAGTACATCTAGGAGAAGCACTATGCAAGGTTTGGTGGCTAGAGGTTTTACACTTGAGGAGATCTGGAACGTTGACGTAAATTTTGTTAAAGTCACTGCAGCCAAAATATAGGTCAAGGTCACCAGTTCAAGGTATCTGCCGAGTCAGTACATTGGGAAGAAGCATTTTGCAAGGTTTGATGGCTGTAGGCCTTATAGTTGAGGAGATATCGAACGTCGACGCAAAATATTCAAAGTCACTGGAGCGCAAAATATAGGTCAAGGTCACCGGGTCACGGTACCTGCCAAGTCAGCACATCTAGAAGCACTATGCAAGATTTGGTAGCTGTATGCCTTATAGTTGAGAAGATCTGGAACGTCAACGTAAATTATTTCAAAGTCAATGGAGCGCAAAATATAGGTCAAGGTCACTGGGTCAATGTACCTGCCAAGTCTATAGGTCAGGGAGATGTGTCATGCAAGGTATGATGGTTGTTGTAGAATTGTAGTTGATTAGAATACTACTTTGATGTAAATGTCGAACTTTGACATAATAGAACTGTTAACAGACAGATGGATGAACGGACAGACGAATGGAAGAGCAGGCACCTATGTCGCAAAGTCAGGAAGTCAGGGAGATGTTTCATACAAGGTTTGATGGTTGTTTAGTCTTGTAGTTGATTAGAATACTAACTTTGACATAAATGTCGAACTTCGACATAACAGAACTGTTAACAGACGGACAGACAGACGGACGAGCGGACAGACAAATGGAAAAGCGAGCACCTATGTCGCAAAGTCTGGAGGTCAGGGAGATGTTTCATGCAAGGTTTGATGGTTGTTTAGTCTTGTAGTTGATTAGAATACTAACTTTGACATAAATGTCGAACTTCGACATAAATGTTGACAGACGGACAGACGAATGGACAGACGAACGGAAAAGCGGACACCTATGTCGCAAAGTCAGGAGGTCAGGGATGTTTCACGCAAGGTTTGATGGTTGTTTAGTCTTGTAGTTGATTAGAATACTAACTTTGACATAAATGTCGAACTTTGACATAAATGTTGACAGACGGACGGACAGACGGACGTACTGACGGACGGACTGACGGAAAATCGGACGCCTATATCGCACCCTGCTACAAGCAGGTGCAATAAAAATAAACCATGACCGAAGAACCGCCTTGGAATGGTCAGTGAAAAGTATTTCACTGGGAGGCTTAAATCGATTTTACGTGGCCACAACCCTTACTTCTGACGTGGTTTAGACACATAATTTGTTCAGTCCGTATGAAGGCTTCCTAACTCATCAGTGCTACATCTCCGAGAACACAAAAAAACAACAAATTACAGAGACGAAACAACGATGAGGACTCAACAGCACGAAACAACTGAAATGCTAGAGCAAAAGAAAACCAACAGTAAGACTCTGGTGGGCCCGACCAAAGATTATTTTCTGGGAAAAATTAGAAAAATATTGTCAATTTGTTGTCTGCTCAGTTTGCCCATAGCAACCTAAGTGTTGAATATGGTTAGGTAGGCTTGAGCAAATAGTGTACATCAAGATCCAAATGCACAAACTGTGGCATCTAATCAAAGTCAACACTGTTTGTCACTTGTTCCATAGTTTTTAGACAACTCCCATTATTAGAGTATATGTAGTAATAAATAAGTGAACATGTATGACAATGAAGTACTCCACAGTTCCATAGTTTTTAGACAAATCCCATTATTAGAGTATATATGGTAATAAATGAGTTAACATGTACAACAATGAAGTACTCCACAGTTCCATAGTTTTTAGACAATCCCATTATTAGAGTATATATGGTAATAAATAAGTGAACATGTACAACAATGAAGTACTCCACAGTTCCATAGTTTTTAGACAATCCCATTATTAGAGTATATATGGTAATAAATAAGTGAACATGTACAACAATGAAGTACTCCACAGTTCCATAGTTTTTAGACAAATCCCATTATTAGAGTATATATGGTAATAAATAAGTGAACATGTACAACAATGAAGTACTCCACAGTTCCATAGTTTTTAGACAATCCCATTATTAGAGTATATATGGTAATAAATAAGTGAACATGTACAACAATGAAGTACTCCACAGTTCCATAGTTTTTAGACAATCCCATTATTAGAGTATATATGGTAATAAATAAGTGAACATGTACAACAATGAAGTACTCCACAGTTCCATGGTTTTTAGACAAATCCCATTATAAGAGTATATATGGTAATAAATGAGTTAACATGTACGACAATGAAGTACTCCATAGTTCCATAGTTTTTAGACAATCCCATTATTAGAGTATATATGGTAATAAATAAGTGAACATGTACAACAATGAAGTACTCCACAGTTCCATAGTTTTTAGACAATCCCATTATTAGAGTATATATGGTAATAAATAAGTGAACATGTACAACAATGAAGTACTCCACAGTTCCATAGTTTTTAGACAAATCCCATTATTAGAGTATATGTGGTATTCTAATGCACTCGCGTATGTAACGCGACGTCTGATTGGATAACGTCAAAAATTTGCGACGGTATATTCTGCGATATACTGTCGCAAATCCGATGTCATCATGTAACGTCGATTCTCATTGGCTGGCATTTGGTTTTACGCAGCTCACAGCACTTGTCGTTTTGTGCAAACAGTACATTTTTTCAATAGAAAAAATGAATAAATGCATTAGAATGGGGATAACTGCATCAAATTTGTCATTTGGGGAGGTAAATCGGCGGTTTTACGGTCGCAAATTACGTTTTACGGCTCCGCTGACGCGTTGCCGTAAAACGAAATTTCCGACCGTAAAACCGCCGATTTACCTCCCCAAATGCCAAATTTGAAAGCAGTTATCCCCTAAATAAATGAGTTACATGTACGACAATGAAGTACTCACATGCATCAGCAATATACCAGCAACAAAACTAAGTCCCTGGCAATAGCCAACATCTTGGTCCATTAAACTGTATGCCTTCAGTAGATTAAACAATGCTAACTGACCATTGCCCAACTGCATGGAGAAATAAGGGTGACCAGGGAATGTTCGACCTGAAATCATAGTCATAGAAAATGATTAAAAGACAACAAGAATTTTTAAGTCAAACTCTATCTTTTCTCAAAAAGCCCGGAGACAAAAGATGACCATGAAGAATTGATAATGAAAGGCACCTTTATTTATAGTTAAAATCATAGAGTCGATGTCAAACAGTGCAGATCCTGATGAGATGACTCATTATGAACCAGCTCATCTGGATCTAAGCTGTTTTAAAAAGTCTTTTATTTCACCTGTGGCATCGAAAGAGTATTACGCGGAGTGGATTGGTTTCTGAGGAGGTTACTGTCAAAATTGTTCTGCTTCCAAGTGGTCTACTCTTAAAGGATAGAATTTGCTCACCCAAAGAAGCAAATTCTTTCCTTCTAGAGTAGATCCCTTTTCAGAAGGGGACTAGGGTGCAGGAAAGCAAACAGGAAGTCACAAAAGTTGTCTCCACTGTAAAAAGTGGAAGACAATCTACCAAATATATTCAGTTCCTTAAATAAATTCTTAAACTATGGTAAATATATGTCCTAAAATTTCGAACACTTAATTTCATATTTTTTGGTCAAATTTTTGCTTTTAATGCAGTTGTTTTTTAAAATACTTAGTGGAATGGCAAACAGTGTAGAACCTGATCAGACTGCTCCTTTAGGAGCAGTCTGATCTGGGTCTGCACTGTTTGCATATGCCATTTTATCAGCTACTTTGGTGTACGAAATTTTAGGACATTTACCGTATTTACTTAGATGTATGAGTATGGCAAATGGGGAGTTTCCAGTGGTTGACAAGTACATTCATTAGTCACCTATACCTACTTCATGGTAAGTAAGGTAGTGTATTGTTGTGTCAAGTCTAGTGTACCCCTAGTTTTCTTCATTTAAGAGTGAGGCAAGTTGATGAGTATGATTTTTATAATTCACGGTCAGAAGCCCTGACTATACTCCTAGTTATCTGACTATACTTCAGTGAAATAGAATCACAGTGGTAGATCAAAGGAATGACCAATATGGCAAATCCAGTATATCCTGATCTTTTTCAAAGTGGGTGTGTAAAAGTTAGGCATGTCAACACATATTGCTAAGTTCAGTTGCCTTCAACATTCAAAGTAAGTATTATCCACTTAATTACCTAGGTCTATGACTGTTGCATAGACTGAAGCCTCATACATGCTATAAGCTGTTGTCTCAAATCTGTGAGATAAGGCAAAATTTTAGGGGAGATTTGACAAAATTCTGTGAGATTTTCTTAAAACCACTTTGGAGCTCCCCCAATATAGTCTAAAGTCTTTTAATTCATGTAAGGAGCTTGTGAAAACCACAGCAGTGTGTGATTTATGTTTATTTCTTCATGAAATCTGTTGTATAATGGTCTGAAAATTCTGTGACATTTGAATGTTTTATGGGAATTGCCTTCCAGATGGGCAAAATTCTGTGAGATTTTATCTCATAGTGTGAGATATGGCATGTATGGAGCCGCTATTCATTATAACTATTGTGGATAGAATACAATCAAATCCTGGCTACCAAATGCTTATTTTCAAATTATTTCTATATATTTAATATAGCTTATGAACACATCCAGAAAAAATGTCAATTACGTTTTGGGTTGAAAAGCTATGGACGTTTCAGTTACATTGTAATGCTATTCACATATTTTGTATAGATATGCCTATACATGGGTCCCTACTATAGGGTTATAAAAGGACTGCCTTGTATTTACTGATGTTAAATGACTTTAAAAAGTTCTCTTTAGCTCCAGATGAGATGACTATCCAGAAAATGTTCTTGTTTTTTTTCCATGAAAATATATGTTGTGGGTACTCATTAGAAGTGCCTAAGTGAGGCACTTCTAATGAGTACCACAACATGTTTTAGGGGAGAAATAAGAAAAATATCAACATCGTTTGGTTGGAAAAAAAAAAAGAACACCTTATCTGGAGCTTTGCAGTTTAAGTACACTTCAACCTCTTTATAACACGGTTTGTTATAACACAGTTTTGGATACAACACGGTTCAAAGATGGATCCCAAAAATGTATAGATTATATTGAAAAATGACCATATTTTTCTATATAATCTATACATTTTTGGTTTGGATATAACACGGTTGTTTAACTAACACGGTTTATGCTATGGACCCCAACAATAGTGTTATAAAGAGGTTGTGGTGTATAATTTACCTAGATCTATGAGTATGGCATGTTGATGGGTGGTCAGTTGTTTCAACAGTTCACTGTAATCAACCTGTGGGGCCTGCTCCACCAGGTTAGGATACTTCAAGCGGTGCTGCTCCACCAAGAACCACCAGATCTCACCACGCTTTCCTTGTGGTACACCTATGGATGAAAACAATTAGAAGGAAAGTGAAATTTTCATATTTGTTCATGGTCTGTGATGAGTAAATGCCAATCACAACAGATAATATTCTATTTGTTTTTTTTTTGCTTTTTTTTTTTTTTTTTTTCAGAGAAAATAAGGCTATAAGGCTTTGCATTTTATGTTGTTGTGTTGAGGTTTTACGGCCCAGTCAACCCAATGGGGTCATGTCGAGCGTGGTCAGATTACCTAACCACACGTTTACTGGGCAGGCTTAGTCCTCTAAGCGGTTAACCAGTATTGTGCACATTCTTTCGCCAGAAACTGACAACTGCCCTTCTTGAATCAGCGGAAGGGAGAGAATGACCGTAGAAAATATTTCATGATCAATCTCCACGAAAGAATGTTGCCGACCTCGGCGGGGGTCGAACCCGCGACCTCCTGGTCTCCAGTCGGACGTGCATCCAACTGCGCCACCGAGGCCGGCTGCATTTTATGTGAATTACATATAAATCACCATGCAAAATCAGATTAATCTGGATATTTTTAGATATAAGAAGACTGACCTGCATGTTTTGGACATACGAAAAGGGCAGACCTGCGTATGTTCACCTGTAATTTCTTTCAAGAGGACACAATTTAACCCCTGTCATGCTGAATAAATTAAGATGCCACACCCACTTCTAATTTTCAGCCAATCAGATTACTTGATCCGGATTGTTGATATGAAATCACATACTTAATGGCAAACAGTGTAGATCCAGATCAGTTGGCTTCTTCAGAAGCCAACTGATCTGGATCTACACTGTTTGCAAAGGCAGGGTATATCAGTAGGACAAGGGTTAAAAAGATCTTCATACTTACAAGGCTGCTCATAAAATAGGCACATTTGAAGAAGCACATGTTACTGTGTGCATTTACACTAAATCTGTGCAAACACGTTACTGTGTGCATTTACACTAAATCTGTGCCTGCTTATAATGATTATCCCATGCTTTTAGTATAGTCAAAGCAAATGACTTGTTCACCCTGTGTTTTCGTGTACTGTTCCAACACAAATAATTGCTTATCACACTCACTTTTTGACACAGTGAAAATTAATATTTAGGGAAATTCTTATTTAATGCTCTCATAATTACTATGGTGCACTCTGTTATTAGCACTGTATCCATTAAGTGCAAATCAAAATTGTAGCAGATGATAGTTTGAATTTTTTTTTCTTTTTTTTAACTATTTTTCATGGAAAAAACCTTGACATTTCATGTGACTCACCTGCCTGTACAGTTTAACCTCAGTGGGTCAAACGCCAATGGCTTGTTTACCCTGGCTAATTTGAACTTGCTTCTGAGTCCCGATACCTCCAGAAAACAAAATTAATATTTAGGGAATTTTTTTTTTCATGAAATTGTATGTTGTGTGTACTCATTAGAATGGCCTCATTGAGGCCATTCTAATAAGCACTCTCATCATACCATTACTGTGTAGAAGATCAAAAAGATTTTCTTAAATTATCTACATTTGCTTTCTGATCTAGTGCCATGATTAACCCTCAGTGGCTCAAACTACCCATATCTCAAACAAATTTCCATGGTCCCAAAGAAGTTTGAGCCATTGAATTTCGACTGTATTTGGCCAGACAAACCTAGGACTGAACTGTACATAACTGTTTGTCATTTATCCAGCATCCTTTAGACTCCTAGACATGTACCTGAATAGACTTGTACAAAATTAAAGGGAACTGATATACTTTCAAGAAGGCAACTCTTTGAATGCCACTTTTATCTCCCTTATGAACTGAAAGCGGTCTTATTTATAAAACAAGAGGCCCATGGGCCACGATTCGCTCACCTGAGTGACAAAGCCACTGCAGACATGCAGATGTTAAGCAACATTTTTCCAATCCTATCATCGCAACTAATGAAAATATCATCATTTGAGCAGTTCTTAGCAGGCTTCAGAGGAAAAGCCATTTGAAATTATCAACTTTTTTCCATAAAAATGTATGGGGCCCATACAAATGCATACAGAAGCAAACTTGACCTCGCCGTAAAAAGGTTAAATGTCAATGTATGAATTATTTTAGCAACTTTGGTAGACCGCCCGTTCCAGATGATATATGCAAAGATTCAGCCACAAGCCATCCTTGGTTTTGGAGAATAAGATTTTTAAATGTTTTTTCCCATGCAAATGCATAAGGAAGCAAACTTGACCTTGCGTAAAAAGGTCAAATGTCAATGTATGACCATTATTTTAGCAATTTTGGTAGACCCCCTGTCCCCGATGATTTATGCGAACATTCAGCCCCAAAGCATCCTCGGTTCTAGAGAAGAAGATTTATAAAGGTTTTTACCATATATGGGCATGGCGCCCATCTTGGTCAACGAGCCGTGACCATTTTAGCAATCTTTTGTCCCCCCTACCTAAGGAGGCTCCATATGAAATTTGAACAAAATTGGCCCAGAGGCTCCAGAGGAGAAGTTGTTTGAAATTCTGAACATTTTTCCCATACAAATGCATAAGGAAACAAAATTGACCTTATCGTAAAAAGGTCAAATGTCAATGTACGACCATTATTTTAGCAATTTTGGTAGCCCTCCCGTTCCCAAAGATATATGCAAAGATTCAGCCATAAGGCATGCTCGGTTTTGGAGAAGAAGATTTTTAAAGTTTTTCCCATACAAATGCATAGGGAAGCAAACTTGACCTTGCCGTAAAAAAGGTCAAAGGTCAACGTACGACAATTCTTTTAGCAATTTTGGTAGACCTCCCGTCCCCGATGATTCCTGCAAAGGTTCAGCCCCAAGGTGTTCTCGGTTCTGTAGGAGAAGATTTTTAAAGGTTTTTACCATATATGGGCGTGGCGGCCATCTTGGTCAATGGACCATGACCATTTTAGCAATTTTTCGTTCCCCCACCCTAAGGAGGCTCCATATGAAATTTGAGCAAAATTGGCCCAGAGGCTCCAGAGGAGAAGTTGTTTGAAATTCTGAACATTTTTCCCATACAAATGCATAAGGAAGCAAAATTGACCTTATCGTAAAAAGGTCAAATGTCAATGTACGACCATTATTTTAGCAATTTTGGTAGCTCTTCTGTTCCCGAAGATATATGCAAAGATTCAGCCATAAGGCATGCTCGGTTTTGGAGAAGAAGATTTTTAAAGTTTTTCCCATACAAATGCATAGGGAAGCAAACTTGACCTTGCCGTAAAAAGGTCAAAGGTCAACGTACGACAATTCTTTTAGCAATTTTGGTAGACCTCCCGTCCCCGATGATTCCTGCAAAGGTTCAGCCCCAAAGCATTCTTGGTTCTGTAGGAGAAGATTTTTAAAGGTTTTTACCATATATGGGCGTGGCGGCCATCTTGGTCAATGGACCGTGACCATTTTAGCAATTTTTCGTTCCCCCACCCTAAGGAGGCTCCGTATGAAATTTGAGCAAAATTGGCTCAGCAGTTTCAGAGGAGAAGTCGTTTGAAAATGTTAACGGACGGACGCACGGACGGACGGACGGACGCACGGACGGACGACGGACGAAAAGTGATCACAATAGCTCATCCTGAGCAGAGCTCAGGTGAGCTAAAAAAAAAAAAAAAATTGCTCCAAAGAGGAGCAAATTTTTTCTTTGTACAGTAGACCCCTTCAGAAGGGGGCTGACCTTCAAGCAAGCAAATAAGAAGCCACAAAGTTGTCATCCTTGTAAAAAATGATAGTAAATATGGTAAGTGTATCCAGTCCCCTTACAATATATGGAATTATATAAATATTAACCCACTGTAGACTGAATGAACACTCCCACACTATATATTGGAAGATTCAAATTTTGATTTTAGGTATGTCAGGCAATGTGAATTACATATTCCTAGAGAAAAAAGGCTGCACTGTTGCAAACAGAGGAAACCCTGATCAGATGCCACATTCTGTGGCATCTGATCTTGGTCTGCACTGTTTGCAAATTACTCTTTTAGGGGTTTCCAGACTATAATGGGTTAAATGTACATTTGTTGCATGACCTCTGTCTTTTACCTTGTTTGACACAGTTAAGCAGCTTCTGTGAGTCAAACTGAACTTCCTCTCGACCTGGTGTTAGCAACATTTCATCCCATATCTTAGACACTTCCTTCAAACAGGGCGTAATTTCCTGGTAGTCCAACTTCTGACGCTTCAGATGCATCTCATCTTGACGAGCTAGGAAACAGAAATATGAGACATATTAACTACAGTAGTATAGGCAGCCTATAATACTAACTACCATATAAAGTCTTTCTTGGGAGAGTAGTACCCTGTATACACTATAATCTGGGCCACTTAACCCTTGTCCTGCTTAACCCGGAAATATCCTGCCTTTGCAAACAGTGTAGATCCAGATCAGTTGGCTTCTGAAGAAGCCAACTGATCTGGATCTGCACTGTTTGCCATTAAGTATGTGAATTTATAGCAACAATCTGCATCAAGTAATCTGATTGGCTAAAAATTAGAAGTGTGCATGGCATCTTAATTTATTCAGCAGGCCAAGGGTTAAAATCTTTATCATACATAGCTAGATCACTCAAAGTCCATTTTACTACCTCTTGATATGCCTTAGATGGCTGGGTGAGTGGCAAACATCACATTCTGCAGCATCTGATCTGGGTTTACAATGTTTATGCAGGCATGTCTGTCCTAATACTTAGGGTTATTACAATTATTACAACACTACTATACAACTATGAATAAAACTCATGAAAAAAAAGTAAACTGGAGGTATAAAGTATCTATCCCCCTACCCCTGCTAAGAAACCAAAATGCAACCAAGGTATGGACATACAGACAGACAACCTGAAAACAGTTTAACCCACTCCCCAACACAAACACAGTTTGCAGAGAATATAATAGCTCACATGGTAATAATTTTTGCCTCCCTTCTCCATTGTACCAAATTAAAAGGTTTCAAATGGGGGTTGGTAGATTTGGGTGCAACTTACTATCTGCAAAATTTATCTGCCTATGCAAAATGATGAAAAAATCTTTAAGGTATATATCCACTCACCTGAATATAAAACAACAGGGAAGGCCCAAAGACAGGCTGTGCGTCCATGCAGATTAATTATTGGTCTTTGACTTTCTTAGTTTCTAGCATAGTCTACAATTTTCAATGACAGCAAAGGTGCTGATCAGACTGAACAGGCTGATCCAGTCCCTTACTGTTCCCATATGTGTTATCACAACAAACCAACATATCCAGAAACTGGAATTCCTTACCACATGTATACTCAAATTTAAAAAAGTCCATGTGATTATTTAAAGGGTCTAAATACACATGAAAATTGGTAATCTTTCTGCCACTTTTACAAGGGAGACAATTTTTGTTACTTCCTGTTTGCTTTCCAGCAACCAACTCACATTCTACAAAGGGGTCTACTTTTAAAAGGCAAAAAATTGCTCCCAGATTCCTTCCCTTTAAAGTAGACCCCTTACAGAAGGGAGACAATACAGCTATGACAGAGTTGCCTCCCTGTAAATGTAACCATTCTCCTTAATGTGCCTAAAAGTGCTGGCAGGCAGTAAACAGTGCAGGTCAAGATCAAATTTTAACTGAACTCTATATACTGTTTGCTCAGGTATATGTGTCCAAATATTTAGGGTACATAAGGTTGTCATTACGAAAACACGCCTATTCAAATATATAGAAAATTTCACCTCCAAAAACTGAAAATTTTCCGATAAAAAGCTCTGATATTTTTCATATTTCTGCTCAAAACATAGATTGTGGGTACTCGTTAGAACCGCCTCGGTGAGGCGGTTCTAACGAGTATGCACAATCTATGGTTTTGAACAGAAATAAGAAAAATAATGTATACCCCTGTAAACCCCAGTTTTACTATATAAAAGTGGGGTTTAAGGGGGTCAAATTTACATAGGCATGTTTTTGTGATGGTGAAGAAAGTATCTTAGACAGGATACCCACAGTATTTCTGATGCTTTAACAACACAAACAAACAAAAACATACATACAATTATCTGAAATATCCACAAATATTCAATATAACAAAGTCAGCTGACATTTTTTTTTTATATATTATATATGTTACATTACTATAGATAAGTGAGTGACAGCTGTTATCCTGTAGATCAATGTATGAGTCATCTTCTCTAATTATTATTTTTTTTACCGTAATAATCCGAAATATTGGGATGGACAGACATGAGCAAACAGTGTAGACCCTGATCAGATGCAGGGGAAAGTGGCATCTGATCAGGGTCTACACAGTTTGCAATTCAGTCCGGTAGTATTAGATACATCAACAGGTAGTAAAATCACTTACAGATTTACTGAACCCCACAGAATACCATATTTACCCTAAGTATTTAGACAGGCCTGAGCAAACAGTGTAGACCTTGATCAGATGCTGCAGAATGTAGCATCTGATCAGGGTCTACATAGTCTGCAACTCAGTCCAATAGTTTTAGACGCATCAACAGGTTTTTGTTTGTTTGTGTTGAGGTTTTACAGCCCAGTCAACCAATTAGGGCCATGTCAAGTGTGGTCAGTTTACTTAACCATACTTTTCCTGGGCAGGCTTAGCCCTCTAAGCGGTTAAGTTGTGCACATTCTTTTGCCAGAAACTGATAACTGCCTTACTTGAATCAGCAAAAGGGAGAGAATGACTGTAGAAAATATTTCATGATCTACACAAAAGAATGTTGCCTAACCTGGCTCCTGATCTGCAGTCGAACTTGCATCTGACAAAGGTACCAAGGCCAGCTTACATCAACAGGTAGTTAAATGACTTACAGATTCACTGAACCCCACAGAATACCATATTTCCCCAAAGTATTTGAAAAGATGGGCCTAAGCAAACAGTGCAGATCCAGATCAGATGCTGCAGAATGCAGTACAATGGACTTGTTAAAATTTTAGGACACATATTATAAGCAGTTAAGGTGTCCTTAAATTTAGGCTTAATACAGTAATATGATTATGTAATGCAAGACAATGGGCCTTATGCCATATTTTGGCAATCAAGGCACAGATCATCTACACAATTAACTTACAGAGTCACTAGATACAACAGAATATATTCACAAACAGAGAATGTCCTGATCAGGTTTATTTGGACCTTGTTTGCATATGACATTGCACATCAAGGTTAGTAATTACATTCCTTGTATTTAAGAGATATAAATATATTTTCAAGGGAAGCAATTCTTTTAAAATTGTTATTGTCCCCTGAAACGGGATCTACTCTAAAAGGAAAGAATATGCTCCCCTTTGGGTCTACTCTAAAAGGGAAGAATTTGCTCCCCCTGGGAGCAAATTCTTCCCTTTTATAGTAGACCACTTTTCAGAAGGGGCTTGATGTGTTGGGAAGCAAACAATCTTACAAGTTATCTCCCTTGTAAAAATGACAGAAAATATACTAAGAGTATCTTGTCTCCTTAATATTACTAAAATCATTGTTAATTTTTAAGATTCTTACCAAACTTCTCCAAATATCTGTGACTGAGCCATTTCTACTGAGTGGCCACAACTTAAGTTTTGATAAAGAAAAAGAAAAATATCTTTGGTTGAAAAAAAACACCTTATCTAGAGCTATGAAGTCTACCTGACTACTTTTTTATGTGCCTAAAATCCTGGGTGAGTGGAAACAGTGCAAACTATGATCAAAATGATCCTTTAGATCTTGGTCGGTATCCTTTGTTGAGGCATGTTTGTTCAAATAATAGGCCTCATACTGGTCAAAATTTTTCAAGCCTGAATTTCAGAGCCTGAAACTGGTCTTTTTTTTCATGAAAATAACACACGCATGCATGCATGCACACACACACACACACACACACACACACAAAAAAAAAACAAAAAAAAAAAAAAAACCCTTAAAGCCTGAAATCAGGACCAGGACTGAAAAGTGAATATTTAGGATAGAAATGGTTTATTATTTGCAGACAATTCTCTGATGATTCTCTAGTTTTCTTTCATATGTCATAGACTTCTGATGTATGGAAATAGAGAATATGTTTTTAGACAACTTCATGACAGTTATATCAATATGAGATAATGAATAAACAAATGTGCAAACTAAACACAAGATATTTCTGAGCCAGTAAGTCAGGAAAGCCTACATCAGTTTGCATGAATTCTTATAGCTTAACCCATAAAGTGCCAATCACAACTGCAGAAGAAATTTTTTAAATATTACTTTTTTTCCTTGTATCTTTGACTAAAAATAAGTCTTGACATTTCATGTGAATCTTCTGCTTGAGCAGATGATTCACATGAAATCTCAAGACTTATTTTCTCTATAAAATAATAGAAAATTAGAATGTTCTCCGCTACATATTTTGCATGGCACATTAAGTGTTGATAAAATGCTTTTATTCAACCTGAAAATATTAACATTTTTCTTATTTCTTTGTGAAAACATAAGTTGTGGATATTCGTTTGAGCTGACTTGCTGTGGCAATACATATATATGTCCTCTAAAATTTTTAAACCATGCTGATTTGATTGTTAGTTTCTGTGTCACTAAAAATATTGAGTAAGTGGCAGTAAGTATAGACCCTGACCAGTTCAAATCCCTAGTTCTACTTTCTTAATGCTGAATGCCAAGCCAAAGATGTAGCTAATGGGATTTCATTTAAGTCTTTGATGATCTTAAATGATCAAAACTAACACATACAAGGTAGATGTTCTACCACGGAGTCACTGTGGGGGTTGATCAATATCTATATTGTTTACCATCACGAAAACATACCTATATAATTCTGACCCCCTTAAACCCCACTTTTATATAGTAAAACTGGGGTTTACAGGGGTATACATTATTTTTCTTATTTCTGCTCAAAAACATAGATTGTGGGTACTCATTAGAACCGCCTCGACGAGGCAATTCTAACGAGTACCCACAATCTATGTATAGAGCAGAAATATGAAAAATATCAGAACTTTTTTCTGAAAATTGCCATTTTTTGGTGGTAAAATTTTCAGTGTATTTGAATAGGCGTGTTTTCATAATGTATTTAGCCAGTATAATTTAGAGACAGTCTAGCTCCAGATAAGGCTTTTTTCCACCAAAAAGTACCAAAATGTTTCTTATTTTTCTTATTTCTCCATGAAAAAAGTATGTTGTGGCATAGATTGACCAAATTGATCCGTTGCTTTGACCTTTACATTAACCCTTAAAGTGCAAAATTTGCAGCAGACGACATTCAAATTTTTTTTTTTTATTATTTTTCAGAGAAAACAAGTCTTGAGATTTCATGTGAATCATCTGCCAAGCACATGATTCACATGAAATGTCAAGACTTGTTTTCTCTGAAATCGGCAGATGATTCACATGAAATGTCAATATTTGTTTTCTCTGAAAAATAATAATAATAAAAAAAAAATTGTTGTCTGCTGTAGTTGTGATTGGCGCTTTAAGGGTTAAGTATTCATAAGGATATGTCCACTATACAATTTATATACACATGACTGTCAGAAAATCTTCCATTCCACGTGAGACAGCTATTGAGTCACCTATACTGTTTAACACCTTTTATACAGTAAACATAAACTTATAAATAATTATCATAATTCAAAGGTCAGTTTATTGTGTTGAGGTTTAACAACACATCAACCCTTGTGGGTCATTTCATGTCATCTTCAGTCTCCCAGAGAATTTGTTTGTGTTTTCAGCCCAGTCAACCCAATGGGGTCATGTTGAGCATGGTCAGTTTACCTAACCACATGTTTACTGGGCAGGCTTAGTCCTCTAAGCGGTTAACCAGTATTGTGCACATTCTTTCCCAAGAAATTGATAACTGCCCTTCTTGAATCAGTGGAAGGGAGAGAATGACCTTAGAAAATATTTCGTGATCAATCTCCATGAAAGAATATTGCCGACCTCGGCGTCTCCCAGATAAAGGGAGAAGAGAGATAGAAGAGATAGTAGAGGAGATGAAAGAGCTGGACCAGGGAGAAAGAAAGTGAAGAAACAGAAGAAATAAAACATTCCCCCTCTACCCTTACCTGCTGCAAGGATAGCAGGCCTTGCCCAACTGTAAGCAAATATCAGTTGAATACCCCAGTGAGGCAAGATACATGACACCTTTGCCTCACCCAACCACCCCATAATGCAAAGGTCAAAGCGACCGGTCACTTTGGTCAGCTTATACTCTTTAGAAGCTCCTCACTGAGGTGCATCTAATGAGCTTCCATAATGTACTGTTTTTTTTTAAATGTAAATTATGGACTTAATCCAATTAAACCTGATTTAGTTATTCATTGATGAATTACTCATATATAGTGTCTATATTTCAATGCTATAATGAAAGGAGAGGAAAAGAGAAATCAGGGCTAATATTAAAGCCCTGGTTGTACAGTCTTTCTTACAAGAAGAAAATGTTATTCATCTTGAGCACTCTTCTTTTTCTCCTAAGTCTCTGTGACTTTTTTTTTATTTCCATTGCTAAAGAAAATAGAAGTGCTCTTGGTCTGCAATTTTTCAGTGTCTCAACAGTATACCAAGAAGCGACTACTTTGCAGCAATTATATCATGGACAGCAAGACTCCAGGGCCCAGTTGTTCAAAGCTAACGATGTCATTAGTTAACGATTTGTTAAAATTTACATCAAGTGATACGCAAATATGCTGTAATTTTTTGTTGAAAAAATGTGAGTAGCTTTTGCAGTGCAAAAGCTACTCACATTTTTTCAGCAAAAAATATCAGAATATTGTATATTGAATCCACTAAAACAGTTAACGAAATGACCCTTAACGAGCTCGTTAAGCTAACGACGCTTTGAACAACTGGGCCCAGAAGTGTGCTTCTGTGCAGCGGGAATACTTTGAAGAGATGATGTGAATTTTCTTGATCCATCTGATATTTAAGGCATACGAAGACCAGTGAAATATTTTTCTGAATGACCCCCGTACATACCAACATAACATGTGATTAAGAAACATGACAATTTCCAAAGTGCTGTAAATTTCCTAAAATTTTTTGAACACTTTATTGCATACTGTTTTGGTCTAGATATTTCTTTTTTATGCAGATGTTTCTTAAAATACTGAAAGACAGTCAGACCTGGGTCTATACTGTTTGCCTATTCCATCTTGTTTTAAACTTTATTGTATAAATTTTTTGGACATTTACCATACAACAAACAGATTTTTTTATACCCAACACTCACAGCCTCAGATATGTTGATAACTTTGTTAAAATATCATATATTGTTTGTGTTGAGGTTTTACGGCCCAGTCAACCCAATGGGGTCATGTCGAGCGCGGTCAGTTTACCTAACCACACGTTTACTGGGCAGGTTTAGTCCTCTAAACGGTTAACCAGTACTGTGCACATTCTTTCGCCAGAAACTGACAACTGCCCTTCTTGAATCAGCGGAAGGGAGAGAATGACCATAGAAAATATTTCATGATCAATCTCCACGAAAGAATGTTGCCGACCTCGGCGGGGGTTGAACCCGCGACCTCCTGGTCTCCAGTCGGACGGCGCATCCAACTGAGCCACCGAGGCCTCCTAAATATTAACCCCTGAAGTAGCAGTCACAACACCAGCAAATAACATACAAAAATTAATATTTGTTCATAATTCCAACAAAAGATGGCTTGATATTTCACATGAATTGTCTATCTAGCAGGCAATTCACAAGAAATGTCAAGCTTTATTTTCTCTGAAAAATACCCCCACCTCCATCACCATCACCAGCCTGCTGCCCCCGCCCCCAGCCCCCAAGCCCCCCACCCCCCCAACTCCCCGTCCCCTCCTCCTCCAAAAAAACAAAACAAAAAAAAAAACATAATAATAACTAAACAAATAAACAAATAAAAACAGAATAGAATATCATCTGCTACAATTTTGAATGGTGCTTTAACCCTATCAACACTATTTTTTTCCAATGGAAAAATAGCCAAAATATAAAACAGAGAGCAGTTGTTCAAAGCATCATTAGCTTAACGAGCTCATTAGTGACAAACTTGTTAACTGTTGTAGCTAAGGTATTTTCAAATACACTTGATATATTTTGCTGCAAAAATGTGAGTAGCTTTTGCAATGCAAAAGCTACTTACATTTTTTCAGCAAAATATATCAATGTTTTTGCCATAATTTCAAAACAGAAATTTTTAAGTCACGTTAGCTAATAACTTTGTTAAGTTTTGAACAACTGGGCCCAGAATAGCAAACAGTGCAGCTCCTGATGAGATGACTTATAATGAGCCAATTCATCTGGATCTACACTGTTTGCATAAGTATCTGCTTTGGTCTCCAGGATGAAAGGGTTAATTTAACCCTTGTCCTGCTGAATAAATTAAGATGCCATGCCTACTTCTAATTTTCTGCCATTCAGATTACTTGAATCCAAATGTTGCTGTAAATTCACATACTTAATGTCAAACAGTGCAGATCCAGATCAGTTGGCTTCTTCAGAAGCCAACTGATCTGGATCTACACTGTTTACAAGACAGGGTATATCCGGGCTCAGCAGGACAAGGGTTAAGGAATCAATCTAGCTACATTCTCAGCTGCTGTACAAAAGAAAACGACATCACGAAACCATACCTATATAATTTTGACCCCTTTAAACCCCACATTTATATAGTAAAACTACAGGGGTATACATTATTTTTCTTATTTCTGCTCAAAAACATAGAAATATGAAAAATATCAGTTTTTTATCAGAAAATTTTCAGATTTTGGAGGTGAAATTTTCTATTTATTTGAATAGGCATGTTTTCATAATGGATGACTAATAACACAACATATGGAAGTAAAAAATAATTGTGGAATGTTTTTGATGCAAATATTTATTTAAAAGGGAATCAATATCAATCTGAGTACAATAAAAACAATGTAATGCTCCAAGCAAATACAAAATCATACCGGTAGCTGCAGATAAGCTGATGTTGTATTGTTTCTTTGAAAACATCACGAAAACATACCTTTGTAATTTTGACCCCCTTAAACCCCACTTTTATACAGTAAAACTAGGTTTTACAGGGGTATACACTATTTTTCTTATTTTGCTAAAAACATAGATTGTGGGTACTCATTAGAACCACCTCACTGAGGCAGTTCTAACAAGTACCCACAATCTATGTTTTGAGTAGATTTAAAAATATCAGAATTTTTTATCTGAAAATTTTCCTTTTTTGATTGTCAAATTTTCAATGTATTTGAATAGGTGTGATTCGTAATTAAAGTTTTTAGTATCTTTTCTGATTTCTCCATGAAAACATAAGTTGTGAGTACTATTATAACCCTAAATATTGGGACAGACAAGCCTGAACAAACAGTGTAGACCCAGATCAGACACTGCAGAATGCAGAGTCTGATCAGGATGTACACTGTTTGCCACTCATTCAGCACTATTGACACATCAACAGGTAGTTTGTTTGTGTTGAGGTTTTACGGCCCAGTCAACCTAATGGGGTCATGTCGAGCGCAGTCAGTTTACCTAACCACACGTTTTCTGGGCAGGCTTAGTCCTCTAAGCGGTTAACCAGTATTGTGCACATTCTTTCGCCAGAAACTGACAACTGCCCTTCTTGAATCAGCAGAAGGGAGAGAATGACCATAGAAAATATTTAATGATCAATCTCCACGAAAGAATGCCACCGAGGCCACATCAACAGGTAGTAAAACAGACTTTTTCAAATTCTAGTATGAGTATGGTAAGGAGTTAAGGTGTCCCAAAACTTAGTGTAAATACGGTATTCACAGGAGAAATAAGGTACACGTCAGAATACCCTTGTTATCCACAGCTATAGGTCTCATAACAAAACTATCATAATGGAAATAATCTTACTAAAAAACTAAAACACTGGTACTTTAAGGTGAATGGATAGACTTGGTTGATATTTCAGCATTTTTACACAAGGGAGACAACTTTTGTGACTGCCTGTTAGCTTTATCACACACCAATCCCCTTCTGGAAAGGAGTCTACTCTTTCCTTTAAGAGTAGACCCTTTTCTGAAGGCAGCAAAGACAATTTAAGAGAGCTGCCATACCTAAAAGCATATTGATTCCCTTTAACCCTTGTCATGCTGAATAAATTAAGATGCCACGCCCACTTTTAATTTTCAGCCAATCAGATTGCTTGATCTGGATTGTTGCTATAAATTCACATACTTAATGGCAAACAGTGCACATCCAGATCAGCTGGCTTCTTCAGAAGCCAACTGATCTGGATCTACACTGTTTGCAGGCAGGGTATATCCCGGCTAAGCATGACAAGGGTTAATATACTGTAATAATCTTTGACCAAATTGTATTAGTATATTTATTACTTTTCAACAAACAAAAAAAAAATGTAATGAATCCAACAAGGCAGTTTCAATGAATAACCAGTATTTTGACATCCTCATTTTAACATTACACTTGATAACATACTTCTTTTTCAATCCAAAAGTACTGATATTTTTTTTTTCTCCACGAGAACATATGCGAGGCGCTTCTAATGAGAAACCACAACATATCTTTTCGTGGAGAAGTAAGAAAAGTATTGACCTGATACCCACCCTTATCTAGACCTAAGCTGTAACACTGGTGAAGTATTCTATGTGTACTAAAAGAGACATCATGTGTTCCATCACTTGCATATTTTCAGCTTCAGTATAAGCATCAGTTGAACATTTGTGATATACAGTCAGACCTATTGTGTACATGCACAGTACACCACAACCTCTTTATAACACTATTGTTGGGGTCCATAGCATAAACCATGTTAGTTAAACAACCGTGTTATATCCAAACAAAAATGTATAGATTATATTGAAAAAAGACCATTTATGGTCATTTTTCAATATAATTATACATTTTTGGGATCCATCTTTGAACCGTGTTATATCCAAAACCGTGTTATAACAAAGAGTGTTATACATAGGTTGAAGTGTACCTGTATCTGACAGAGCAAGAAAATACACTTCATTTATTATAATATTTCTTTGTTTGTATATATGCTATTGTTTCTTTAATTCTGAAAAAATAAATGAAATAAGTTCACAAATTTTTGTTCATGTAGTTTGCAGTTATTCACTGATTCATGTTTAATTACATTAACACTTAATAAAGAAGAATAATTAACATTAACTTGACACTTAGTGGCTAGACATCTAGGCAAATTCTTACACCTGGGCTAAGAGGTCACCTCCTTTAAGCAGCCACTTCTGGTCCTTCCCTTGAGTAGCTGCTTAAGACAAGTTTGACTATTTCTTATTATTCAAAAAAAAAAAAAAAAAAATCCTTCAGAAACAATTTGAATGAAATATGGTTTCATCTTATAGGAAAAATAAGAAAAAACACTTTTTAAATGTTGTCAGGTTTAATTTACAGATGTTTAAGTTTTTCAACTCTGGAACCTCTTTAATATATTTGGACATAGTAAGGCTCTGCCCCTTTTTTTGCGCAGTTTAAAGAATAAAACATTTTCCTACACTATTCCTTATTTTTAAAGGCAAGCACAGAAGATATACTGCAGTTATTCAGAATTCAGACAACCCCTCATTTCACCACTTTATATAGCAGAAGGGTAAAAAATGATGAGAAAGTCCACCTGATGCATAATTCAATGTCCTAAAATTTCGTACACCAAAGTGCCTGACAAAATTGCATATGCAGACAGTGTAGACCCAGATCAGACTGCTCCAGGAGCAGTCTGAACAGGGTCTACACAGTTTGCCATAATATACACTTATTTTAAGAAACAACTGCATAAAAAGCAAAAATTAGGCAAGAAAAAAAATGGAATAAAGTGTGCGAATTTTGAACATTTACCATATTTCAAGTTCTTAAGTAAACAGATACAAATGAGCTGCAAAAAGAAAAAACATACCTTATCATGAGCACCAAAAGAAGACTCAAATCAGCAGACTCATCTGCAGTCTTACTAATTAGCCCTTGTCCTGCTGAACCTGGATATACCCTGCCTTTGCAAACAGTGTAGATCCAGATCAGTTGGCTTCTGAAGAAGCCAACTGATCTGGATCTGCACTGTTTCCCATTAAGTATGTGAATTTATAGCAACGATCCGGATCATGTAATCCGACTGGTTTGAAAATTAGAAGTGGGCGTCGCATCTTAATTTATTCAGCAGGACAAGGGTTAAAGTCTTCATAGTCTGAATGAAGAAACTTTGCATCCTTGACTATCCAAAATGTATCCACTAAAGATTCTACTCAGACTGCACATGTCCAAAGGTATGTTTTCTGATGTTGGGGCTCATAAAGGGGTTTATTATAAGATTCTGTAAGCTTCTGTTTCATATATATCTGGCACTGCTCAGATTAAGATATATGTAGAAATGGTATTTTTCTTACGGAGATTTATCATCTTTTCTTTTGCTTGACACAGTGACTTAATAACTACAGTTCTGTATTCATTTACTCAAAGTAAGCAAATAGTCTAGAAAGAATCGTTGGAATTTTCTTGTAACTCATAATGATGATGATGATTTGGTGTTGTACATCCCTTTCAACTTTATTTAACCCATTGTAGTCGGGAGACCCCTAAAAGGGTAATTGGCAAACAGTGCAGACCCAGATCAGACGCCGCAGAATGCCGCGTCTGATCAAGGTCTCCACTGTTTGCAAATAGTTTAGCCATTTTTTTCTAGGAATATCTAAATCTCATGGCCGGACGTACCTACAATTAAAATTGAACTCTTCCAACATATAGTGTGGGAGAGTTTATTCAGTATACAATGGGTTAAGTCATATGGAGATGATGGAAGGGGGACAATGAGGTACTGTATGGTCATGAGCAGAATTCCACCTCCAGCAGAATTCAAACCTAGGACCTTATGATTTGGGCCCAGTTGTTCAAAGCTAACGATGCCGTTAGTTAACGATTCGTTAAAATTTACATTGACTGATACGCAAATACGCTGTAATTTTTTGCTGAAAAAATGTGAGTAGCTTTTGCAGTGCAAAAGCTACTCACATTTTTTCAGCAAAAAATATCAGAATATTGTATCTTCAATCCGCTAAAACAGTTAACGAAATGACCCTTAACTAGCTCGTTAAGCTAACGATGCTTTAAACAACTGGGCCCTGAAGTCAAGGGCACTAACCACTGAGCCATGATGACACTTCTTTTGACCCATTGTAGACTGAATGAACTCACCCACACTATATATTGGAAGAGTCCAACTTCAAGTATAGGTAGGTCAGGCTATGAGATTTAGATATTCCTGGAGAAAAATGGCTAAACTATTTGCAAAAAGTGAAGACCCTGATCAGATGTTGCGTTCTGCGGCGTCTTATCTGGGTCTGCACTGCCAATTACCCTTTTAGGGGTCTCCTGACTACAATGGATTAACTCATAAACAAACAGGAGTATGTCCAGCTGTGTGGCTGATGATAAGTGTTTATAAAACAATATTCTGATTCTACTGAATAGATCTCACGAAACAATATAAAATGTGTCTGCGATCTGATGATTAAATGGGTCCTATAGCCTTGCTGCTGCTGAGGCGATGGCAGTTACAGTTCAATGTGTCTTGGGCTACTGCATGAAAGGTGGGGGCCAATCCTCCCCTTTAGCTGATCTTTAACCTTTCACCGAAGGGTATCAATTCACTGCTGGGTGAACAGAGTGATTTTCAGTTGATGCTCTCGGCTGAGCTCGAACTTGCAATCTTCAAATGCTCTAACGCGCCTATCACCCCTCTGATGATTAGAGCTCACAAAATACTATACTTTCTATATTATATATACATGTACTAACAAAGCAATAGTCTGTGTGTACTAAAGTTAGCTAACAAAACAATATTAAGTGTATATTGCTTATGTATATACTGATCACAGCTCCTAAAATATGTGTGAACTCACTAGACCTCTTGAAACAGTATTCTGTGTGTACTGATAAGAGCTCATCGACCTTAAACTTCTTATGTTTGTGATGAAATGTCTCCATCCTCCCCGAACCCTCCATCAATCACATACCCTCACTTAAAAAGACTCATCTGAGCTACTCAGCTTTTGTCAAGCAGTATTCTCATTTTAACTTTTGTCCTGCTGAATAAATTAAGATGCTACGCCTACTTTTTATTTTTAGCCAATCAATTCACATACTTAATGGCAAACAGTGCAGATCCAGATCAGTTGGCTTCTTCAGAAGCCAACTGATCTGGATCTACACTGTTTGCAAAGGCATGGTATATCAGGGCTCAGCAGGACAAGGGTTAATGAGTCCAACAAAATTTGATCACCACTAATACTAAGTCCTAGAAATGCATTGACCTAAGATGTAAAAGACGTAAAATGATACAAGCATGAATGCATACACAAACAACACAACATTATCAACAATACAAAGACAACAGTTTACAGTCTGTTACCTTTGAACATAACAACAGAACGGGAACCATACAGAACAAAACACCCTACAAAAGCCAGGAAAATATATAACAGACCTCCAGATAAGACAGATTTAGTAACAAATATTTGTAATTTTCTTATTTCTCCACAAAACATGTATGCTGACAGAGCTCTAAATAAGATGTTTGTTGTTGTTGTTTTCAAAAAAAAAAAAAAAAAAAAAAAGTTGATATTTTTCTTATTTCTCAATGAAATCCTATCTTGAGATATTCAAGAGGCACTTATAATCAGTATCCATATTTTTTTTTTTTTTTTGTGGAGAAATAAGATAAAAGAATATCTATCTGGCTACCACCCTTATCTAAAGCTCTATACTGTATTTACCCTAAGTATTCCGACACCTCAACTCCTTACCATGCTTGTTCTAAACTTTGAACAAGTACAATTCACTACTCGATGTTGTGTCTAAAAATTGCACAATGAGTGGCAAACAGTGTAGATCCTGATGAGATGCTGCATTCTGGGTCTATGCTGTTTGCTCAGGCCTGTATGTCCGAATATATACAGTAAATATGGTAGTTGAAGTTAGTTCATTATTATATCATTTATGATGCAATTCATTTGATTGGTTTGGAGTATAATGGCCCAGACAATACTATTAAGGTCATGTCAAGCCAGTCAGTTTACCTAACCGAACTTTTCCTGAGCAGCCTTAGTACTGATTAGTCACCTAAGTTGTTAACCAGTCCTTGTGCATAATCTTTTAGCAGACACTGACAACTGCCCTTTTTGAATCAGCAAAAGGGAGAATGACCATAGAAAATATTTCATGATCTATCTCCTCGAAAGAATGTTGCCAGACCTGGCAGGGATCAAGCATGCGACATCCTGATCACCCGTCAGATGAGTATTCGACTGAGACACTAATGCCGGCATGATGCAATTCTAACAAATACCTATAACACAGCCTTTGTATAGAAATAAGACTTCCCATTTGTGCTGAACAAAGATAAATGGAGAAGCACCATTAGAAACGTACCTTGAGACGTGCACCCAGTGAAGAATCAGATCAGCCTGGGTATTTGCACACAATCTTTTTGGATAGCCAAGGATGCGAAGCTTCTTCATGCGGACAATGAAGACTCTGATCAGACTGCGCGAATGCGCAGGCTGATCTGAGTCTTCGTTGGGCGCACATGTCAGAAGGTACATTTTCTCCAGTTTATGGCGAAATATATCTCAGCAGATATCTTATCTAGATAACTGTTTGTATGATGAAATGTTTTCAGATGGGAACATAATGGACAAATACACTATTATGCTTATTCACTTCCTATATTAAAACAGTGTTTTTTTGGCTTTTAAGATACAATTATTGAGAAGGGAACATAATAGGCAAATACACTATTATGCTTTTTCACTTCCTATATTAAAACAGTGTTGTTGTTTTTTTTTTTCTCATTTAAGATATAATTATTATTAGTGCTGGGACAAATGGGATCAGGTGTAAGAATAAACATTTTTACTTGCACAAACAGGAAAACCATTGTCTCAGCCAGACTTCTGCTACAGTAAATAGTCGGGGACCAGTTGTTCAAACTAACGATGTCCTTAGTTAACGTATCGTTAACATTTTGATCATTAAATATGGCATATAAACTAATATTTTTGCTGAAAAAATGTGAGTAGCTTTTGCATTGGCAAAAGCTACTCACATTTTTTCAGCAAAAATACCAGTGAACTGGATATTGTACTTACTAGAACAATTAACGTTTTGACCACTTATGAACTCATTAAGCTAACGAAGCTTTGAACAACTGGGCCCTGAAAATTCAAACTGAGAAAATAGTAATGACACCTAAATTTATTATCTCTTCTTATCATTGAAGCAAAGGAAGGTAACCAATCATAACTAATATTTGCAAAGAGGGGTAATTTAATTGGATAAACACCTTACCTGAGATGCTAAAACTAGACAAAGTGCCCAATGGGGCACGTATACCCCTGACCAGCGCTACCGCCAATTTTTAACGAGCACAAAATATGTAGCTTTGACTGGAGATGGCAGGATGGATGAATTCCATGCTGATAGCTATATCCCCTAAACCTCGCGGTAGGAGGATAACGAAATTCAACAAAAGGTCTTGATGGTATAGCTATATAAACTTAGATGCATTTTTTTTTTACTTTTATATGAAATTTCTAAGTCTGTGACCTTGACCTGAAGGTCATACCCTATATCTACCTACATGTCAAATATAAATGAAATTCCTCAAAGGTTCTTGATGGTATAGCTATATAAACTTAAACACAAAAAACTTTGACTTTTTTATGAAAATTCTAAGTCTGAGACCTTGACCCCAAGGTCACCCCTGGGGTGGGGATGGTGCTAATAAAAACTTTAGACCTATATCTACCATCATGCCAAATATGAATGAAATCCATCAAAAGGTCTTCAAAATATGAACAAAGTATGAACAAATAATGCTTCAAAGGACGGTTGGACAGACAAAAAGATTTCTTGCTGATAGCTATATCCGCTCAACCTTTCAGTTAAGGGATAATGAAATTTAATAAAAGGTCTTGATGATAAGGCTATATAAACTTAAACACAAAAATTTTTACTTTTATATGAAATTCAAAGTTCGTGACCTTGACCTCGGTCACACCCAGGGTGGGGATCATGCGGAGTAAGACGCTAGGCCGATATCTACCAACATGTAAAATATAAATGAAATTCCTCAAGGTCTTGATGATATAGCTATATAAACTTAAACACAAAAAACTTTGACTTTTTTATGAAAATTCTAAGTCTGTGACCTTGACCCCAAGGTCACCCCAGGGAGGGGATGGTGCTGATAAAAACTTAAGACCTATATATACCATCATGCCAAATATGAATGAGAACCATCAAAGGGTCTTCAAAATATGAGGTCTTATAAACTTATAACGCAAAAACTTTTGACCCTAAGACAAAAATAAAGTATGAACGAATAATACTTCAACGGACTGACTGACAGACGAACAGATTCCTTGCTGATAGCTATATCAGCTCAACCTTTCAGTAAGGGGATAATGAAATTTAATAAAAGGTCTTGTTGACATGGCTATATAAACTTAAACGCAAAAATTTTTACTTTTATATGAAAATTCTAAGTTCGTGACCTTGACATCGGTCACATCCAGGGTGGGGATCATGCAGAGTAAGACGCTAGGCCGATATCTACCAACATGTCAAATATAAATGAAATTCCTCAAGGGTCTTGATGATATAGCTATTTAAACTTAAACACAAAAACTTTGACTTTTTTAATGAAAATTCTAAGTCCGTGACCTTGACCCAAGGTCACGCCCGGGGTGGGGATGGTGCTGATAAAAACCTAAGACCTATATCTACCATCATGCCAAATATGAACGAAATCCATCAAAGGGTCTTCAAAATACGAGGTCTTATAAACTTTAATACAAAAACTTTGACCCTGTGACTTTTTTACAAAACTTCTAAGTCCGTGACCTTGATCCTAAGGCCATTCCCAGGGGTGGGGATGGTGCTAATAAAAATTTTAACCTACATCTACCATCATGCCAAATATGAACTAAATCCATCAAAGGGTCTTCAAAATATGAGGTCTTATAAACTTTAACGCAAAAACTTTGACCCTGTGACGGAAAAACGAACGAACGAACGTACGAACGAACGAACGAACGGACGAACAGACGAACGGAAAAGCGAAAACTATATACCCCCACATACTTCGTATGTCTGGGGTATAATAACATCAGCCTCAATGTGAGAATCTGTACATTTCTGGCATGTGCATTCAACTAAGACACAAATCAGCCTGTGCATCTGAACAGTCTGGTGTCCACATGATGAAACTTTGCATCCTTGTCTATCCAAAATACACACAGTGAATATTCTCATCAGACTGCAGGAATGCTCAGGCTGACCTGAAACTCTGCTAGGCACATGTCTGAGGGTATGTTTTCTGACGTGGCTCATATTTCTAAACCAGATTCCACCTCGTACAACCTAATGTCATCGTTTTTTCGTTTTTTTTTTTTAAAGTAGCTTCATCACGAAAACATACCTACATAATTTTGACCCCCTTAAACCCCACTTTTATATATTAAAACTGGGGTTTACAGGGGTATACATTATTTTTCTTATATCTGCTCAAAAACATAGATTGTGCATACTCATTAGAATTGCCTCGGCAAGGCGGGTTCTAACAAGTACCCACAATCTATGTTTGAGCAGAAATATGAAAAAATATCAGAATCTTTTTATCTAAAAACTTTAAGTTTTTGGTGGTAAAATTTTCAATATATTTTGAATAGGCATGTTTTTGTAATGAAACTCTAAATCTCTCCCTCCTCCCTTACCTAGAAGAGTTGTGTTCTCTTTTTCCATCCTAATCAACAGCAATGTTTCTAATATAGCTTTCTTCCACAGTGCTCTGATCTCCTCTGATGATTTCCTGGTAGTATCTCGATCTTCAAATACCGACTCTTCTCGAATCTCTGGAAATAAATATGAAAACAGCTTTAGAATTTCAGGCACTTTCCCCACAAATGTTATATACATCCAAAATATTCAGACAGATGTGCCTGACCAATCAGTGTAGACCAAAACAAAACAGCTCCTAAGAGGGTTTTTGCATTAAGTTTGCGTTATACAGCCATCAACACTGTTAAGGTCATATCCAGCTTGTAAATTAAGTGGTTAACCAGTGCTTTGTGCACATATTTTCACAATTAGTGACAATTGCCCTTCTTGAATCTGCAGAAGGGGGAGAATGAACACAGAAATTTCATGATCAATCCCCACAAGAAGTATGTGGCTGAGCTAGGATTCAAACTTATGACCCTTGAATCTGTAAGGAGGGATTGACAGTTTTATTAATTGTCAATAATTGTTTTACTCGTGCCTGAGGACCTCTTAAAAGAATCTACTTTTTTAGATTTTAACACTATGCACTCTGGGTAAAATTTTCAGATGACAAATTGCAGTATTTTTCTTATTTTTTCCAGAAACAGGATTTGACATTTCATGCAAATTGTCTCCAATTTGCATGAAATGTCAAATCCTGTTTCTGGGAAAAACAAGAAAAAATATTGTTTGTTTATTGTCTGCTGAATTAGCTCTGAGAAAAGTAATGGTTAAATCTTCTGGAATCCCTGCCTTAAGTAATTCCCCTATGTTGCCTCTATTTACCCAAAATATTCAGACAGAAGGGCCTGAGCAGATTTAACTGCTCCTATCTAGTATGATTACGTTCTCTTCTAAAGCTCAACAAGTAACTGCAATCAGAATTTATAGAGTCAAGGATTCTTGGTAAGCCAAGGTTTTACTGAAATACCCACTCTAACTCATAGCCCTAGATAAGAAGATAGCCATATGAATAAAGATTGTCTGGAGTTTCGAAAACCCCACCCTGCAAAAAAACATAGCTCCAACAAGTACTGACAATGATGACGAGTTCAGGTTTAACAATGCACCAGCCTATGAGGGACCAAAAAGTACTGATATTTTTCTTTTCTCTCCACAAAAGAATATGTTGCGGTAGTCATTGGATGTATCTTTGTTTTGCTATATTCTTAATTTATTCACCCTAGTGGCATAATGATTGAGTCATTTAATGGCCAGGTAGATGAATAGTACCAATAATATACATATGTTTTCATGGAGAAATAAGACAAGTATTACTTGGATACCCCAAATTATGAAAACATATGTGGTACTCATTAGAAGTGCTTGTAATGAGTACAACAACATTGTTTACAAGCAGAAACAGAAAACAGAAAAAAGTCATTGAAAGCTTTGGGCATTGCAATAATTTCTGGACAGGTTAAGTCATTATTTATCCTAAAAGTTGAAAAGTCCCTCTGACAACTTGATCATGGTCTAAAAATGCTAGCTGCAAGGCAAACAGTGCAGACCCTGATAAAACTGTCCTTTTAGAAGCAGACTGATGTGGATCTACCTGGTACATATTAACATGCTGATTCTGAATAGCAACAACATTTTACTTAACTCATTTATGCCTACCCTCCCAAAAAAGGGACATTGGCAAATAGTGTAGACCCAGAACAGATGCCACAGAATGTGGCATCTGATCAGGGTCTACACTGTTTGCATTAAATATAGAGATTTCTACAAAAGTAGTAACAATGAAAACTAACCAGACACTCCTTATGTAGGAAATGGACCTATTCAAAGAGGTGAGGTAGGAGTCCACTTGGCATACATAGGTTAAACAAAATAATTCTTAGAAAATATAGCTAGACATTTGATCCAAATAAAGAACACAATATAAATGAAATTTCAAGCTCTATTTTCAAGGGAAAATAAGAAAAAATACCATTTATGTGCCATTATGCCTAGTTTAGTCTGGAAACTCCCAAAAGGGTAACTGGCAAACAGTGCAGATCCAGATATGATGCCACGGAATGCTGCATCTGATCAGGCTCTCAAATGTTTGCAAATAGCCATTTTTATCCAGGAATATCTAAATCAGATAGCTTGACATACCCAAAACTGAAATTAGACTCTTCCAATATATAGTGTTAGGATGTTTATTCAGTCTAGAATGGGTTAGAGAAGGTCAAAATTTGAAGCAACAAATTACCTGGTACAGCAGGTGTGTTTGGATGTTTGGCAGGGGTGACAACTCTGTTAAAGATTTCTTGTCTCCATGATCGGCGACGTTTGGGTGATTTACCTTCAGGAATATTTAAGTGTTGATCTAGGTCGGAAGTTTTACCTGGGGTTGTGTTGTTTGCCATAATAAACCTGAAAAAATATAAGATGAGTCAAGTAAACTCCCAGTAAGTATCAGTGATTGATCATTGGGAGCAACAAGTAGAAGTAAAGCAAAACAGGGCCCAGTTGTTCAAAGCTAACGACATCGTTTGTTAACGATTCGTTATAATTTACATCCAGTGATACGCAAATATGCTGAAATTTTTTGCTGAAAAAATGTGAGTAGCTTTTGCAGTGCAAAAGCTACTCACATTTTTTCAGCAAAAAATATTAGAATACTGTATATTGAATCCACTAAAACAGTTAACGAAATGATCCTTAACGAGCTCGTTAAGCTAACGACGCTTTGAACAACTGGGCCCAGATGTCTATGCACAGATTCTGATTATCATGTGTTTGCAGTGTTTCATCAGGGTTATTGCTGTCAAACAATGCCACTGATGTCAAACTATGGCCACTGCTATCAAACTGTGTCTGTTGCTGCTCATTGTTATGAAACTGTGGCCACTGCTGTCAAACAATAGTTGTTGCTGTCAAAATGTGGCCATTGCTGTCAAACTGTGGCTGTTGCTGTCAAACTGTGGCCACTGCTGTCATATTGAGGCTACTGCTGTCAAATTGTGACTGTTGCTGTCAAACTGTGGCCACTGCTGTCAGACTGTGGCCACTGCTGTCAAACTGAGGCCACTGTTGTCAAACTGTGGCTGTTGCTGTCAAACTCTGGCTGTTGCTGTCACACTGTGGCCACTGCTGTCAAACTGAGGCCACTTCTGTCACACTGTGAAATTGTACGGTGTAGAGGGAACTGAACAAGCAGCTGTTGTCAAACTGTGGCTGTTGCTGTCAAATTGTGGCTTTTTCTCATGCTTGCATCCATAATTCTTGATAAGGCCTTTTTTTCAATCAAAAATGAAGTTTTTTATAGGTAAAACATATTTTAACTAGCAATACTTAACCTATAGATGTGCTTTTTGAACTGTCGTTTTTTTCTGTGGAAGGTTTGAAATACAGAATAGAATAGCACATTATCTATAGGTTAATGTATTGTGCAGTTAAAAGTATTAATATTTTCTTATTTCTCCATGAAAACGTATGTTGTGGGTACTCATTAGAAGCATCTCACTGATAACCACTCTTATCTAGACCTATAAAGCCTCAACAAGCAAATGAACTTTGATCAGTTTGCCTATCTACGCATTATGATCAGTCTTTGCTATAGCTAGGCACTCTTTGTGATTAATTGTTTTTGTGGATAGCACTGACACTGGATATGCAGAATGTTCTGATTCTTTGCTGGGCATGTACGTCCTATGGTACATTTCCCAAACATTAAGGAGCATATTATAGAGACATTTCAGGTGCTTACACTTGTCATACTGAATAAATTAAGATGGTAGCTTCCTTTTGTTACCTAGGAGACATGCTCTCAGCAGCAGGTGGCTGTGAACTTTCAACCACAACATGTGTGAAAACCGAATGGAAGAAGTTCAAGGATCTGCTACCAGTCCTCTCTTCAAGCCACCTCTCTTTCAAAACACGTGGCCATGTGTACAGCTCTTGTGTGCGGAGCGCAATGCTCCATGCCAGCGAGACTTGGCCATTGACAAAGCCGAACCTCCAGCATCTGCAGCGAAATGACAGGGCAATGATCAGACAGATCTGCATTGTCAGGCCGCAAGACATTGTCACCACCAGGTCCAATGAGCTACTTGTGCGGCTTGGCATTGAGGATCTGGACCTCATTCTGAAGGAGAGAAGACTTCGATGGTATGGACATGTGGAACGCTCCAGTGGTGCAATCAAGACAGCCTTTGACATACAGGTTGATGGAAAGCGTGGGCCTGGGATGCCCAAAATGACATGGAAGTAGCTGACAGAGAGGGATTGCAGAGAGTGGAAGCTCTCGGCTATCAACCCTCATGATAGATGTACCTGGAGATCTGGTGTGAGATCTGCCATGCGTGCAGCAAGCCAGCTATCTGGAAGGGGGCCCATTGATGCAGGGATCATTTTCTGGCGCGATTTCGCGATATTCTCGCATTTTTTTGCAAGAAATCGCATCAAAATTCCAGGAGTGAGAAAAAAAATCGCACGCTGAATTTTTCTCGTTTCGCGCCGTTAAGTTCCTATTTTGCACATGCGGTTCATTTCGAGACTATCGGACTGTTCTGTTTGACCGGTTTCTGAATTATTGTGGCGCCAAAATTCATTACACATACGAACGCAGGTAACCATTCATTAATCTGTATCATTGAAAAGCTTTATCGTAAAAACTCATTGTCGGTCTCTGGTTTAAGTAAGCGTTTATTTGATCGCTACCTCGAGTCAGCAAAAACATGTCCGCCGACTCGGAAAAAAAAAGAAAGAAAATTATCCGACCCGAAGCCGTCCAGTCGGGATGGCAACATGTTAAAGTATCTTGTTCGAGCACAACCCAGCTCGACAGAAGCGGCCACGCTCTCCTCCCCTGATTCGGATGACGATCTCGGATCAAACACAAGACCGAGCTGAGCTTGATGAATAACAAGCCCATGAAGCCCTTATTCAGCCGTTTGCATTTTATTACGAGCCAGGCGTAACGAGTAAGAAATGAAAGTGAAACCAGCAACAAGCTTTAAAATTATTTACAGTATTAGTTGATAACAAAAATAAGAAAATGTGCAAGACAGAAAAATAAATGTAAACGGTACCTTTCAAGATAATTTTATTTACAGTTTGATTCTATTCAGTCTCAATTGAAATTCCATAAGTCCTGTGAGAAAATCATGAATCTGTAATATATTTTAGAGCAGATATATACTGTTTTTTTATGAGTTCAGGGACTCAATTTTATAAAATTTGTGAGTCCTAAAGAAAAATTATGAGTATATGAATTGGAACTCCCAGGTAAACAAAATCATTGGATAATGTCACAAAATCCCAGAGAAATAATTCCTGAAGAATTTCTGAAACAAATCCTTTGAATTGCAGTTTCTGATCCCACAATTTAAAGTCCCTGAATTCAGAGTTTAATTCCAGAATTAATGAAACATTGAAGTAATCCAATAAAAAATGAAAGTGTACAAAGATGCTCGTATGAAAATCTTCTCTCCTTATATAATATCAAAGAACATTCTAAAGAAAAAATAGAGTACTAGAAGCATCACTTATTTTCCAGTATTTGTCAAGAAAAATTTAAATGTTCTGTGACATGCCAAAAATAGCTTAATCTAGACTATTCCATTTGGAAAATCTAAAAAGAATATAAACAACTTGTTATTTAAACATGATTTTCCAGAAAGTTCAAATTTATATATAAACACTTGTAGTAAACATGAAAATAATGATACTTAAAATAATCAAACACCCTATATATAAAAATTTTATTAACCTGATTTAGAATACATTACAAAATAAGCAATAATAATACTTATACATACAATTCTGATACAAAATCTGGCCTTTACAAAAAAAAAAAAAAAAAAAAAATCTCACTCAGTTTGTCCGAGCGAGCGAAAAAAAAATCTCACTGAATTTGAAAATCTCTCACTGTTTTTGTCCAAATGGGATTTTTTCTCTCACAAAAATCTTGGGCCAGAATAATCCCTGTTGATGTGGATGTTGCCCCTGTACCTGCACATTAATCAAAATCGGATTATGATATATGATATACGATGTCAGCCCCACTTCTAATTTTAAGCCAACCAGATTATTTGATCCAGGTCGTTGATTGAAATTTACATACTTAATGACAAACAGTGTAGATCCAGATCAGTTGTATTCTTCAGAAGCCAACTGATCTGAATCTATGCTGTTTGCAAGGCAGGATATATCCGGGTTCAGCAGGACCAGGGTTAATACAGCTCTCTTTCATCCAGCTAGCAGTCAGTTTCAATATTTAGTACACTGTTTGCCACTCATCCAGCACTTTTTAGACATATCAAAATTACTTTGTCAAAGTTTAGGACAAGCATGGCAAGAAGCTATGGTGTTTCAATATTATAGTAAATCTGCTAAACGCAGAAAAAATCAATCTGATAAGAAGTGCAGATCCTGAGCAAATGATGCAGAATGTGGGAGCATTTGACACCTATCCAACAAGTAGACAAATGGATAAATAGATTTGTTGCAAAGGAGTCAAAGATCTAGATTAGAGTGGGTATCAGGTACATATTTTTATTTCTCCAGGAAAACATATATTGTGGGTACTCATTAGAAGCACCTCATTGAGGTACTTCTAATGAGTACCACAAGATATGTTCTGATGGAGAAATAAGAAAAAATATCAATACTTTTGTATTGAAAAAAAAAGTATCTTATCAAGAGCTATGTGAGTTATATAGTGTAAATATAGCACATACATGTGTTTCATGGGACTAGCACTGGCCCTCCTCATGGCTTGTTCTTTCATCTCAGCTCTCTGTCTCTCCTCCTGTCTGGCGGCAAGTCTCTCAACAGCCCCTAGGTCTGGTATGGCTCCCACCGTAGAACTACGAGGGCGACCACCAAGTCTGGGCGAGTCGGGTGGACTAGGGAAGGTAAAGTTGGGATCTTTGTTTGAGTTAGCTGGAGATGGGGCCGGGGATAGCTCAGGTGTGGAATGATGATCCTATAAGAAAACATTAAAAACAACTTCTAAGATGTGACACAAAAAAATATCTCATTATAACTCTAGATAAAATAAGAAAAAAAAAATATCGACATCCCACCTTCATAGCTCCAGACTCATTAAAAGTGCCTCATTTAGGTGCTTCTAATGAGTACCATCAACATACATTTTTGTCCCAGTGACTAGGTGCTTCTAATGAGTACCCACAACATACATTTTTGTCCCACTGACTAGGTGCTTCTAATAAGTACCCACAATATACATTTTTGTCCCATTGCCTAGGTGCTTCTAATGACTACCCACAACATACATTTTTGTCCCACTGACTAGGTGTTTCTAATGAGTACCCACAACATACATTTTATTGTCCCACTGACTAGGTGCTTCTAATGAGTACCCACAACATACATTTTTGTCCCAATGACTAGGTGTTTCTAATGAGTACCCACAACATACATTTTTGTCCCAGTGACTAGGTGCTTCTAACAAGTACCCACAACATACATTTTTGTCCCAATGACTAGGTGCTTCTAATGAGTACCCACAACATGTTTTAGACCAGAAATAAGAAAAATACCAGTGCTGTTTGGTTGAAAAAAATGCCTATCTTGAGCTATGCATCTTGAAAGCAATAGTTTTTACTAAGTACACCACAACTTCTTTACAACACTATTGTTGGGGTCCAAAGCATAAACCATGTTAGTTAAACAACCGTGTTATATCCAAACAAAAATGTATAGTATATTGAAAAATGACCATTTATGGTCATTTTTCAATATAATCTATACATTTTTGGGATTCATCTGTGAACTGTGTTATATCCAAAACCGTGTTATAATGAACCGTGTTATAAAGAGGTTGTAGTGTATGTTCATTTTGGCTTTTTATAAGGGTCACTAAGTGATGATTCCTGTAAAATAATTCCAAATTCTGTGGCTCCTAGAGTGTTTGTAAGGTTAAAGATTATCTTTATATGCATATTAGCTAAGTGGGCCATGTCATCCAGCAGCTACATGTATACTGTTAAACAAATCAACATGACCTGAACAATTTTAACAGATAGCACCACAAGGAACATTCATGCAAGTCCATTTGAAAATTAAGCTTTTTGCTTTTGACAAGAAGATTTTTAAATTTCTCTAGACACAGAGGGAAAACTGGCCCTAGCCCCCCTGGTGGCCATGTCTTTAACAAATCAATACAGCTTGTTTCACTTTGACAGAAGGCCATCCAAGGAACATTGTTGCAAAGTAATGTGAAAGTCCAGCTCCTGGTTTTTGACAAGAAAATTTTTAAACTTTTCATTACAGACATACAGGGAATATCGGCCCCGCAGCCTGATGACCATGTATTTTAAATCTACATTGTGTTAAAAAGTGCACAGAGGTCACCCAAGGAACATTCTTGCAGTTATTAGAAATTCTATTTGCTGATTTTTGACAAGGCGACATTGAAAGTTTTCATTAAAGATATACAAGTCAAATTAGCCCTGTCCGCTGGTGCCATTTTTTTTAATGACTCAACAAGGCCTGGACAACTTTCAGATAGGTTCACCTAATAAACATCCTTGCAAAGTTTTTGCAAGTCCAACTACTGGTTTTGACAAGAGAATTTTTATTTAAAGTTTTCTATATAGGTACATAGGGAAAGTTAGACCTGTCACCTGGCCATATTTCTGATGAAGATACATGGCTTGAAGAAGTTTTGTACAGCATTACCCTTGAAACATTACTACCAAACTGTTTCAAAATCAGGCCAGGAGTTTTTGACAAGAAGATTCTTTAGGATCTTTCATTTGGTTGCCATGGCAACCAGAGTTCAGCTTGAATTCCAGATCTTTGGGCAACTCAGTCTGTACAACTAAAGAATCATTCCAGAAAAACTTGGTTAATTTGTTTGTGTTGAGGTTTTACGGCCCAGTCAACCCAATGGGGTCATGTCGAGCGCGGTCAGTTTACCTAACCACACATTTACTGGGCAGGCTTAGTCCTCTAAGCGGTTAACCAGTATTGTGCACATTCTTTCGCCAGAAACTGACAACTGCCCTTCTAGAAACAGCGGAAGGAAGAGAATGACCGTAGAAAATATTTCATGATCAATCTCCATGAAAGAATGTTGCCGACCTCGGCGGGGGTTGAACCCGCGACCTCCTGGTCTCCAGTCGGACGGCGCATCCAACTGAGCCACCAAGGCCGGCAAAAACTTGGATAAAACTGGCATCATAGTGGTTTGGTTAAAACTGGCATCATAGTGGTTTAGGAGATGTCTGATGTTAAAAGATGGATGATGACAGACACCAGCTGCAGATGCCAGACAACTTGAATATCACATCAGGTCACCTTGAGCACAATACTACCCTTTACAACCCACATCATAACAATGATGAGGATACATATTTTTGTCAGTAACTATTTTTTTTGGAATCTTAATAAACTAGACAAAGTGCCCAGTGGGGCACGTATACCCCCGACCAGCGCTACCACCACTTTTTAAAGAGCACAAAGTATGTAGCTTTGACTCTGGAGATGGCAGTTGTATGCTATATGTTATAACATTGAAAATATTCAATCATACATAATATGAAGCCCTTGACCTCAAAGGTCAGGCACAGGTGCAGGGATTGAGCTGAATAAAATTTTAGCCCTATAACTATCATGATTTACCAGTGAAATCAATGACATTTGTATGAAAAGTCTGTGACCTTGACTTAAAAGCCATGCCCCAGCTTGGGGATGGTGCTGAGAAAAACTTCAGACCTATATATACCATCATGCTTAATATTAATGAAACCAACAAAAGGGTCTTCATAATATAGCTATATAACTTAGATGCAATTTTTTTTTACTTTTATATGAAATTTCTAAGTCTGTGACCTTGACTACAAGGTCATACCCTAGGATAAGGATGATGCTGAGTAAAACTCTAGCCCTATATCTACCAACATGTAAAATATAAATGAAATTCCTCAAAGGGTCTTGATGGTATAGCTATATAAATATAAATACAAAAATTTTGACTTATTTATGAAAATTCTAAGTCCGTGACCTTGACCCCAAGGTTATTCCCCGGGATAGGGTTGGTGCTGATAAAAACTTAAGCCGTATATTTACCATCAGGCCAAACATGAATGAAAACCATCAAAGGGTCTTCATAATATAAGTCTTATAAACTTTAACGTAAAACTTTGACCCTAAGCCCAAAAATAAAGTATGAACGAATAATGCTTCAACGGATGGATGGACAGACAAACAAATTCCTTGCTGATAGCTATATCCACTCAACCTTTCAATTAAGGGATAATAAAATTTAACAAAAGGTCTTGACGATATGGCTATATAAACGTAAACGCAAAAACATTTACTTTTATATGAAACTTCTAAGTTCGTGACCTTGACCTCAGTCACACCTGGGGTGGGGATCACGCTGAGTAAGACTCTAGGCAGATATCTAACAACATGTCAAATATAAATGAAATTCTGCAAGGGTCTTGATGATACAGCTATATAAACTAAAACACAAAAAACTTTGACTTTTTTTTATGAAAATTCTAAGTCTGTGACCTGACCCAAAGGTCACCCCCGGGGTGGGGAGGTTCGAGATAAAAACTTTAGACCTATATCTACCATCATGCCAAATATGAATGAAATCCATCAAAAGGTCTTCAAAATATGAGGTCTTATAAACTTTAACACAAAAACTTTGACCCTGTGACGGAAAAACGAACGAATGAATGTACAAACGAACGTACGTACCAACGAACGGACGAACGGAAAAGCGAAAACTATATACCCCCACATACTTCATATGTCGGGGGTATAACTATACTTTTATGAAATTCAGAATTTTCATTTGGGGTACCAAATTCACTATTATATTGATATCAACTGTCTGTCCTTGAAAAAACTAGGATTCTGAAATGCACTGAACATTCAGACAGTTCAACAATCCATGCTTTTGTAACAAAGGATAGCAAGTCAAAGTATCTACAATTAATAGAATGTGTATGCTGACTGCACTTCTGGTGGAAGGCAGTACTAAAATGGACATACTTTGTGCACAAACGGATATTTTTTGATGAATTTGCAGTCTTCATTTTTTTGGCATAAATAAGAAGAAAGGATGACGATGGTTTGATGTTTTATGTCCCTTTCATCATAATCATATCGAGACAATGGATGAGTGATAATGAAAGACTGTGCAATGAAGCCCCAAACAGTCATGAGCTGAATTCTACCTGCAGCAGGACTGGAACCCAGGGCCCAGTTGTTCAAAGCGTTGTTAGCTTAACGAGCTTGTTAAGGGTCATTTCGTTAACTGTTTTAGCGGATTCAATATACAATATTCTGATATTTTTAGCTGAAAAAATGTGAGTAGCTTTTGCACTGCAAAAGCTACTCACATTTTTTCAGCAAAAAATTTCAGCATATTTGCGTATCACTCAATGTAAATTTTAATAAATCGTTAACTAACGACATCATTAGCTTTGAACAACTGGGCCCAGGACATCAAGATCCAAAGTTGGGAGTGCCAACCACTTGGCCAGCCAGACACTTCTCCAAAGAAATGATATTTGCAGCTATATGTATTCATCATGTTGATTATTGGCCTTGAATATGCTCAGGTGAGCTAATAAGTATAGACTGTCCAAATATTTAGAGTAATTACTCTAACCTGGATAGCTACATAACCAATAGACTATAGTGGGGACAACCCAGAAAACTGTTTCTGAGATAACTCACCACTGATCGAGTTAAGCTCCCTCCCTCACTGTCTCCAGTATTGCTACGATGTCTGAATGCTTCTTTCACATCTTCTATATTGTGCTGTGCCTTATTGATGAGCGTCTCGAATGAGTTGGTCAGTTTCTTCTTAGCCTTATTACGAATCACATCAAAGGTCGACGTGTTTTGTTTGCCTTTCAGATCAATTAGGATAAACTGAAATACAAATTTACCATAATAACCCTAAGTATTGGGACAGACAGGCTCTGGCTAACAGTGTAGACCCATATCAGATGCTGCAGAATGCAGCATCTGATCAGGGTCTACACTGTTTGCCATATATACAGCAATATTTTAGACACATCAACATGTAGTAGAATGGACTGTTTCAAATTTTAAGTATGGTAAGAAGTATGGTATTTGTTTGTGTTGAGGTTTTACGGCCCAGTCAACCCAATGGGGTCATGTCGAGCGCCGTCAGTTTACCTAGCCACACGTTTACTGGGCAGGCTTAGTCCTCTATGCGGTTAACCAGTATTGTTCACATTCTTTCGCCAGAAACTGACAACTGCCCTTCTTGAATCAGCGGAAGGGAGAGAATGACCGTAGAAAATATTTCATGATCAATCTCCACGAAAGAATGTTGCCGACCTCGGCGGGGGTTGAACCCGCGACCTCCTGGTCTCCAGTCGGACGGCGCATCCAACTGAGCCACCAGGGCCGGTACTAGAAATATGGTAAGAAAAGATGTCCCAATACTTACGGTAAATATGGAGAGCTGCTGACAAGAGCTTTAGTAGTTTTCTTGTTTCAATTTAGGAAAATGGATACTCATTTAGAAGAGGTGATGTAGTTAGCCATTTTTTCTCTAGAAATCTCTAAATTAGGTAACCTGACATACCCACTAAATAGCAATACTTTCTTTGACTGATTTTGATCTGAGATGCATTTTAATGACCAAGTCAAAACTGTTCAGGTTATGTTAAGCCAGTCAATTAACCTATTCACACTTTTCACTGGACAAGCTCAGTCCTCTAAGCGATTAACCAGTACTGTGCACATTCTTTTGACAGTAACTGATAGATAAGAAAGGACAGTTTAACCCTTCTCTTGCTGAACACGATAAGCTCTGTCTTAGCAAACAGTGTAGATCCAGATCAGTTGGCTTCTGAAGAAGCCAACTGATCTGGATCTGCACTGTTTGTTATTAAATATGTCAATTTCTATCAAATAAACCGGATCAAGTAATCTGATTGGCTGGAAATTAGAAGTGGGCATGGCATATTAATTTATTCAGCAAGACAAGGGTTAAAGTAATTCCCTTCAGCTTCTTGTACTATGTCATGTTTGCATTGTACCTTGTGTCTTCATTTGAATGTTTTCATTATTGAACATTATGATCATTGTTGTTGGAATATGCTATAATGTAATATGGCATTCTGAATAAAGTGAGCCTGAATCTAACAATTCTTGGATAAGCAGAAGAGGGAGAATGATCACAGAAATGATTTCATAATCAATCTTCTCTTCTTGGATCAGCAGAAGGGCAAGAATGACTATAGAAATGATTTCATAATCAATCTCCATGAAAGTGATGTGGCTGTGCTGGGATTCGAACTTTGTGACCCCTGGATCTGCAGTCAGAAAATTTCCGACAGTGTTATGAAGGCTGGCACTTTTTTGGTTGAAAGAAGCATCCTGTCTACAACTATGAGCTGTACAGGGAACATTGAAGACCACTGGCAGCTATGACAGACTGATGAGTATTTTATCTGTTAACCCTTTAAATGCTAAGCAAAATTTGTAGCAGACGACATTTATTTTTATTTTTTTTTAATTTTTCAAAGAAAACAAGTCTTGATATTTCTTGTGAATCGTCTGCCAAGCAGACGATTCACATGAAATATCAAGACTTGTTTTATTTGAAAAATTAAAAAAAAAAAAAAAAAAAATCAAAATGTCGTCTGCTGCAGTTGTGATTGGTGCTTTAAGGGTGAACACATAAAGCACCAATCACAATTGCAGCAGACAATAATTTTGATTTTTTTTTTTTTTTTTTTTTAAATTTTTCTGAGAAAACAAGTCTTTACATTTCATGTAAATCATCTGTCAAGCAGATGCTGTGAAGCCTGGCACATTTTTGGTTGAAAGAAGCATCCTGTCTACAACTATGAGCTGTACAGGGAACACTGCCAAGCAGATGATTTGCATGAAATGCCAAGACCTATTTTCTCTGAAATATAATAAAAAAAAAAATCAATAAATTTTTTATAATGCAATATGCTACATATTTTGCTTGGTGTTTTAATCTTTACCACTTTCTTGGCTAATTCAGCAGACGCCACACTGATGATATTTTTCTTATTTTTCCAAGAAAACAGAATTTGACATTTCATGCAAACTGTCTCCATTACAGACAATTTGCATGAAATGTCAAATCCTGTTTTCTTGAAAAAATAAGAAAAAACATTTCAATATGTTGTCTGCTGAAATTTTTACCCAGAGTGCTAAACATTATGGGTTAACAACCAGAAAATGTTAGTTTTCCCAGAATAGGCCAAATTTGATTATTTTGCTTGTAATCAGGTAGCCAGACAAGCATTAGATTAAGCTGCACAATTTTTTTCTATTTCTCAATGGAAACATATGAGGCTAGCAAGTGGAAAAGCTGCATGATAAACGAGATTACATCAATTATTAGGCTGCCCAGCTCCAGTTAAGGGACGGTATCAAGTAAATATATTTCTTATTTCTGCAAGAAAACACATGTTGTGGGTACTCATTAGAAGTGCTCCCTAAGGCACTTCTAACAGTTCCCTAGACGTATCTTTTAACCCATTGTAGTCGGGAGACCCATAAAAGGGTAACTGGCAAACAGTGCAGACCCAGATCAGACGCCGCAGAATGCGGCGTCTGATCAGGGTCTCCCCTGTTTGCAAATAGTTTAGCCATTTTTCTAGGAATATGTAAATTTCATAGCCGGACGTACTTAAAATTGAAACTGGACTCTCCCAATATATAGTGTGGGAGAGTAACTTGATATTTTTTTTTTTATCTTGTTTCTCCATAAAAAAACATATGTTATGGATACTCATCATTAGAGGCACCTCACTGAAGTGCCTAAAAGAAGTTTGTTTGCGTTGAGGTTGTAAGGCCCAGTCAACCCCAATGGGGTCATGTAGAGCAGGGTCAGTTTACCTAAGTACCCACAACATATGCTATCAGGCAGAAAAAAAAAATCAAATTACCATAATAACCCTAAGTATCTGCAAAGATCAGACGCCGCAGAATGCTGAGTCTGATCAGGTTCTACACTGTTTGCCATACATACAGCAATATTTTGGACACATCAAGAGATAGAAGAATGGACTTTCAAATTTTAGGACAAGTATGGTAAGTAGATAAGGTGTCCCAATACTTAGGGTAAATAAGGTATCAATACTTTTTGTCAAGATCTGTTTTCAAGCAGAAATAAAAAACGTTAAACTATAATACCCGCCATTATCGTGTCGCGGGCAGAAAACTCCATCAAACATTAATGAAATTTGCCCATAAGCAATCCCAAACCAGATCTTCTTCATATCAATGCATGTATCAAGTTTGGTTAAAATCCCTTGACATTAACTCAAGTTATCATCCGGAAAATGAAAATATGGACGTGTCTCAGGCAGATAACTCTATCAAAATTTGAAGAAATTTGCCCATTAGCAATCCCAATCCAGATCTCCACAATATCAATGCACATACCAAGTTTGGTGAAAATCCATTGATGTTTACTCAAGTTATCATCCGGAAACGAAAAACGGATGGAAGGACGTATGACTGACAGACTGATGGACCAACAGACACACAGACATCCAACGTGAACCCGTAATACCCGCTACTATCGTGTAGCAGGGTATAAAAAGAGAATTCTGTCTAAAGTTATGTGTATGTGCCTAAGAGACTTAGGAAAAAGCAAACAGAAATAAAAAAACAAAACATTCCCCAACCTGCTGTAAACACAGCAAGCCCCTACCCCATCACAGTCATCATCAAAAGTGCTGACATTTTTCTTATTTCTCCAAGAAAACATATATTTGTGGTCCACATTAGAAGTGTTTCATTGAGGCCTATGTTTTCATGAAGCAATATAAGAATAACCATATACCTTGATACTCCTCTTATCTGGAGATGCTGAGTTAGAGTTTTATGGCCAGTCAACACTCTTAAGGTCATGTTGAGCCAGTCAGTTTAAGTTCTCTAAGCGGTTAACCAATACTTGTGCACATTCTTTCAAAAGAAATTGACAACTGCCCTTCTTGAATCAGAGGGCAGGGAGAGACTGACCGTAGAAAATATTTCATGATCAATTTCCACAAAAGAATGTTAGTGGATGCGATGGGGATTGAACCTTTAACCTCCTGATTACCAGATTGGTGGGCATCTGACTGAGCCACCGAGGCCAGCCATATCTGGAGCGAAGTTAATGTTTGTATAATCATGCCAGAGCCAAAAAGTATATATCCTACGTAAGATGACACCAGATTAAACTTCTCCTAAAGGAGCCAGGGTCTTCACTGTTTGAAACTACACAAGCAAATTTAGACACACCATCTGGTAGTCAACTGGGTTCGTTCAAATTTTAGTTAAAATGTGAGAAAATGTACCGAACGTGCATGCCAAGCAATGCCTCAGATCAGCCTATATATATCCACAATGTTCAGTTTTCAACGTGTACTATATTGACAGCCAGGGCCCAGTTGTTGAAAGCGTCATTAGCTTAACGAGCTCGTTAAGGGTCATTTCGTTAACTCTTTTAGCAAATTCAATATACAATATTATGATATTTTTTGCTGAAAAAATGTAAGTAGCTTTTGCAATGCAAAAGCTACTCACATTTTTTCAGCACAACATTTCAGCATATACGTGTATCACTTGATCTAAATTTTAACAAATTGTTAACTAACGACATTGTTAGCTTTGAACAACTGGGCCCTGGGGTCCAAAGTTTCTTCAGTGAATGCTAAGACTCTATCAGACAGCATGGATGCACAGGCTGATCTGAATCCTCACAAGAGGCAACATTTTCAAATATTCATCACGAAAACACGTCTATATAATTTTGACCCCCTTAAACCCCACCTTTATATAGTAAAACTGGGGTTTACAGGGGTAAACATTATTTTTCTTATTTCTGCTCAAAAACATAGACTGTGGTACTCATTAGAACCGCCTCGCCGAGGCGGTTCTAACGAGTACCACAATCTATGTTTTGAGCAGAAATATGAAAAAATATCAGAGTTTTTTATCTGAAAATTTTCAGTTTTTGGAGGTGAAATTTTCTATATATTTGAGTAGGCATGTTTTCGTAATGGGACTAGTTAAGGAGAAGTATTTGGATGATAATTCTGGGATAATGTTTCTTACTTCTCCTAAAAAATCGTGTATGTGGGTACTCATTAGAGGCACCTCAGAGAAGAGCTTATAACGAGTACCCACAAAGTATATTTTTATGGTCACCAGTTCTCCTATTTAACAAGTCCTCTGCTAAATGTATATTTTTCAGTGTTGTCCAAAAATCAATCATGTCTTGATTTTTTATTACCCACTGTCCAAACTCCATTGAGTACTTGCACAAAGTAACTATTCAAAACTTTTATGCTGGCTCGACACATTATTTTTACAAAGTTTCCAATTTTCCAATAATATCATTTCAAATTAATCCAACACAAAGCTCTAGCTAATGGTGGTTTTTCTAATCAAAAAGTATTGATATTTTCTTATCATTTGTTTATTTCTCCATAAAAACATCAAGGGTGCGTATAAATTAGAATGTCTCATCAACAACATGTTTTCATGATGTTTTAATGACATTACGAAAACACGCCTATGCAAAATATATAGAAAATTTCACCTCCAAAAACTGAAAAAATTCAGATAAAATCTTTGATATTTTTTTCATATTTCTGCTCAAAACATAGATTGTGGGTACTCGTTAGAACCGCCTCGACGAGGCAGTTCTAACGAGTACCCACAATCTATGTTTTTGAGCAGAAATAAGAAAAATAATGTATACCCCTGTAAACCCCAGTTTTACTATATAAAAGTGGGGTTTAAGGGGGTCAAAATTATATAGGCGTGTTTTCGTGATGATAAGGCAAAGGACCCTATGTAGAACAAACAAATATTGTAATTTACAGATGTGTCAGAATTCAGCCTTGTCCTGCTGAACCCAGGTATGTCCTGCTTTTGCGAACAGTGTAGATCCAGATCAGTTGGCTATCTGGATCTGCACTGTTTGTCATTCAGTACATAGGTTTTCAATGACTAATTAGAAGAATATCAACGTTTTTTTGTTTCAGATAAGTACCTGGACCTATGACTATAATTTAATCAAATGCTGAAAATATTTCTCTGTCATTCAAAAACTCTTAAGAAGTCTATATATAAATTAATCTCATCACCCCTGAGTTTCAGTAGTGACTTCATTGAAGCTTGGACATAGCCAGTGTTTCAAATAGGCATATCAGTCAGAAATCAAAATAGAATGGCAAACAGTGTAGATCCTTATGAGATGGTTCATTTTGAGCCATCTCATCTGGATCTACACAGTTTGCAAGAGTATCATGTTTGGTTTGCAGGGTTATGTGTTTCTCTGTAACTTACATCAGACCTATGTGCCCCTTTCCCACCATCTGATATATGAGAGTGTTCCCTCTGTTTGTGTTCTGCCATCTTCCTCAGAGCTATCATTAACACTTCAACAGATTCTTCATGACACTGAGGGTTCTCATTCTGAAATACATGTCCATTACAATAATTAGGCCAAATAAATAAGTATGTATGTTTCAGGTCACATCGAATTTTAGAATAGGGGTGGTAAGATGGAAAATATTTTTATTTTGTTAAAAGTTTTTATATGAGTTTAATAGGAAAAATATGGCCTAACAGGGAAATCTCAAAAGAACTTAAAAAACTTTAGGGTTGGTGGTGAAAAATTAGGCATGGTTGGGTAACCTGAAACACACACTTTTTTATTTTTGGCCTAAAATACTGAACTAACTCTAAAAGTGGGACATCTTAACCCTTAAAGTGCTAAATACAACTACAACAGATGACACTTTTTAATTTTTTTTTTCTTTTTCTTTTTAAGAGAAAATAAGGCTTGATATTTCATTACGAAAACACGCCTATTCAAATATATAGAAAATTTCACCTCCAAAAACTGAAAATTTTCAGATAAAAAAACTCTGATATTTTTCTTATTTCTGCTCAAAAACATAGATTGTGGGTACTCGTTAGAACCACCTCGCCGAGGCGGTTCTAATGAGTACCCACAATCTATGTTTTTGAGCAGAAATAAGAAAAATAATGTATACCCCTGTAAACCCCAGTTTTACTGTATAAAAATGGGGTTCAAGGGGGTCAAAATTATATAGGCGTGTTTTCGTGATGTCATGTGAATCGGATCCTGTAGCTAGATTTACATGAAATGCCAAGTCTTCTTTTCTCTGAAAAAATAATTAAGTCAATTTTAGAATACAGCGTCTACATATTATGCCAAGTCTTCTTTTCTCTGAAAAAATAACTAAGTCAATTTTAGAATATGGCCTGCTACATATTATGCCAAGTCTTCTTTTCTCTGAACAAATAACAAAGTCAATTTTAGAATATGGCCTGCTACATATTTGCTTAGCACTTTAAGGGTAATCTTCTTATCATACTTGTCATAAAACTCTAAACAAGTCCATTTCACTACATGCTGATGTATCTAAACATTGCTGGATGAGTGGTAAACAGTGTAGACCCAGATCAGATGCCACATTGTGGCATCTGATCTGGGTCTACACTGTTGTTCAGGATGGTCTGTTCTAATACTAAGTGTTATTATGGTATATAGAGGAGCTTCATTATAATGCTAATGATTGTAACAATGTATTAACCCTTGTCATGCTGAATAAATTAAGATGCCATGCCCACTTCTAATTTTCAGCCAATCAGATTATTTGATCCAGATTGTTGATACAAATTCACATACTGAATGACAAACAGTGCAGATCCAGATCAGTTGGCTTCTTCAGAAGCCAACTGATCTGGATCTACACTGTTTGCAAAGACAGGGTATATCCGGATTCAGCAGGACAAGAGTTAACATATCTCCAGATGAGAGATTTATCCAGATAATATTTTTTCTTATTTCTCCACGAAAACATACATTGTGGATACTTATTAAGAGTGCCTCTGTGAAGCACTTCTAATGAATATCCATGTGTTAACCCTAGTCATGCTGAACCCGGATATACCCTGCCTTTGCAAACAGTGCAGATCCAGATCAGTTGGCTTCTGAAGAAGCCAACTGATCTGGATCTGCACTGTTTGCCATTAAGTATGTGAATTTATATCAACAACCTGGATTAAGTAATCTGATTGGCTGATAATTAGAAGTGGGCATGGCATCTTAATTTATTCAGCATAACATGTTATTTAAAGGAAAAATAAAAAAAAACACAAATACTTTTAAGGTGGAATACTGTGACATTTGAAGCTGTTTTGCATGATAAAAACATGATCAAACTGACTTCAGCTGATGTTTTGTTTGTTTGTGTTGAGGTTTTATGGTCCAGTCAACCCAATGGGGTCATGTCAAGCTCAGTCAGTTTACCTAACCACACATTAACTGGGCAGGCTTAGTCCTCTAAGCGGTCAACCAGTATTGTGCACATTCTTTCACCAGAAACTGACAACTGCCCTTCTTGAAGGGAGAGAATGACCATAGAAAATATTTCATAATCAATCTCCACGAAAGAATGTTGCCAACCTCGGTGGGGGTTGAACCAGCGACCTCCTGGTCTCCAGTCGGACGGCACATCCAACTGAGCTATCGAGGCCGGCTTCAGCTGAGGTTAATGTCCCTATAAACAATATTTTAGTCATCTCATGACTTGGTTGGTTTTGAGTTTAACAGCCCAGTCAATACTATTATTGAAGGTCACATCGAGCTGCTCAGTTTATCTACTCACACATTTTTCTGGGCAGGTTTAGCCCTCTACCTTGTTAACCAGCACTTGTGTACATTCTTTTGCCAGAAACTAACAACTGCCCTTCTTAAACCAGTAGTAACATACCGGCAGTAGAAAGGGAAATCAAATCGAAGAGGGTCAGAAATAAGATGAAGCTTATGTGATGTATTTTACAGTACCTGGAGTGTATGGAATAAATCAGTGGTCTCTTTCTCTGGTAACTGTTGGATTCTTTTACATAATACATTGTAGGCTATCTCTGGAGTCAAACCTGCAATAAAGCAATGACATCCTAAAAATTCTGACATTAAAAGTGGGTTGGGTGATTCAGTGGTTAGTGCTCCATGGGCAGACCCAGAGGGCTTTAGTCGAGCCCGCTTTGAGTCATAATTTCACTTTCATGAGTAATTTTGGATAATAAGCCCCGAGGTTATGTAACTTTTTTCATGCTCAACTCATCTGAGCATGAAATTTGTCCTGCTAATAAATCTCAAATTATTAACCCTAGTCCTGCTGAACCCGGATATACCCTGCCTTTGCAAACAGTGTAGATCCAGATCAGTTGGCTTCTGAAGAAGCCAACTGATCTGGATCTGCAGTTTGCCATTCAGTATGTGAATTTATATCAACAATCTGGATCAAGTAATCTGATTGGCTAAAGATTTAAAAAGGTTGTGGCCTTTTAATTTATTGAGCAGGACAAGGGTTAACAATTGCAAATTCTTTCTTGCTAAATTTAGCCAAGCATGAAATTTTCTCTGCTAATAAATATGAAAATGCCAACAATAACTGGCATTTTCATATTTATTAGCACAGAAAATTTCATTCTCAGCTGTTGAGCATGAAAAATGTTTTATAACCTCAGGGCCTGATCAACTTTTGATGCCATATTTACCCTAAGTTATAATTCTCACAACAATAATTTCAACAGTTCCTTTTTACTTCCTGTGACTGTATCTAAAATGAAGTTTTTTAAAAGTAAAACATATTTTAACGAGTAATACTTAACCTATAGATAATGTGCTATTCTATTCTGTTTTCACACCTTCCACAGAAAAAACGACCTTTCAGTCGTTAATTAAAGTCTTAAACCAGAAGGTCCCTTAGGCAGTTACCTGTGTGACGTAACTCTTCCCGCTCAATTGACCACGTGTCAGTTTCTTTTATGTGTAAAACAATAGACACAATTAGGAGAGATAAGCGAGGGTGGGCGGAGGGAGATAATTGATTATCTATAGGTTAAGTATTACTCGTTAAAATATGTTTTACTTTTAAAAAACTTCATTTTAACTTCATAATACATTAACCTATAGATAATGTGCTAGAATTTGCAGAATAGGAGGGAGGTGCTCTCCTAATTCTAACACCAATAATATCTCACCACTTCTGGTTAAGACTCAGGAAACTCAAAGGAATCAGATACATTCTAATTCTATATTTAATAGAAAGAATGGTCTAGATTCACGAAATAGCTTTAAGGTGTTATGATCTAACAACCTTATATATATTAGTAGACTCTAGAGGAAGCCAGTTCTTAAGTCTCAGAGACCTAACATCGGCCCCCCCCTCTTTTTTTCTTTTTGTGAAACAACAATTGGCTTCAAAAAGAAAAGGGAGTCATTGAGACATAACATAAATATTCCATCGCAAAGTAAGCTAGGAATATAGAAATATTTTGAAAACAAAATTTGTAAAACAAAAAGCCAAGACCATACACTGTAAGTAGTCTATGTAGGATCTTGAATAAATAAGGAAAAGTCTACTCGGTGGAGTTTCCTATAGATAACTGACATATGTAGATATTTTGGATAAAATTCTAGATATGTGAAGCTATGTAATTGTAATAGTCTAAGCTATTAGAATTATAAACTAATTAAATTCTGTTAATTGGAGTGACAGGACAGTTTCCGATGAACAGACACAGACTTAAAATAACCATAATGTGTAATTATTTCCCTTGATCAAATTAAAGAAGGGGAGATAATAAAAGTAGATGGAGTTAACTTAACTATAACTAAGTTATCCATCAGAAGAAAAAAGGTATAGACAAACATAATGGTTAAAACTATTGCTAGACTAATTGTATAACGAATTTTTAGTCAAGCAATAAAATAATACAGAGTTTGCATATAACTGCTGGGAAGAAAAAACAACTTAAACCATTGATAATTAGTTTTGTCATAGACATATAAAAGCGTTTGATGTCCTGACAAAAAAATAAAGAATAAACTGTCAACAACATAACTAAAGACATTGACAGACAATAAAAGAGATAAGAATAAGGTTGATCGCAGCAAACTGTATGACGGTCATAGTTTGGCTAAATCTTACCGTATTGATAAGATTAAGCAATAATAAATAAGCTGGATAGAATCTTTCTATACCAGAAGATTGCCATGAAAAGTACTCCTGAGTAAATAATCATGGAAATCAAGAAATGTTAAAAATCCACTTTGATACGAATCAAAATGTTCATAAAAAGAGAAGGACTCAGAGAAAAAGTAATAGTGTGATAATCTCTGAAGAAAGATTATACAATAATACTGATTATTAATCTCAAAAAACACTTAATTTAAAAGTTAAGAGATAGTATTACTATTCTATACGCATATTTAAGAATAGTAAGAAATATATTAATACTAAATAAAAATTATACTACTGAACAAAATTCCCGCTATAAATCATAGGTTAAGCGTAACTATTATTTAAGCAAGGAATTATTAAACATATAACTCTCTATAAAATTACTGCCCAGAAATTTTATAGATAAACATTCAATCAAATTTTTAGAATTGAATATTAATAGAATAAAATCTATGTCTGCATAATTGGTAATTCCTGAAATATCAAATTACGTACTCGCAAATGAGTTCAGGAAGAAAATACATATATATACTCTCGAGATCTATGTGTAAACCATAGAGAGTAATAATATTATTACCGCGATCCCTGACGGAAGGGTAAAAAAATGTATATGAAAGAGATAATAATTAATTTAACGTCATATAGGTTTAAGATAAAATTTGTTTAATCTTTAACCAATATGCAGCAACAGTGACTCGATATTCTGTATTCGTACGTAGAAAAGGAGTACTTAGTCATTAGAATTTTGAATGATTGAAATAGAGATAATGGGATCTAAAAGGATGTATCTCCATGAACTGAATCGAAGGATAATATCCATTCTAAAAAACTAGGGCTTGTTTTAGGCTTAGTTTAACAAGCGTAGAATTGAATTATTTTCAAGTATTCATGAAGTCGTTATGCTCTGAATACTGAGAAAAAAGTTAAAATATTGTTTAGGAAATAAAAAAGTGACTGTTCCACAATGTTAGCTAGATTTAAACCTGGAACGTAGCGAGAAGGTCAATCTAATTTAAACGTAAGATGAGAAAGATAAATAATGAAGATAGATATATAAATATCGGAATAATATATTATCTCCAACAATATCAAATAATCTGAATGTTTAAAGGCATAAATACTACTCGAAAGTTTATTTACCGAATGTATAATCGGAGAAAACTTTCAGTATGTTCAAAAACGTATCACAAAAGTAAGATCTGACCAGGAACGTAGGTGCAGCACTTACTAAGTTGTGAAGTTAATATAAACATATTTTATATTATAAATTGAAGCAGTGCATTTCAAAAACATCGACATCTTGAAATGACTTATTGTGTGGAAAAATAAATAAATATCCAGTTTCGGAAAGATATTTATCTATATATATAGACCATTTTTGATGCGGACTGGAAATCAAGATATTAATCTTTGCATTATTCGCAAACTGAACTTGAACTCTTAGCGAGAATTACTATGATCCCTTTAACGAATGTAAACATAAAGGAGGGGTAAAGAGATAATTAAGAGTGTCTTAATTCTTTACCGGCTCGTAATTAAGGATGTTTTCCCTTTTGTCTAAGCCTAGACTATAGATTGATTAATATAATTATAATAATATCTGCTATTATGAGGTAAACTCTCGTTAATTAACCTCTAAGCATATATCAAAAATATATATCAACATAATCTAGAGCTTCGGTAAGTTTAGAGGAAGGAAATGATTGACTTTGGCAGTTTCTGAATAGTTACAAAGTCAATAAAACAAAATATCAAAAGGAAAGTATTGTATATAAAATCTAATTTAGGCAATAATAATCTGTCACGTACTGAATAATTAATGCCTTTACTAAATATGTATCCATTGTCAATACCAAAGTGCAAGAAAATTTTGATTGACATGGACTCTAGTTATAAATAAAATATTAGAGGTATAGAGCTAGTCGAAGCAAAACTATTCCTCAAAAAGATAAAGTAGACCTATAATATACGAGGATTAATTGGGTCTAGAATTATAATCATAATAAAATTATTATTCCAATATGAAGAATCTTCAGCGTAATAGATTCTTACTGAGGCAAAAATACCTGGTATATTGCTATCGTAGTCTTAAATGATCCAGATGAAAAAATAAAACAGGCAAAGTAAAGAACGTATCGAATTATATCTATGCCTAAATATAAGATTTTTTTCTTATTTATTATTTTATAGCAGAGTTTAGACAGAGCACGACTGACCTAGACTCTTATATAATCAATCAAAAGATAGTATAAAATAGAATAATAGCTTATCGGATCAACTATTTTCCATGTAGAAAAGGCAAAAGGAAAATATGTACCTCAACTAGAATTTTAAATCGTAGTAATCTAGAGAGGTAGTGAATAAATAAATAAACTGTTAATTTATTTATCTGGTTGGTGTAAATTTCCGATACCTTAAGAATGAAAAATTAATAGAAAGTAGAAAAGATCGATTGCTACTTTCTTGTCAATTTACTCCTTAGATTACATGCTGATTACATATCGGAGCATGTAGAAGAAAAACAGGGGAGGAAAGAAGAAAAATTTTTATATTTCGTGTATATTTTTCTTCTTATAAATAACGATAGTTTTATAGTTCACCTTTGCCCTAGAGCCGAATAAGGTGAATATGTAAGAAGTTAATCTCTTTGTAGCGAACAAACGAGATATAATTATAGCTGGAAGTATCTTCTACACTTAGTGAATGAATTGCGAATTTGATCATAACCGATAATTCTTAATTCATTTTCAATAATAAATATATATATAGAATTTAAGTCAAGTTCAAAAGTAACTGGACAGAATTCAACAATATAAATGGCTACTAGGTATTAGAACCCATCGCTGTCATTCAATAACCTATAATCCAAGACTATACATGTCTATAGTGGTTATATATGAATATATGTTGAGCCTGGAACACACTAGTAATCCGACACAAAGTCTACGAAACTACTGCCCGGTGGAATTTCGTTAGAATGACCTGGCACTACTCTACGAAGTGCCTCCCGATGAAATTTTCGTTAGAGCCGGAATTTAAACGCTGTCTAGCGAATTAAAGAGATAAAACATCATTTGAATGACCTGGCACTAGTCTACGAACTGCTGCCCGGTAAGAATTTTGTTATAGTCGGAAGTTTAACTCTTTCTAGCGGATAAAAGAGATAAAACATAAGTTAATTTAAAATATTAATGGAATTACACACCTATAATAAGTCAATGGAATATTAAAAATTCTAGTCTGATTTGGGAAAGACTGTACAGAATTTTTTGTATAAAAAGTTATTATGTATTTCACTTAATAACCTATATCCATTGACTTAAACGTGAATGGAGCTCTATGAACGATAATAGATTGTTCGGGAATTAGTAATCATTATTTTGACACTAGTTACCCGACACAATGACCGGACACTAATATTCGTAACTGTTGCCCGGTAAAGTTACAAGAAATTTGACAAATTGATCGGATAGTAGTTTTCGTAACTCTAGTCCGATGAAAAAGGGAGATTATATATGAAAACTGAGCGGGCACAAGTATTCGAAACTTTTTCCCGAAGATAATTAATTATAAGGCAAAAATTGACCAGACACTTTCTGTAAAAGTTTGCCTGGTGAAAAATCAGAAATAATATAATAATATGACCGGGTATAAGTATCAGAAATATTACTGATACTTTGCCCAGTGAAAAATTTTTTTTTTTAATAATTAGACATAATGACCGGAAGTTAGTATACGTGACTATTTTGTCCGGTGAAATATGTCAGAAACTAAGTCTTTCCAGAAAATAATTAAATTATTGACTGGAGACTAGTTGACTGGTGACTGGTGACTGGGTGACTGGTGACTGGTGACTGGGTGACTGGTGACTGGTGACTGGTGACTGGGTGACTGGTGACTGGTGCCTGGTTGACTGGCACCTGGATGACTGGTGACTGGTGCCTGGTTGACTGGCACCTGATTGACTGGTGACTGGTGAAGCTGATTGACTGGAGCCTGGGTGACTGGTGACTGGTGACTGGATGACTGGTGACTGGTGACTGGTGGACTTAGACTTTATAGGATACTAAGTACCCAAAGATGCCACCTTGATGGGTCTTACCCCGGCAGTATAGCCATATGGGGTGGGGCTCCCATCAGTAAAGAATTGTCTTATAACCCATCAAGGGTTGACAAGTTCTTTACAATCAGCTTCTCCACCATGAGAATCTTTAGCCAACTGAAGATCTCTGCAAACAAAAGTCCAGGAAAAAAACATATCGTAATTGCTGAATAACCTGGAACGAAAAGAACAAAAATATTCTGCATATATAAACACGACTATCGAACCGATCGCGCACGAGCGTTGTGCCGAAAAGCGAGAGTCGCCAAAACGCATGTGGAAAAAGACCAGTCAAAAATACATGAAATCGAAAATTGAAAATTTTAAATAATAACACAGAAAGTGAAAGGAGTGATAAATAAACAAAAGAAACACAAGGATACATAAATTTATCCGTGAGGAAAGAAATAATCCAAATTTCTATCACAGGTAAATAATCCTTGTTGAATTTCTTTGTCCACAGAAAAGAAACTGACACGTGGTCAATTGAGCGGGAAGAGTTACGTCACACAGGTAACTGCCTAAGGGACCTTCTGGTTTAAGACTTTAATTAACGACTGAAAGGTCGTTTTTTCTGTGGAAGGTGTGAAAACAGAATAGAATAGCACATTATCTATAGGTTAATGTATTATGAAGTTAAAATTGCTGGACGAGTGGCAAACAATGTAGACCTTGATCAGATGCTGCAGAATGTGACTTCTGATCTGGGTCTACACTGTTTGCTCAAGCCTGTCTGTCTGAATACATGGGAAAAGTATGGTTATCTCATCAAATGGAATCATGCTCCCCAATCCCTATTGAATAATCCTGGATCACCCTTGTGCTCTCAATTTGCCTAGTATTAGCTTTCACAAAAAGCTTGGTCTATACTTAGCACACTTTGTGCAACCTAGTATTAGCTTTCACAAAAAGCTTGGTCTATGCTTAGCACACTTTGTGCAGCCTAGTATTAGCTTTCACAGAATGCTTCGTCTACACCTAGCACACTTGTGTAACCTAGTATTAGCTTTCACCAAAAGCTTGGTCTATGCTTAGCACACTTTGTGTAACCTTGTATTAGTTTTCACAAAAAGCTAGGTCTACTCTTAGCACATTTTGTGATGCCTAGTACAAGCTATCACAAACAGCTTGGTCTATGCTTAGCACACTTTGTGCAGCCTAGTATTAGCTTTCACAAAAAGCTTGGTCTATGCTCAGCGCACTTTGTATAACCCAGCATTAAGTTTCACAAAAAGCTAGGTCTATGCTTAGCACATTATGTGTAGCCCAGTTTAAGGTTTCACCAAAAGCTTGGTCTATACTTAGCACACTTTGTGTAGCCTAGTATTAGCTTTCACAAATAACCTGGTCTACTCTTGGCACACTTTGTGTAACCTAGCAGAAGCTATACAAAAAGCTTGGTCTGTGCTTAGCACACTTTATGCAGCCTGGTATAAGCTTTCACAAAAAGCTTGGTCTATGCTTAGCACACTTAGTGTAACCTAGTATTAGTTTTTAAAAAAATCTTGGCCTAAAGCTTAGCACTCTTCATGTAACCTAGTATTAGCTTTCACAAAGAGCTTGGTCTACGCTTAGCAACCAAATCTTTGCATAGTACACTTTGTGTGCTAAGCTTAGACCAAGCATTTGCTGAAAGCTAATACATGGTTATATAGCTGAGCATTCCATTGAAAAAAAACATTGGATCAGTCCATGACCTTTCATAAAGTGCTTCCATAGCAATGACAAACATTAAGATTGTCTAAGCTTATGTGTATAGTCAATAATATCAGAAAAAAAATAGAAGTCTTACGCTAGCCAATCATCCAACAGGGTAGACTATGAAATATGCAAAATAATATTTTAAAACAATTACTTTTTTCCTCATTTAATCATTTTAACTTTCATTTTAATCCTGTATGGCACCCCTTTATCATCTGTTAGGACAGAACATTGGTGTGTACTACATATGCACAAACAATAGGTTTAATTACTTTACTGTTCAGTTTCAGTGTGATTTGCATAGAACTATACAACAAATTACTCACTGTACATGCAACCATGCATTTTGTTAGCATTTGTTGACAAGAGATCAATATAAACAGTTAACCCTCGTCCTGCTGAACCCGGATATATCCTGCCTTTGCAAACAGTGTAGATCCAGATCAGTTGGCTACTGAAGAAGTCAACTGATCTGGATCTGCACTGTTTGTCATTCATTTTGTGAATTTATATCAACAATCTGGATTAAGTAATCTGATTAGCTGACAATTAGAAATGGGTGTAGCATCTTAATTTATTCAGCAGGACAAGTGTTAATCCCTGCTGAGTGAGCAAATGAATGATACACCACAACCTCTTTGTAAATCTATTGCTGGGATCCAAAGCAAATACCATGTTTGCTAAACAACCCTATCGTATTCAAACAAAAAAGTATAGATTATATAGAAAAATGACCATAAATGTCCATTTTCCTATACTGATGGAATGGTCTGGTGTGAGAAACACTCGTAAGTAGCATTTAAAAAAAAAAACACAGAAGCAAAACCAGAAAAAACTGCACATTGTATGTGTAGTGGTAATTTAGCTATAAAGAAGTGACTGACAAGTAAATGACTTCTTGAATTAGCAAAAAAAGGAAAGAATGACTGTAGAAATTATTTCATGATCCATGAAGGTATGTGACCTTCCTGTGTTTCTGGCTTGAATAATCTTGCCTGAGGTCACCAAAGGAATATTCCTGCTAAATTATGTTGAAATCTGCAGTGGAGTTTTAAAGTTTTCAAAATAGATATATAGGGGAAATAAGCCTTGCCCCTGGTGGCCATGTTTTTTTTATGAACAATCTTCCATATGTGTCATCAAAGCAACAAGTTTGCAAAGTTATATATTGAAACTGGTCCAGTGGTTTCTGAAAAAATTTTTATATGGATATATAGGGGGAACTATGCCCCATCCAGACTACAATTACCTGTAATGTCTTCACAAAGTTTATGATACTGGTGGAGTGGACAGTTGATACAAACTTGATGGCCCTGTTGTTTTGTTTGTTCATACAATGACTGGAATGATGTCTTCAATGCAAGCATAATCTCATCCACCTAGAAAATGAAAAACACATCAGTGAGTGACACTTCTCAGGCATAAACATATGTCCAATTAAATAAGGCACTTTTTGCATCAAAAAGTAATGATATTTTTTTCTTATTTCTCCAAGAAAACATGTTGCAGGTAGTCATTAGAAGCACCTGTGTGAGGCACTTTTAATGAGTACCCTCAAGGTAGGTTTTCATAAATAAGAAAAATATTTACCAGATACCCCCTCTTACTGTAGCTATGGCATTAACTCTTAACCCTTAAAGCGCCAATCACAACTGCAGCAGACGACAATTTTCCTTATTTTTTTTTTTTTTATTTTTCAGAGAAAACAAGTCTTGACATTTCATGTGAATCGCCTGCTTGGCAGATGATTCGCATGAAATGTCAAGACTTGTTTTCTCTGAAAAATAAAAAGAAAAATTTTAGAATGTCGTCTGCTACAAATTTTGCTTGGCGCTTTAAGAGTTAAACTGCCAATCATAACAACTGTCATCTGCTTTGTCATCTGCTTGTGATTTTAAAAGTCATTTTGCAAACAGTGTGAACCCAGATCAGACTGCTCCTCTAGGAGCAGTCTGATCAGGGTCCACACTGTTTGGCTGTATGCAAAAATAGGTTTTAAAAGTTTGCAAGAATATTCAGCAGACAACATAAACAGATGACAATTCTCAGATGCAATTTAAGGTAGATCTCAACTCCTGCTGTTTATCATTTATCTTATTTTAGTCTGGAGACCCCCAAAAAGGTAACTGGCAAATATTGCAGACCCAGATCCACATTGTGCAGTGCCCAATCAGGGTCTTCAAAGTTTGCAAATAGTTTGGGCATTTTTCTCTAGGGATAGCTAAATCAAATAGCCTGACATCCCTAACATTGAAATCAGACTCTTCTAATATATATTGTTGGGAGAGTTTATTCAGTCTAAAATGGGTTAATTTGTGTTTCTTATATGCAATTAAAGAAGCAAACACACATTTCCTCATAGTATCATGATAAAGTAGGATACAGAAAGACAAATAACTTTATCTGTACAAATAACTTTATCTGCAACATGTTTGACAAAAAATGGCAACATGTTTACCAATCACGGCTTGTAACCTGATCTGTTAAGGACAAAAATGCATAAGTGTTTGAAAAACCTCCACCTTTACGTCAGATGATTTCTGATGTCACAGACATGTGTAAATCAGTCATTTTTTTTCCATCAGTAATGTACTACCTCAAGCAGTCCAACACTCCTGGCATCACCAAGGCATGCTACTAAGCAAATTTTGAAATGTTTGTAAAGCCAGTGTTTCCAACTGAAGTCTAGGGATTATTGTGAGTTCTTGAATAGTAATTGGTGGATGATCAGGCTATGAGATAGTCTGCAAAGAATGACCCACTGACGTTCTATTGGATTTTAATGTGGTGGCCAGTCCATTACTTCAATAGCCTCATGATAAAGGCAATCCATGCACTCTCTAGCAATATGGGGGCACAAATTATCCTGCATAAAAATGAAATTGTCACTGATTGCCCCAGCAATAGCTTCACAATAGATCTAGAATTTCATCTTGATAGCGGTATGCAGTCAATGTACCTCCGTTTATCATGTACAAGTCTGTTCAGCCTTCATAAGAAATTCTACCTCATACCATCACTGATCCCACTCCATATCTCGAGGGTTGAGCGCAAGACTATGGTAACTCAAACGTATTTTTGAAACCCTTGTTTAGGGGCAACTTGGACCCCTTTGTAAACAATGCAAATTTAGGTGCCATTGCTCATACGAGCAATGGCACCTAAATTTTCATTGTTTACAGAAAGAAATGTTGTAATCTTCATAACGCCTTCATGGTGAGGAGATTAGGTTTGGGGAAAAACAATCATCTAACTTACGATAGTCTTGCGCTCAACCCTCGATCTGTCTGCTTCCATAATATTGCAGTCCTCGCATCATTCGCCGTGTCATCTTCAGACAGTTTGAGCATGTTGATGGCAAGCACTCAGGTCTGCTTTCATCCATGAACAGAACTGTTCCCAGTCTTGCAATCACCTGTTCTGATGCTCTAGGGCAAACTAATTTTCACCATGCACTATGCTGCCTGGTGAGAGTAGGCCCTCTTGCTGGATGTCTGGTCACCTTCATGTAAACTACTACTTATTGATTGATCAAATATCTGTTGACCAACTGCAAGCTGTAACTTGTTTTGTAGCCTTTTGGCCATGTACAGCCAATTTAGTAGCGCTGTATTTCAAAGATACCAGTCTTCCCTTTGTGATGTCATGCCATGTTGGCCTTACCCTTCTAATCTAGTAAACTTGCCCATCTCCTGGTACAGTCATTTGGCTAGTTCCGGGTAAGGTTATGCTTCATAACGATATCCGAATAACTGGCTGATCAAAACTTGATCTTTTTAGACTGATACAGAGTACTATCCTTCCTTGAAATACCACACCAAAGAATTTGTCATTCGCCTTTGGTTATCTGCCCTTGTGATGACTGTGAAGTACACCACTGATTTGGCTAGTTCCGAATAGTTTTGCTAGTTCCGAATAATGAATTAGGGATTTGTTAAAAATCCCTCTGATAAGAAACAGCCTCTATATATTACTTTATTAACTTGTATTATGTGCTACAGAGAAAATTAATTCAATATAAAGACATTCGTCACAAAGGGACAGGTTCACAAAGACCTTAAAACCGGTCCTTTAGCCAAAATCGCATAATTTATGGCATAACAATTTTTCGGCATGTACATCCTACTTACTGCAAGATTTAGCTTCTGTTTTCTGGATTTAAAAATCTTTCCAATATAAAATATTTCAGTGAGGTTTAAGAAGCTGAAAGGTTTGCGCATAAGGGCCTAGTTTACCCCCTTCTGAAGCCTGAAAATAAAATAAGCCTGCAGTAAAAAAAAATGTGTTAATCCAATTGTAGCTTGTGTTTAGCGCTGTGTGATCTCGCCTTACTTCGTCAAAGTGTAGATAATATATAATCGACGACACGAGAAAAACCTGTCTTGGAAGTTTTCAACCAAGTTAGACTCAGACCGACCTACTCTGCCATAGACTGGCTAACTCAGCTACAGCGCCGGATTAGCTAGTCATGAAATAGGTAGTATAGTGTCTAGACAGTGAACAACAAAGATGCTGATCAGACTGCACAAACTAAGTGTCTTTGTTGTTCGCATATGTCATAAAGCTGGTTATCTCATGACGAGGCTCATTTTTTCACTTCAATCGTCTGTCACGTGTGTTAGATACTTTTGTATACACATACACACCTTTGAACACAGCATGTAAATACCTTACCCGGAACTAATTAAATCGGATGCATAAATTAGCGAACAATTAATGGTTGAAAACAAGCAGTTTGTTTAAAATCCTTGCAGGGAGCATTTAAGCAGATGTTGAAAAGTATGTTCCACCCAATAGTTGAACAAAACAAGAGCTGTGGTAGGACAGCGAGCTCGCCTGCTGGGTACATTTTATATTGTAACATTTTTATCATTAAGCCATATAATATTGTCACATAGATATAATAATCCAGGTATGACAATTCTCCATGAAATAGTAATAAAAATAAAAGGCAAAATCACTGAAGCATGAAATATAGGTCACAATGACCTAGATATAGTAAGTGGTCATTCATTGGGTCACATGGAACTAATATCCCAGGTGTAACATTTATCCAACAAATAGTATTCAAGATATAAGGCAAAATCACTGAACCATGAAATATAGGTCACACCAACAAAGATATATTTTGACGTCAATAATCGGGTCACAAGGAACTAATATCCCAGGTGTGACATTTATCCAACAAATAGTATTCAAGATATAAGGCAAAATCACTGAACCATGAAATATAGGTGATAGGTCACAGTGACCTAGATATAGTAAGTGGTCATTCATTGGGTCACATGGAAGTAATATCCCAGGTGTGACATTTATCCAACAAATAGTATTCAAGATATAAGGCAAAATCACTGAACCATGAAATATAGGTCACACCAACAGAGATATATTTTGACGTCAATAATCGGGTCACAAGGAACTAATATCCCAGGTGTGACATTTATCCAAAAAATAGTATTCAAGATATAAGGCAAAATCACTGAACCATGAAATATAGGTCACAATGACCTAGATATAGTAAGTGGTCATTCATTGGGTCACATGGAAGTAATATCCCAGGTGTGACATTTATCCAACAAATAGTATTCAAGATATAAGGCAAAATCATTGAACCATGAAATATAGGTCACACCAACAGAGATATATTTTGACGTCAATAATCGGGTCACAAGGAACTAATATCCCAGGTGTGACATTTATCCAACAAATAGTATTCAAGATATAAGGCAAAATCACTGAACCATGAAATATAGGTCACACCAACAGAGATATATTTTGACGTCAATAATCGGGTCACAAGGAACTAATATCCCAGGTGTGACATTTATCCAACAAATAGTATTCAAGATATAAGGCAAAATCACTGAACCATGAAATATAGGTCACACCAACAGAGATATATTTTGACGTCAATAATCGGGTCACAAGGAACTAATATCCCAGGTGTGACATTTATCCAAAAAATAGTATTCAAGATATAAGGCAAAATCACTGAACCATGAAATATAGGTCACAATGACCTAGATATAGTAAGTGGTCATTCATTGGGTCACATGGAAGTAATATCCCAGGTGTGACATTTATCCAACAAATAGTATTCAAGATATAAGGCAAAATCACTGAACCATGAAATATAGGTCACACCAACAGAGATATATTTTGACGTCAATAATCGGGTCACAAGGAACTAATATCCCAGGTGTGACATTTATCCAACAAATAGTATTCAAGATATAAGGCAAAATCACTGAACCATGAAATATAGGTCACAATGACCTAGATATAGTAAGTGGTCATTCATTGGGGCACATAGAAGTAATATCCCAGGTGCGACATTTATCCAACAAATAGTATACAAGATATAAGGCAAAATCACTGGACCGTGAAATCTAGGTGACCTGGACCGTAAAATGTAGGTCACCATGACCTTCACTCTCTTACACTTAAACCGATGTCACATAGTTAGCTGATGTATAACCAGCTGTGTCTATAACCTGTAGGCATATAAGATTTTACAAATGTGTCCTAGATTTTGACCCCTAGCCCCACTCCAAGGCCCACCCTGAGGTATGAACCCAGGGGTATGTTCTTTTGGAATCTCAGAAGACTCCTCCAGGTACCCAAATTCTAAATATGAATGCTCTATGAGGAGTGAAAGTCAAGATATAAGAATTTGAAAAACTTTAACACAGTATTACAAAGGTGTCCTAGATTCTGACCCCTAGCCCCACCCAGGGGCATGAACCCAGGGGTTTATTCTCTTTGAATCTCAGAAGACCCTCCAAGGTACCTAAGTTCCAAATTTGATGCCGCTGTGAGGAGTGACTGTTTAGATATAAGCATTTGAAAAATTTTAACGCAGTGTGACGGGAACGGGAACGCAAACGCAAACGCAAACGACCGGGGTGACTACAATAGCTCTCCTTGTACTTCGTACAGGCGAGCTAAAAATGCTTTTAATTGACGTCTACTAAAGGAGAATGTTATTTACACATTTACAAAATTTATGTAATGCGTAGGGTTGCTAGGGGAAATCGGATCGTATCGATCATAAGGTTATATTTCCCATATTTATTTTCTGATATATGAAAAAGAATAGATGAACGACAGAACCATACCAATTTTTCCTTTTTAAATTTGACAGCTGTCGTGTATTTGATGAGGATTTTTTCACTTATTCGGAACTAGCTAAAACCCGGAACTAGCCAAATAACTCCACAGCCCGGCAACCATACTTCTCGAAATTTAAAGCTTTCAGTGACTGTCCTTTGGGTGTATCTTACTTTCAAGCAAAGCGACAGCTTGAGTGACCAACTTCTTCCAAGAACCGCCTAACACTACATAATGTCACTATGAGGCCCAAAAGAATACATAACCGAAGGATTGACATGTTTCCGACTCAAACTCAAATTTTGAACAGATTGCACCCTACCAACTTGCAGCCCTTTTATATTGGTATGCATGCTGTAGCTTACATTCTTGCTTTGCATGCTAGCCTTGCTTATAATGATGTTTACATGAACATTATTAAGAGATGTCATTTTAAAATCATGCCTTTCCTTGAGTAGCAAAATTGCCTAGCAGATATGTTATACAGGCTTTAAAGTTTGCTCCATTAACGGTTTTGAGCAGTGTATTTGGACACTATAATTCCTTAACCCTAGTCCTGCTGAACCCTGATATATCCTGCCTTAGCAAATTTAACAGTGTAGATCCAGATCTTCAGAAGCCAACTGATCTGGATCTGCACTGTTAATTGAGTGATACGCAAATATGCTGAAATTTTTTGCAGACGATTATGAACAACAAAAGCTAGAAAGCCTGTGAAAAAGCTACTCACATTTTTTCAGCAAAAAATATCAAAATATTGTGTATTGAATCCGCTAAAACAGTTAACGAAATGACCCTTAACGAGCTCGTTAAGCTAACGACGCTTTGAACAACTGGGCCCAGATAAATATATTTCTTATTTTTCTATGAAAACATGTTATTGGTACTCATTAGAACTGCCTTGGTGAGATACTTCTAATGAGTACCCAAAACTTACTTTTTCGTGAAGAAATAAAAAATATATTGATACTTTTTTGTTGCAAAAAGTGCCTGATCTCGAGCTTAATCCAAAACAATGTTGGCCGAACAATTTAGATCTTGATCCAAAGCCACAAAAAGCATCAACCACTGAATTTTGCAGCATCCGATCAGGTCTAAATAGTTTGCATAGCATAACTGCCTAATTATTTAGGCTGAATACAGCAGCATCTACTGGTACAAAGTGAATGTCCTGTGATCAGTTGGACAGTTGCACATGCTGATCTTGACATTTTCTGTAATCAATTAAGTATGCAAAGTTTCTTACTTGCCTCAGTTAGCTCACAGACTTCATAATAAGGAAGCATAATCATTAACCTGTCTAGGCAAATTCACCTGACAAAATATTGATGATATTCTTTTCATGTAATTTTTGTACCTCCCCACAAAAAGTTATACATTGTAGGTATTTAAAAAAGTGACTTTTTAAGCCATTTCTAATGTGTCAGATTTTAGAGGTATAAATAGATTAACCCTTGTCATGCTGAATAAATTAAGATGCCACGCCCACTTCTAATTTCCAGCCAATCAAATTATTTGATCCGGGTTTTTGATAGAAATTTACATATTTAATGACAAACAGTGCAGATCCAGATCAGTTGGCTTCTTCAGAAGCCAACTGATCTGGATCTACATTGTTTGCTATGACAGGGTATGTCGTGCTCAGCAAGAGAAGGGTTAAAAAAAATTAGTTTTATCACCCGAGTTACAATTGTTTCACCTGCCTGTTGCTTCACTAAGTCTGGTACAGATAAAGTCAATCTCTTCCTTACTTTTTTCCTATTTCTACATAAAAACATAATGTTGTGGAAACTCATTTTAACACTTGTCCTGCTGAATAAATTAAGATGCCATGCCCATTTCTAGTTTTCAGCCAGTCAAATTACTTGATCTAGATTGTTGATATAAATTCACAAACTTAACTGCACACAATGCAGGTCCAGATCAGCTGGCTTCTTCAGAAGCCAACATTTGGATCTACACTGTTTGCAAAGGCAGGACACATCTAAGTTCAGCAGGACTAGGGTTAATTACCCTAGACAGGCAATTCAAGTAAGTAACCACAATATATGCCTTCATGTAGAAATTAAATAGCAATGTTTCCTTCATTATCCCTTGGAACTCTGGGTAAAATTTTCAGCAGACATTTTGAAATATTTTTCTTATTTTTCCCAGAAAACAGGATTTATCATTTCAGCAAACTGTCTCTGAGATTATTTGCATGAAACATCAAATCCTGTTTTCTGGGAAAAAAAATTGAAAAAATATCACCAATTTGTCATCTGTTAATATGCTCAGAGAGTGGTAAAAGTTATTTTCATCTGTAGTGCAGTACAATAATGTAATAATAAATGTCACAAAATATAACCGGAGGGATACAGAATCAATAAAGAATCTCTCCACAACAAAATTAACAAGGGAAAAAACAAGCTTCCAATACTGCACCTGCTCAAAGCAAACTTTACAAATTTCATCTTGATGTAAAACCACTGAGGGAATTCTTCTTTTTGTCTGCTTGTTACTGCTTTGTGTACTGAACTTGGATATACCTTTCCTTTGCAAACAGTGTAGATCCAGATCAGTTGGCTTCTGAAGAAGCCAACTGATCTGGATCTGCACTGTTTGCCATTAAGCATGTGAATTTATATCCTCAATCTGGATCATATAATCTGATTGGCTGAAAATTAGAAGCGGATGTGGCATCTTAATTTATTCAGTATGACAAGGGTTAATGCTTAGCTTGCATGTGCTTGGTAAAAATTTCAGCAGACAACATTGATTTTTTTTTTATTATTTTTCCCGGAAAATAGAATTAGACAGTTCATGCAGTTTGTCTCCTAAGGAGACAATTTGCATAAAATGTAAAATCTTATTTTCTGAGAAAAGCAAGGAAAATATCATCAATTTGTCATCTGCTGAATTAGCCAAGAGAGGGGTAAAGGTTAAGAAAATCACTGACTATAGCACCAGATAAGAGGGGTATATCGAAATATGCTGTATTTATAGTAAAAATTTGGCCCGACAGATTGATTGTGTCCGGTTTAATGACACGTCTACCCTTGTGGGTCATTTTGTGTCATCTCCCAGAGAAAGGGTGAAAAGAGATACAAGAGATAGTAGAAGAAATGAAAGAGAGGAACAGGTAAGAAAGCAGAACAGGAATGAAAGTGAAGAAACAGAAGAAATAAAAACATTCCCAATCTATCCTTACCTGCAATGAGGATAGCACTGGCCTTGCTCAACTGTAAGCCTGGATATCAGTTGGACGTTCCGGTGACATAAGATACATGACACCTTCACACCACCCGGCCACCTCCTTTGGCCAACAGGCCTGAGCAAACAGTGTAGAGCCAGATTAGACACAACAACATGCAATGTCTGATCAGGATCTATTCTGTTGCCACCCATTAAGCATGTTTACACCCCGCTACACAATAATGGCAGGGTATTATGGTATCACGCTGGCCATCCATGTGTCTATCTGTCTACCTGTCCATCCGTATTTTCATTTCTGGATGATAACTTGAGTAAATGTCAATGGATTTTCACCAAACTAGGTATGTGCATAGATATTATGGAGATCTGGTTTGGGTTTGCTAATGGGCAAATCTTGTAAATTTTTGACAAAAAGTTATCTGCCCCCCGACACAATAATGGCAGGGTATTATCATTTATTTTAGATACAAGAACAGGTAGTAAAATTGACTTTTAATTTTAGGGCAAGAATGGTATGGGGATCAGGTGTCCAAACACTTAGAATAAATATGGTAGTTTTACTTCTCCACAAACTCATATTTTGTTGGACATTAGAAGTGCCTCATCATGGTCCCTTTATTAAGTATCCACATTGTATATTTTAACTCTTTTGGTGCCAAATTTCAGACGACATTTGTGGTCTGCTTTTTTATTTTAACCAACTATTGCTTGGAAAGATGTTTATATGTGAAGTTGATTGACTGTATGTCAAACAGCGTAGATCCAGATGAGACGGCTCATTAAGCCATCTCATCTGAATCTATGCTGTTTGCAAAAGCCTATTATTATCGCCTGTGCAGTGAAAGAGTTAATGAAGAAAAATAAAGATAATTACCGTATTCGACTGATTACTGCACTGTGTGTTTAAGTTTTTTCAAAAATACTGGGAAAACTTGTAGCAAAATGTGTACCTACCTATACTAAAATGTACCACTTAAAAAAACAAGAGGCCCACGGGCCACGGGTCGCTCACCTGAGTGACATTGCCACTGCAGATATGCAGATGTTATGCAACATTTTTCCAATCCTGTTATCGCAACTAATGAAAAGATAATCATTTAAGCAGTTCTTAATTTTGAAGAAGAATATATATAAGGCATGCCAGTCAATGGAGCATGATCATTTGAACAAATTCTAAATGGCGGCCAGCTTGAATTTACGATCGGCACGATTTTAGCTATTTTTGACCTACGAGTCACCCTAATGCTTCCTACCAAGTTTTGAGTCAACTGGCCTTTCGGTTCAGGAGAAGAAGCCAGAAATAGATTTTCAAGATGGCTGCCATGGCGGCCATCTTGGATATCCGATTGGCACAATTTTAGCTATTTTTGATCTACGTCACCCCATGTCTCCTACCAAGTTTGGAGTCAACTGGCCTTTCAGTGCAGGAGAAGAAGCTAAATGTAGATTTTCAAGATGGCGGCCATGGTGGCCATCTGGGATTTCTGATCAGAACAATTTTAGCTATATTTGATCTACAAATCACCCTGATGCTTCCTACTAAGTTTCGAGTCAAGTGCCTTTTGGGTTTAGGAGAAGAAGCCAAAAATACATTTTCAAGATGGCCGCCATGGCGGCTATCTTGAAAATGTATTTTTCTCTTCTTCTCCTAAACCCAAAAGTCACTTGACTCGATTTACGATCGGCATGATTTTAGCTATTTTTGATCTACAAGTCACCCAAATGCTTCCTACCAAGTTTCGAGTCAACTGGCCTTTCGGTTCAGGAGAAGAAGCGAAAAATAGATTTTCAAGATGGCTGCCATGGCGCACATCCTGGTTTTATGATCGGCACAATTTTACCTATTTTTTATCTACAAGTCACCCCGATGCTTCCTAGCAAGTTTGGAGTCAACTGGCCTTTCGGTTCAGGAGAAGAAGCGAAAAATAGATTTTCAAGATGGCTGCCATGGCGGCCATCTTGGATTTCCGATAGGCACTATTTTAGTTATTTTTCACCAATAAGTCATCCCAATGCTTCCTACCAAGTTTGGAGTCAATTGGCTTTTAGGTTTAGGAGTAGAAGCGAAAAATAGATTTTCAAGATGGCCTCCATGGCAGCCATCTTGGATTTCCGATCGGTACGATTTTAGTTATTTTTGATCTACAAGTCACCCTGGTGCTTCCTAGCAAGTTTGGAGTCAACTGGCCTTTTCGTTCAGGCAAAGAAGCGAAAAATAGATTTTCAAGATGGCGGCCATCTTGGATTTTTGTTGGCACGATTTTAGCAATTTTTGATCTACAAGACACCCCGATGCTTCCTAGCAAGTTTGGAGTCAATTGGCTTTTCGGTTCAGGAGAAGAAGAGAAAAATAGATTTTCAACTTGCTTGGATTTCCGATCGGCACGATTTTAGCTATTTTTGATCTACAAGACACCCCGATGCTTCCTAGCAAGTTTGGAGTCAATTGGCCTTTCGGTTCAGGAGAAGAAGAGAAAAATAGATTTTCAAGATGGCGGCCATGGCAGCCATCTTGGATTTCCGATCGGCACGATTTTAGCTATTTTTGATCTACAAGTCACCCTGATGCTTCCTAGCAAGTTTAGAGTCAAATGGCCTTTTAGTTCAGGAGAAGAAGCGAAAAATAGATTTTCAAGATGGCGGCCATGGTGGCCATCTTGGATTTCCGATCAGCACGATTTTAGCTATTTTTTATCTACAAGTCACCCTGATGCTTCCTACCAAGTATCGAGTCAATTGGCCCAGGGGTGTAGGAGGAGTAGGCTTTTAAAGCAATTGTTGACGCCACACGACGGACGACGCACGACGGACGACGGACATTGACTGACCACAATAGCTCACCATGAGCACTTCGTGCTCAGGTAAGCTAATAAGATCAGGGAATGACATATCAAATGATGTATTTTTTCTTTTTTCTTTTTGATTTCCTTTATTAAAGCATATGTTGTGGGTACTCATTTTTCAAATGGGTACCTACAACATATGCCTTTATAAAGAAGTAGACAAAAAGTACACTGGCTGTAATTTGAAGACTAGTGAATCACTTGACTGTGCGCTTATAGGGGTATGTGCGGTAAATAGGTCGAATATGGTATGAGTACATTTTGGTGGGGGAAAAAAACTTTTTATCTTGATATTTGCTGGTATTCTTCAAGAAATTGGCTTTCAGATAGTTTAGATACAACAAAATACTAAGACTGATGATGATAGTTTGGTATTTTAAGATACCCAAGAAAGATGGCTAGGAGTAGTAACTCTGATCAGGATCTACTGTGTCATCTGTACAAAGATTCACCACTCAAAAGTCGTATCAATTTCTTCTGGTATCTTCCAATCAAGATATGACTGCATTATTTGGTTGAAAAATATTCATTTCAAACAACTTTAAGTTTGCAAGCAAGCAAGCATAAAAGGATCTATACAAAAGCAGAACTCCGAAATCTGCCTAATGTCAAATTAAATGCATCAGATAGATATAGCGATTTCATATATCATTTCCATTGAAATGCCACAAAAAGCATCAACTGTTGCCATGGCACCATATCAAAATGGCTCTTGGGTCCAAACAAATTTGAAATACTTATATACATGAATATTTTCAATGAAATCCAGGAACTTAATTGAAGCTATCGAAGGGAAACAGATGGGGAGACAAACATAGGCATGATGATGAAGATTTGAAGTTTTTAAGCCATTGACACCAATTATTGGACTCTTCTAATACAACTCTTTGGACTGGTCTATTCCGAATAGCAAGGTGGTCAGTTTTTATTATCACTATGCTTTAAAGAAATTCCTGTTTTTGAATGCAAACAGTGTACACCCTGATCAGATACCACATTCTGCAACATCTGATCTGGGTCTGCACTGTTTGCCAATTTTCCTCTTCAGGGTCTCCAGACTGAAATGAGCTAATGGTAAATTTTACATTTTTTTTTTTTTTTTGTCTATTAGAAGTTACATATAACATCAGGACAGGGCTACATATATCCCAGGGTAACATTATATGAAGCTCAAGCTTTTATGCCACTTTAACTTTCGAGCAGTTTCTTAAATAAATGGCTTTGAGCTCTATGTTGTTTTGTTTTGTTGTTTTTTGGTAGATTGTTTATAACAGTCTTGAGCCAAAGTAAACATACACAAAAAATTCCTTAGGGTTGCTATCAATATGATTATCTTTGACCAATGAAATCAAACCAAGCATTTGTACAATATCAGGTAATGGTTATTTATAGCAGCGCTATTCTTGTTGCAGTGACATCGACATGCCATGTAAAGAGGACTGGACTGGGACATTGGCAAACAGTGCAGACTCAGATCAGGGTCTGCACTGCTTTAATAACAGGAAGTTATATGAAACAGTATTGTCCCCGTTTAGGTCCAAGTTCCCAGCCAACACATGGAGACGATCGACCTTAGGTAACCTGTTCTGTCAAAGCTTTGATGCTTTATTATTTAATACCCTAATCGCTTGCTGAACACAAAATGCCCTGCCTTAGCAAACAGTGTAGATCCAGGTAAGTTGGCTTCTGAACTGGATCTGCACTGTTTGTCATTAAATATGTGAAGTTCTATCAAAAACCCGGATCAAGTAATCTGATTAGCTGGAAATTAGAAATGGGCATGGCATCTTAATTTATTCAGCATGACAAGGGTTAACTGTACTTGTATACAGTACTGGCTGGTGTGGCATAATCTACGCTCAAGCTTTTACCCTTCCAAGCATACAAACCAGCTTCAAACTATTTATATTGTTTGTGTTGAGGTTTTACGGCCCAGTCAACCCAATGGGAGCACGGTCAATTTATCTAACCACACGTTTACTGGGCAGGCTTAGTCCCCTAAGTGGTTAACCAGTATTGTGCACATTCTTTCGCCAGAAAATTATTTTTCTGTTTTTTTTTTTTGTTGTTTTTTTTTCACATGTACAGCATACTAAGTCATCAACCCCGATGGGTCATTCTGTGTCATCCCCAAAAGAAAGGGAGAATTTTAGAGACTAAAGGGCTAGCTGTGAACGGAATAGACTGAATGTAGGGTTATTACTGCCGGAGACCTTCAATTAACAAGATTTTGTGAAAGACAGCACTGAATCATCAAAAGCTCTTTATGTCAATATTCCATCTTCTTGAAATGATTGCTGGGAGAAATGTGTCTGCTTAACATCATTTTTGTTGATATTAAAACCTGCTTAAACTGTCTTCTCTCTTTAATTAGGATGATTTACTCGAAAATCAATGAGACTGAAAGGGCTATCAAATAGAAAACAGAAAATCAATGAGAGATAGACACCCCATTATTCTTATGTCTTATATAACATTATTACTTGTTTTCTTTCCATTTTTTTATTTAAGGTAAATGGGACCACCAATAAGGGAGATCAATCTGGCCAGAAAGTATGAACACTGAACCCGTTAAAGGCTTAATAATTGTTACACTGACAGCATTTGTTACCAAAGATGCTACCATTGTTATAAACAAGAGGACCATGATGGTCCTATATCGCTCACCTGAGCAAACAGATTTGCATACTTACTGTTGAAGTTTCAGCCAAGTTCACTGCTCTAAGATTTATGTATAAAATTTATAGCCCTACCCTCCCCACCCCCCCCCCCCACCCCCGCCTCTCCACCCCCACCCCCACCCCCCACCCCCCCAAGCCATGTTTTTTTTCTTTTTAACGCATCATGACTTGACTTAATCTTGAAAGAGGGTCACCAAAGGAACATTTCTGTCAAGTTATATT